>LQNS02278165.1:6405336-6432369 GCA_001587735.2 Parhyale hawaiensis
ATCTGTCCCTGCTTAAGATACGTTTGCCATCTTCTGCAACCCGGCCTATTTTCTGCCTATCACTTTCAATGGAGCTTGAGAGGAGAACCAGAGCCTCCAACCTGGGCTAATTTCCGCCTATCTATTTCGTTAAGGGCGTGACACCAAACATATATATATATATATACATATATATATTTATATATAAACACACGACGGTCATTCTTAGTATTAGATTATACATTGGTTTGTTCGTGTGGAGGAGCCTATCCTCTTCTCTATCTGAAGCATGACTGTTATCGGGCCTCCCATCACAATCACAAGGGGAAGGACATCGTTCTCAAAAATTGTCACTACTCTCATGCCTCTCTGTTCCGGGAACATAGATTTTAGGAGTGATCATTCTTCTGAGGCCTCTCTGTTCCGGGAACATAGATTTTAGGAGTGATCATTCTTTTGAGGCCTCTCTGTTCCGGAAACATAGATTTTAGGAGTGATCATTCTTCTGAGGCCTCTCTGTTCCGGGAACATAGATTTTAGGAGTGATCATTCTTCTGAGGCCTCTCTGTTCCGGGAACATAGATTTTAGGAGTGATCATTCTTCTTATGCCTCTCTGTTCCGGGAACATAGATTTTAGGAGTGATCATTCTTCTGAGGCCTCTCTGTTCTGTGAACATCGTTGACACTTTTCATGCCACTTTTGAATGCAACAACCGAGCGCTTGTCCGCTGCGGCTGTATGGCGGAGTTTTTCCCCTATGATTTACTTTTTTATCTTAAATTTTGTTCACAAAAAGATGTAAACAACTAAACTTCCCTTAAATTAAATTGTGATAATAGCACCAAGTATGCCTTGATATTCTTGAATGGATACCTACTTTGGTCCCTAATGGGATTAGATCGTAGCCTTTCAACTAGGGTTTCTCCAACAAGGGCTCTAAATAGAGAAATATTGTTTGAAGTAGTATTACTGTTACACTGATTCTGACTATGAAGGGTATTATTATTATTATTATAATATTAGTTGAACTTAGTACATAGAAACCGGTATCACTTTTGTTTTAAGGGTTACAGAACATGTTAACATACAGTATTTATTTGCACGTCATACGAAATGGTTGTGAAGAGCTAACTTTATGGACGAACTTAATTCTATGGCATCGGAGGACATTAGCTTATTGGTGGTTATTCTACTCGTCTCGAGTTCCTCCTAACTAACATACGAGATTCATTAGTTGCCCACGTCAACATGCACGAAAGCCAGCAAAGAATATTAGAGCCTTCACAGTCGCTAAAAAAAACTCAGTGGCGAACTCGGTTATCTAACGTTGTTTTTTTTTTTTATCTCGTTGCTGTGTGGGCGAGGCTCAGTAGTTTCCAGTCACCTCTCTTAACTGATGCTAAACCAACGTAGACAAAACTCCTACCGCTTCACCTGTTGAATTATGAATTATTATGAGCTGATTAGCGATTGCAGATGAGTGACAAAAACTAAGTACAGTAGACAAGCCGTCCTCCCCGGAACAATTATTTTAGATGGCAGTTTCCAGCTCACTGTAAACATACGTTGACCTTCTGCATAATGCCTGTATGGCATATACACGACGACCCACGGTATTAGTCCAACAATTTTTTATTGATTTTTCATTGAAAATCTTCTGTCTGACGAGAATTACGTTTTCATATGGCAACACTGTGTGCTTAGTTCATCTGGCGATATTTATTTACATTCTGAAGAGGTTGGTTGCAGAACATTCCTTTGTTTAATAGATATACTTTGAGCCACGCTATTAGTCCATTTCAATAATATTAAAAAATGGACGTGCTAAGGATCTAACAGACGAAAAGAAGTAAACCATTATCAAAGAAACGGCCAAGAAGACCTCATGTGCGTCTATTGCCAGGATTTTAGGTCGCCATGTTAAACCAATTCAATGTTTTTTGAGGGATCCTTCCAATCGGAAGACACGGTCTGATAAAGGTGAAATAAAAGCTGCGAACAGGCGGAACATGAGAAAAATTTAACGTAAAATCTTCAAAAAGCCGGGAAGCACAAGCAAAACAATTTTTGAAAGCTCTGGTCTGAATGAAATGCCAAAAACTACGCGAAACCGATTCTTGGGGACTATTGCAAATGTGAAATCTCCCGAAAAAAGCCTCCACTGACACAAAGGCACGTGCTTCTGAGCGTTGAGTGGGCTAGGTCTTATATGAAACAGGATATGAACTGTGTTTTATCCTCAGATGAGACCAGGACGACTCTCGATGGCCCAGGCGGATGGTCTAAAGGATGGGTCGGATTTGAGGGCAAACTCCACCATCGTTTTCGCCGCCATCAAGGCTGTAGAGGTATAATGTTGTGGGCTGCGATTATGAATGATAAACTTGTAGGTCCAATAATGGTCCGTGAAGGAGTTAAAATCAATTCTGCTAATTATTGCGCCCCACTTGAAGAATGTCTTGTTCCTTGGATTGACGACCAGACTTTGGATCTTCGCAAAAAGCTGGTTTTCATGCAAGACAATGCCCCCTCGCATTCAGCCAGAGCTACAAAAGAATACCTGGCTTTTTGGAGGTTCAAAAACCGGAGTTTGATGGTGTGGCCACCCAATTCTCCAGATTTGAACCCAATTGAAAACCGTGGTCTATAATCAAGCGCAAAATTTATACAGAGGGGAAGCAGTTTTTTCAAAAACAGAATTGTGGGAGGTCATACAAGTCGCTGCAAGATCCTTCAATGGTACTAATTAAGAAATTGACTCATTCCGTTAATGACCGCATTTTTTAGGTTATAAAACATACTGGATGTTACATTAATAAATGAGCTTATTGTTTCTTGTTTATTTTGCTTTGTTTGCTGTTGCAATATGTTCCAAGTACTTTTGAAGCGTTATTTAGTAATTAATAAATAAACTGATAGTTAATTTGTGTTTTATTCATATTTAGCTAATTTTGATACCTAAGACTAATTCGTGGTTCAGGAAATAGAGGGTGGATTAGATAAAAGTGTCTAAATGGTATCAAACAAACAATTTCTCAAATAATAAGATTTTGAACATTGTACATGATTACTCTGCGTCCTACAATAGAAATATCAAGTTATATTAACTGGTAATAATAGTTTTAGAGAAAAATCAAATTGGACAAATACCGTGGGTCGCACTGTATTTCAATGCTGCACACGCATCGTACTCGCGTGCTTCTGCTTCATTAAGCTGTTGCAGCATCTGATGACCCGGGGCCACACCGTACAGTCGTACGCTCAACTGACCAGCGAACGTTCAGCTCGCACGTCCTCCTAATGTACCGCGATTGTCGATAACATAGATACGGTAGCACGGATGATATGCGAGCTGAAAGTTACGGCATAATTATTTTAATAATCTTTATTACATACTCATCGAGACATTACAAAATTGAGATGTTATACTTATGGTGCAGTTGTAGATTCCAACTGAATAGTGAAGGGGTGCTGAGCGGTCTGCGCAGATTCTTCACCGTCGCATCTTTGACGTCGGTTTGTACTAGATTTAGTATAGAATTTTCGACGTTGCATAGTGCAGTCCAGTGGTTCCCTATAACTCAAGTAGCCCCTGCAGAAAGAGCAGTGCATTGTCATAGACCCCTAGTGTTCTAGTGTTGAATGTAAGCATTATGCTACATTTAAGTTAAACATATGTCACAAAGGATAAAGAAAAATTTCTGTCATATCAATATGAACTAAAGCACTCCGAAAGCGCACACCGCCGCCAAGCAGGGCAACACTGATGAAATATTCAAACTGGCTCTCAATCCATGATTTTCTTTGTATCAACACCAAAATCTAATCATTTGTGCCTTTTGATAGTATTAATAGTTTCTGTGATATTCTTGAAGATACATTCATTACTTTTTTGTTATCTTGGTGGCAGCCAAGCAGACAAAAAATTAGACAGATAGCCAGACAAACACGACAAAAACATAACCTCCTTGGCGGAGGTAATTAACTGCGTAACATAAATACAATCAGCCTTGTAAAATACACAGACTACTGATGAATATGAAAAAACTAAGACGTAATAAATTATTAACTGAAATTCCCTAGATTATGGTATTTTTTCTCAAGAATATTCCAAATTTAAGGTTTGGTATTTAATAAGCATTTAGCTTACACCTGTGCGTAAAAGCGTGGTTCCTATAACTAAAACTTATATGAACTATACGCTTGAAATAAAATTACATTACATTACATTACACATATCGATTACTGCTGCTAGTCAGTGGTTCAAATTGCATAAGATTTGTAAAAAAGTACCTAGTGCAGTGGTGCATATTTTTAGAGATTGTAATTTTATGTGTAAAGAAACCTTTACTAAGTCGGGAATTACGGAACAAGCGAGATTAAGTTTAGGTCAAGACTAGTAGGTATTTACCCTAATACTAAAAGAAACTCTGCTTTTGAAAAAATATGAACTATTTTAAGGGGAACTCAGCACATTTTTCGCTAAAAATGTGTAAAAACTAATAAATCATGCGTATTGATTTGTTTTTAATTTTACTTTAATACTGGTTGAAGAATTTATTTTCAGCCTATAAATACAAAACAGGGAAATAGAAATAGATGTTTTCTTTAAATAGACCCATTAGGGGGTCTATGGTCGACCCCCTATAGGGGTCTACGGGGGTCTATAGTCTCCTTTTAAGGAACCACTGGTGTAGTCTACAATAGTCATAGCTAATAGAGAAAAATTACAAGTAATTTATCTCTCACTAGCATCAAGCATGTGCTTATGGTGTAGTGGTTATCACGTCTGTCTAACACACAGAAGGTCCCTGGTTCGAGCCCAGGTAAGCACAAGACCTTTTTGCTGTTGTCACATGCATCATCCTGTAATAATAATAGTTTAATAATAATAAGAATAATAGAAAAAATAATAATAATACACTTTATTTAACACTCACAGAGACGTTACAATATTGAATTGCTACATGGTGCACAAGAGAATGTATCTTATTTCTAGGTTTTAAACAAAGGACACGTCGCAGCGGTATTTTATTCTAGACTTCATTACGCTTCATTGACTGGCCTCCGTCAGGTAACAGTATACCCTGCTATCGTAGATACATATTAGATAGTTTGTAGCCAGGGCCTTTGCGGATGACTTTTTCACGAGTTTTTAGAGTTTTCAATCCTGAGTTTTAGGCTCAAGGCATATTTCTTGGTCCTGACCTTGAGACAATCAGTGTACTTTTGAGCAAATATTAGACTTGCACTAGTAAACTTTGGCAGATTCATCAATATGCGGAATATGTCGTTATGAGCAACGCGCAAACGCTCAGTGAATTTCTTTTCGCAGTACAGGGGGTAGTAATAGGTTCGGAACAGCTGGCATTTGACCTTTTCGAAACAGCGTCCGAATTTCTGAATGAACGTGTTACCAACGCCGCGGAGCTTTCGCGTTTCTTTCTCTATATCCTGGTTATCACGAAAATCATAAGTGATCTTGAGACCCAGGTCAGAGACGCTGTTTACGTACATAAGCTTCACACCATTGAGAACAGAATTTTTATGCCCAGGCAGGCTTCTACTTCTTGGCCTAATATACATGCACACTATTTCTACCGAATAAGTTTACTGTACGTGCGAGAGCGTAGGTATAGTGTGATACCGGAGTTATAGTGACGCTCTGTACGTACAGCAGCGGCCACAATGGTTCGGACACATAAAAACTCATCAGAAAATCTTTAAATACTTGAATATTACTGAAGGTATTGAAGTGTAATTTTACACAAGTTGAGCAACAAGTCATGACTAAATTGTGTTAAAATTTCAGCTGTTCAGGATAAATAAACCAAAAGTTACAAGCAAATGAATTGTAATAGTAAAAATTTAGTATGCACAAAAAATTTGGACACTTCATTTTTTTCTATTTTATTTTAGAAAAAACAATGTTGCCCCAGAAAGAGTTACGTAGATTGGGTTAAACACACTTGCAGTCATTATCGATGCAACATCTGCTCTATCAACATGCCTCGGGGAGTCCCTACACCATCTTCTATTCGTGAGTTAATCGTGAAATTGCACCATGATGATAAACTTTCAATAAGGGCAATAGCAGATAGTTAATTGACCTAAAAGTGTGGTTAGTGATATACTGACTAAATATGACAAGAATGGTTCAACTACAGCTAGTGTTTCAAGTGGTAGACCACGCAAAACCTCGAGAAGAGAAGATTGTGTATTCCTTAGATTATCAAAGAAGAATAGGTTTCAAACCGCAGCAGAGATTTCCCGTGAAGATAGTGATACGCATGGAAAGGTTTCCAAGACGACAGCTTCACGCCGCCTAAATGAAGCAGACATCCATCCGAGAACTCCAGCTATCAAGCCTTTAACTAGCAAGAGGAATAGAAATGCTCTGATGAATTATGCAGCAAAACACGTTCTTTGGACTCGAAAAGACTGGTCTAAGGTTCATTTTAGCGATGAATCTTAGTTCAATTTATTTGGCTCCGATGGAAGAAGATTTGTTCGTTGTTGAATTGGTGAAAGATTGTACACAAATTGTGTCAAGTGTAAAGTTTGGCGGCGGAAGCGTTATGGTCTTGGTATGATCTCAGCACGCAGCACGGATTCCTTAAGTTCGTCTGCAAGGAAAAGTAAACGCACATGTATACAAGGAACTTTTACAAGAACATGTAGTACCGAACTTCAAAGCCTCTTCAACTCATAAGCCAATTTTTATGTAAGAAAACTCTCCCTGTTGCAATTTGGTCAGCGCTTGTGATAGACGATGTCAAGCTGTTATCGACAGTTAAGGCTACCACACAAAGTACTAAATGCTAAAAAGTTAAATTTATAATGTAGTTCGTATTCGTAGCCTCATTTTACGTGTTTAATTATTATTTCTGAAAGTTGTCTGAACTTTTTTATCTCACGAATAGAAGAAGGTGTAGGGAATCCCCGAGGCATGTTGATAGAGCGGATGTTGCATCGATAATGACTGCAAGTGTGTCTAACCCAATCTACATAACTCTTTTTGTGGCAACATTGGTTTTTTCTAAAATAAAATGGAAAAAATGAAGTGTCCAAACTTTTTTGTACAGACTAAATTCTTACTATTACAATTCATTTGCTTGTAACTTTTGTTTTATTTATCCTGAACAGCTGAAATTTCAACACAATTTAGCTATGAATTGTTGCTCAACTTGTGTAAAATTACACTTCAATGCCTTCAACAATATTGAAGTATTTAAAGATTTTCTGAGGAGTTCTTAGGTGGCCGAACCACTGTGGCCGCTACAGTATATCTTGCATAAGTTCAAATTTTTGATTGCAAGAAAATTCGAGTGCTTGTGAAGACTCGCCACCCGCAGCATAGCACAGCATTGCGCGACAACACTCGCCGCGAGCCCTCAGCCCCGAACAGACATAGCCCTAGGGGCGCGGAGTTCGGACACACATACACAGTCTCCAATGCAGCCTCACTTTCGCTTCACATACAGAGGACTGTAAGCACAGTGGTTGCTCACTCTCATTATGAATTGTTTAAAATATTCATGTCGATTGCTTGTTGTGTGCTGCTAAGTAGCATCAGAGCGAGTCTAGATTATTTTAATACTTGCAGATGCGGTCACATATTAGATGTTATATTATTGACTGCTCAAGCGCCTGTAATTAATTATGATGTAGCTATAGTGCATTTAGAACTGCCGATACGCCTGGATTTTTTACTCGTTCTACTGGGTGCTGCAATCCAAGGCTGATGACACTAGAGCTGACAAATTAAGGTGACTACTTAAACTTTACTCCGTGCAGCGTACTCTGATATTCTCTCTAATCCATTTCCTTAGAGCCTCATGCGATAGTGTTTTGTTTACAAACATTGTTTCCCATCAGGCGCTATGAATTTACTTGTGCACTCGGCCGTCAAAAATGCTGACAAAGAATTGAAGACGATCCTTCATCCCTGATGGTCCTTCGAGTGCTCACTCAAGTAGTGTATAATGACGCGAGATGCTCGTTTTTGAGGGTAACCTACCCTCGCGGCTCCCCTCGCGCGTGAGTTTCCGGTTAATAACGGCCAATGCACTACCACTTTTGCGGGGGTCAGGGGGGGGGGGCGCAAACCGGAAGTGGGCGGGGCCTGGGAAACCGGAAGGGACGGCGCGAGGGGAAACTACCCTCAAAAACGAGCATCTCGCGTCATTATACACTACTCACTTAGTCATGGTGGATGAACTGACATGTCAACCCCAACTCTAAACAGCACTATTGTTCCTCCTGTTCTATAACAAGTTCTTATTATGTGCAGTCAATTATCAAAGCCGGTATTACAAAACATGAACTGCAAATTTGATTCCTTCGGATGCAGTCTTACTTCACTTCTGTCTTAAATTTTCGTGCTTATTAAAAGCTCTATTTGTAACTCAACGGAGAAATTTAACTGGGAAACAATTAAGTGCATCGATAATGAACAGCAGGGCTGGTATCCAAATGAATGAAAAAATCGGATGTAGGGACGACAGAAGAAATGTGTATCGCAAACGTACAACATGAGCAACTGCTGGAGCAACAGGCTCCATACTCCTTCGATAGGCAACGTGTCGCTGTCCCTTGATATCTGGCCAGACGTTTTAATAACAACCACACTACATAATAGTTCAGAGGCTAAGGCTGTTGGTTACTTGCTCGGTTGGTCTCCCCAGCCCGATGTGGAGTATTAGATAAGAAGAAAATTTATATGCAGAATGGCAAGGGGGCCGTTGCCTTGCCATATTTTTAAAATCTGAACTTTTACGACGTCTGAAGTACGGTACTTGCAAGTCGTAGCTTAGATACTAGATTGTACTTCCTTGCTACTGCGAATGTTTTGTTTGTGCCTTGACCCCCTAATGTTAATTAAGCAGAAAATCAACAAAGGAAAAAATACTCATAAGAAAGCGAAGGAAACGGGGATTTCGTTGAAATAATTATTTTCATACCTACCTTCATTCAAAGACGGCACTGGCCACTAGTAATAATACTAATCATCGGAGTATGGAGGAACAGAACCGACTCTACAGATGAGACGTCCCCCAGCACTGCGCCTCTGTGTTAACTCTTTTACGATCGTTTTAGCATCAGGCAGAGCCCTGAGCCTCGCCTATAGCTCCCATGCTTTGCCTCGACAAGAACTTAAAACTTTGCCTCTAACTCAAGTCGCTAATGCCGAAAATGACCTCTTGATTTTTGCTGGCAATGGTACCTGGTCTTGGCCCATTGCTGCCTTTATGGGAATTCAATGGGAGAGTGGCACCTGGTGTGTGTAGAGGTCTGTGTGCATGTGTAAGTGTATGTGCATGCTGTCTAAACCTAAGGCATCTTAGTATCATCATTTTTTTTTTTTTCAGGATTAGCTTGCAGTTTCAAAGTCAAAGCGAAGTTTACATTTCTTTGTGTGCAAAAAGTTTCCTGGTGCACAACTACCACTGAACATTGAACAATGACCGCAGAAAAAATATATATGCCCATGTTCCGCAATAAGATAGTACCCATTCGCAAATACAAGTATATTTCTGTTTTCACTTAGCTACATCACTACCTTATGAAACTTCGGAGGAGCGTGTGTTGTGTGGTTGTGTTTGTTTGGACCCTTGTATCTTTGTTTTCACTGAGGAGAGGCTGCCATCGACTCTCAGTGGATGAGAAGAGCCATGCCCTTGCCCTCCTAGACCAAAAACTGTCTAATACGCGTTGCAGCGGTTTGGTAATTTATTACTAAAAATATTATGGTCTCAGTACCTCCGGGTATATGTTGCACCAGATAAAACCGGACTCTGGAGCTCCGAGAAATACTTTTTAGATGACATACAAGATCCAGGAGCGATAAATATTATTGGATCCTGCATGGTTGCATCTTGGGGGCAGTGCATTTATCTTTTACTGATCACGGAAAACGACTAACGTAAGTCATCACGCGCAGAGCGAATGTTTTCCTAATTCAGTTTGCATTTACTCAGTCAGCTTAGCTCTACACTCTCCAGGTTATGGTTAGAATTTAATAGCTTTTACCAGTAACTCCTCAGAAGAGCGAAGTTCAGCAGTTCTGGCAGCTTGAGGTAACCTGGGACGCCATGCATCACGAAGCTGCTTCTCTGAACTACCGAGTGCGTAGCTATAAACTGCAGAGTGCAGTGCATGTTGAAGAGGGGAAGCTACGTGTCATTCGTACAGCAATGGGTAACAAATGGTGTCGTACCTAGCTACTGGTAGTCCTCGTTGTATGTCACGCTCGTTTCATACAGGGAAGCCATATATTGATTCAAATGTTCAGTTCCAGGTATTCGATAGAGGTACGTTGGATTTATTCCGGCAATACTATTGCTCACTTTCAAGAGGCATGCATACTACGCCCACGTGTATACATACACTTCATGTGACTCGGTCTATTTAATGAATATGAATTATATAATGAATGAATTATTATATGAATATGAAGATTGTCTGTGCAAGATGTACTTTTATTTCAGGTTTCTCTTCTTTCCTGTTCAACTGTCTCTGAATCGTTAAAAATATTGTAGTATTTTTTTCAAGTCTCTCTCTTCATTTTTTTTTCTGTTACATCGCAGAGCACGATTCACTGAATACAATCATAATCCAGCAATTAGTGGGGTAAAGAACTCAGGCCTAAATTTTAGACCACTTGTTCTGATAGGCCTATTTGTTATGTTGTTCCTAGTCTGGGACATACCGTATAACGAGGACTTCCAGTACCTCCAAAATTAGCAAAATTGTGGGTCTTCCAGTATTTGAGTCAGGTGGGCTCGTTTGAGTTTTCCTCATGCGGGCAACGAATGGAAATTCGCCCGCAAGCGACACATAAGCTACTCATCAATATGCCTATCCCTCATTATCAGATCTTACATTACGGCGCCCTACCTATGTTATCAAACCACAGTGCATGCCATCTTCAAGTTGCAAGGAGACTATTTTTTCAGCGAAAATAATTACTAAACTTTAGATTTAACATCCGCGCGTATGAGTGATCGTAACTCAGTGGATTAAGGCTCCAAGATTGTGTAATTGAGCAGAGCGGGTGCGGGTTCCATCCATGGCTCTCTAGGTTGATGCATAATGTGTCATTACATGCGTTGATGTACGTGTGTCATGACGATGTGTTCCATCGTAGGAATTGGCTAAGCACGCACGCCAAGCTGTCTATTATGGTAACCATAAACTAATTCGTAGCTATAGGGTCAAAAGCTAACTGTGGCGGTAGTTTATTGCAATCTGTTTTGCGTAGTGGTGTATACAAAAAAAAGTGTCTCCTGCGAGCGTGCTCTAAGCTGTAGAACACATTATCACCGTGATGTATGAGCACGCTTAGGCGTGTATTGAACCTATTACACGGCAAAACGTGCTGAATCGGCACGCGTTCGACTTTCTGGTAAGTTTCCCGCTTGCATGCCATAGCGCGAGTCGCGTTCTACGCCCCTACGCGTGCAATCGTCAAAGAAAATGTGTAGTTGTGTTGAAGTCAGTGAAGACTCGTGATTTTTCGGGTTGAATTTTAAGTGATATATTGTTTGCTTATATACTGACAAACCGAACCCAAAGTGTAATTATTAATAATAAAGTGTCTAAACGACAGCCAGTACTCAGTGGAGTCCCACAAGGCACCGTGCTTGGTCCAATACTCTTCCTTATCATGATAAATGATATGGGACATCAATGTAAATTTGAGGTTCCCTCATCGTTCGCTGATGACACACGGATATTTGCCGCGGTACAATCAACAGCAGACGTACGGAATGTGCAACTGGACCTTAAACATCTTTCACTGGACATCGGTTAACAACATGACCCTCAACGAATCAAAATTTGAACTTTTAGGATACGGAAAAAATTTCTCCCTTACTGAATCCACGTCCTACACGACGAGAGATGGCAGCGAAATCGAGAGAAAACAAATTTTAAAGGATCTTAGGGTGAGAATACAAGAAAATACCACTTTTGAAGATCATGTGGCTCGAGTTGTTACCGTAGGCAAGAAGTGGAGCGGATGGGTGCTTCGAACTTTCTCTTCACAAGAGGCAGACACAATGCTCACGTTATGGAATCAACTGATACGCCAAGGATTGAATGCTGTTCACCTCTTTGGATGCCTAGCAAACGGAAAGACTCAGTGCCTCGAGGCTATCCAGAGATCGTTCACTGCCAAAATCCGAGGCATGAAAGATTTCAACTATCACAAAAGACTAGCTCTACTTTAAATGTACTCAATTCAAAGGAGATTCAAGCGCTTTACGATCATATATATTTGGAAAATTCTAGAAGGATTAATTGTCAATGTCAATGGGCAAATCCAGGCCAGACACTCAAACCGTATTGGTCGCACTTGTGAGGTGCGCATTCCGATCAAAACTGGTGGTGATGCAATGGCCACAACGTATTCTAATAGTTTCGTGGTCCGAGGAGCGAGATTATTCAACAAAATGTTTCGTCACATTTGAAATGTCACCGGTACAGAGACTGCGAAATTTAAACACTTACTGGACGCATGCATACTGAAAGTGCCAGATAAATCTGCTGTTAGCGGCTACGTGAACTGTGGGGATAACTCACTGTTAGCCACCCTGCTGGTCACGGACTGCAGTATCACCTCTGCACAAGATGGGTGGCGTGTGTAACGTCGCCTGGACCTCGTTCGAAGTATCATCAAAGGTATTAAAGGTATACTTCAGACACCCCACATAAGTAGGTATAGATGTCATGGGCATAAAACTGCATCTTTTTTTCAAACTGCTTGGCACGTCTGCGCATTCACAGATGCGCGAGCGCTCACTGTCCATAGCACGCGTCCGATTTGAGGGTCTAGAGCACGCTTACGTGTGCAATTAGTGAACGCATTTATGCGCTGCATTGGCACAAGCTTGCGGCACGCATGTACTTGCATTTCCAGCACGCCTGGCTTCTTTCAGTGTAATTAATTATAGGCATTTCAATTTCTAAGCATATACCGTCAAAGCTGTTAATTTTTTGGGAATATGAATACCGCCAATGGTATTCCGGTTAAAACGACCAGCCGCACAATGCAACCAATTCTGCTGGGACGGAATTAAACGCTATGTGTTATGTTACAAAATAGCTTATTGTATTGTGGACGACATTCCGCTTAGCGGGACAATACTTTGTCATTCATTAAGAATTAGTACACGATGTTTATATACGTCATACTGAAGTTGCGGCCACGACTACGCAGTCGGATTAGCTGAGTTGGCTCTAGGCTGCTAGCGGCAACGAAAGTTGCTATTTGGGTACCGAGCTTTACATATACCAGTAGCGGCGCAAGCAGCTAGTCCCGCAGTGGACGCATTAACCGGAATCGATTGCACTTGAAGTCTAGAACTGAACTCTGAGATCCTCCGGCAGGTAGAGGGTTAGGTTTTGTGTTTCAACTTGAGCTTAATTTACAGCCTGATTCATGAATAAATTCTCCGTGGAAGTACAATTGATCGGAAGGTTCCTTGGCTGCACTGTTTTCTTGAATCTATTTCAAGCTTAAAAATGAAATGAAGAGAAAATTGGGACAACCTTGCAATAAACCTAACTACATATTCGCATACCTTAGTGTCCCAGCTTTTATATGCTACAATCGAAAGTCAATTTGGTACAGATTGAACCTATACGTTTTTATTTACGCTTTATAGGGAAGAAAAAAATCATGGAACTTCTGTACTGAATTAGAAGTGAATGTGCAATACCTTGGGTGGCTTGGGCTGATTAGCTGTCAGTATAAAATCAGTATTGTCTACCAAGAACTGATCACATCATGTTTCAATCCTGTACGATCAGCAGCTGTCGGCGACTTCTAGCAACGGTGCTTCAATTTTGAAAGCAGCTGCCACTGACAGGGACCGTGACCCATGTGTAGGTACCTCCCACATGCCACCAGGATCGTATGCTGTGGCCGGCCGGACCTGGACGTCACTGGCCGGTGTCTGCCCCACATCTGGAGTAGCGGAATGAGGTGGAGGAGGTGAGAAGGGACGGGGAGGATCAGGCAAAAAGGGAGAGATGTCGGCGCCAGAACTGGGAGATTGTATTGATCTACCATTCGCCTGGTCCTTCCCCACCGCTCTTCTTCTATTCCCACCCCTCCTCCTTCTCCGCATCCATACATCCCGTCGCCCGCACCCCCAACAAACGCGTGTTTATTTAGGTGACCCTATAAAGAGTAAGTCCTGCTGAGTCACAACGTTCTCAGTAAACAGGCCGGCGGCTCCCGCTAACTGGCAGTTTCTTCCACGTGTCCTGGGACCAGTTCACAGGCCCTGGGTCTCACGGGGCGTCAGGCCTGAATGTTCTGTACTATACACGGTGATCTCTGTATGGGTTTTCCATTTTGCTTGTAATATTAGATGTCCCATTAATTTTATCTCTTAAATCATCTAGTATGGTTTTTATCTCTCCTAGCTTGGATTCCAGGGACAATGTGCCGGTGTTTTTTAGCGCGCTACTCCACGTGAAAGATTTCTCTACACTAGATTCTCTTTGACTCTCAGATGAGCCAACAACGAGTAATTACTGTGGGTAAATCATTTAGGTGCCTACAGCTGGATTTTTGGCATCCTTAGCAATTAAGAATCAAGTGAGTTTTTGAGCTTGTAGCTTCTTTGTGGAATTTCGAACATACCGGGGCATTTTGTTTACCAGCGTTGCTCCCCTTTCGATGAAACAACATCGCTATTCGGATCGTGTGTATCACAAGTACGACCAGTGCGTTCTATAGTACGATTACACTAAGAGAAATTTTGATGCACGTAGGTGTTTGACAGAGAAGCATCAGGATGCACGTAGGTGTTTCATGGCGTAGTTTGGTGTGTCATCGCAGCAGACAGAAAAACATTTTTCAGTCAGAAAAACATATTTCCACAAAAACGAAGCTAACAATAGCTTTATATTTTTGTTACACGTGCAAGGCGAGACGCGGTTACATTCTAACACGCAGATCGCTATTATTTTTCGAAGTTTCGTCACTTCAGGTGCATTAATTTTACCTGTTTTTTTTATGCATCTTGGTTCTTGGTGCATCATCGGCTTTGTCACAAACCCGAAACACATAAGTGAATCAATTCGCGCCAAGTGCCTTATAAGACCCTATATGTATCATCATGATGCGCTTTATTTTTATGATGCACTTGCGTCTTTCGATATTGGGACAAAAATGCACGTAAATTTGATGCATCTAAGTGCATCAAAATTTCTCTCTGTGAAGAGTCTGTTTGTTCACATAAGCAGTGATTTGACTAAACTATTTTTAACGTAGGCCTATATACTAATGAAGCGATTATGAAGATGGGCATATCTTTCATGGTCATTACACTTAGGTAAATATCCATTTTGGCCCTGAAAATATATAATCGCTAGAGACGTTCAAGTTATTGCACGTTCAGGCGATTACTTGGCATCCAAGGAGAGGAGCCGTATTTTGTCATTGGCATCCATAAAGTGAGCAGCTAGTACTTCTGAACCTCTTGATGATATATTTCGAATCGCCCTTTCGCTCTTTTTTTCTTTTTTGAGGGTAAGAGCTCCGGCCGCGTAGTTCTCCTTAGCATCGTGTTGCATTCTCACTCCATGACCTATTGATTCCTTTTGATTTCGTATCAATCACTTTTGTATTTGTATCTGTAGTAAATATGAAGAAGGTGATATTTATACATATCTTAATGAAATTTTTGTTTCGTTAAACGTTCGTTCCATTAACTAGAAATATATTAGATTAGACAGTATGTATTACGAGCACATCGTCCAGCAACTGCATAGCAATAGGGTTTGTGTGTCGTCAGCAAAAGAAAGAGGAAATGCTTTGTTACATTGGTGTCCCATGTTACTGATTGATTATAATTATAAATATGGGTAGGTAGGGTAGTGACCTCGTGAGGCAGAGCGTCTTGCGGAACATCAGTTGCGAAATGGGTTGTTTATTATTGCTAGTTACATATTAGGGTTTAGTTTTCAGATATATAGGTATAATGAAATACTCGGATACATACCTGGAAAATAGTAGGGTAAGTCAATCAACGTAATGAAATCAATCAAAATTCGCGACGTCTGCACCTGCGAAGTGTTTGAATATCGACTTATACATACTGGTATATTTGAATGACCTTCCGTTACTTTTTACCATTAGTTTCTGCATAGAAAGTACTAGAAAACGCTATTAATAATTGTATAATTAGAATTTAGTGCTGTACATACTGCAGAAATACACAGGGCGCTCGTACTGCTGCACAAAGGTTCCCTTCCCTTCAGTAATTGCTTTTCCGTACGCGTTTCCCTAATTGTCGTTTTCCACACGGCAACAGTACTGCTCTGTACGACGGCCACTTCATGGGATTTTCCCCATTTCCCTCACCTTTTTTCTTAATTTAGTACATAGGTAATTTTTATTTTGGTTTGTATTTTCAAGTTTGTTAGTTAGCTTTTGTAAATCTTAATTACCATGAGTTTTCTTTCTTGATATTAGGTCAGTAGTATATTTTTTTTTGTTCATCTTCATTTATCTTTTACTGTTGAAACTCTTAAATTTCTGGTGCTGTCGCTCTTGATTTTGGGACTCAAGTACATTTTTTCTTAAGGATCAATAAAACTTATCTGAGTTCGCATTTAATTTGTAACCTTCCGGCAATAAAGCCGAGATAAACATCACTGAAACCTTTGGGGCAGCTCCTAGGTGGACCGCATATCCTCTGTTGCCGCCAGCTTACTCTGCCAGGAATGTTTCCCTTAACTTTGTCATGTGTCACTCCTACTCCACCACAGACAGTGACAGACTTTACCTTGATGTCAGCTGTTGTGCTATCAGGAACGTTGAATGAGCAAGTCCACAGGGCGCTCTCAGTGTGCCTTGAACTTTCCTCCGATTTCAACTGCTGTTTCCCTTGGATCGTTTCCCTAAGTGACTCCACAGGGCGCTCCCAGTGTGCCTTAAACTTTCCTCTGATTTCAACTGCTGTTTCCCTTGGATCGTTTTTAAGTGACTTCACTGGTCGCTCCCACTGTGCCATAAACTCTCCCCAGTTTCAAGTGCCGGTTCACTAAGAACGTTTCCCTCAGCGATGCCAATGGGGCGCTCATATATACTGCACCACGTCCTTTCCCTCACCGTGAGCTCATTGCTTTGCCAGGTCTGCCTGGAACGTTTCCCAAAGCGATGCCACAGGATGCACGCTCCCATAGACGCACCGCTGAAGCAAGCGTCTCCCCACATACACATACGCTCGGATCACTTACTCCCAAGCAAGCGTGTAATTATAACAAATGCTGCAGGGCCCTCATTGGCTCAGACGTGATGAGCTCGCCTAGACAGTCCCATTTAGCTCAGGATTCTCCTCTTCAGCGAACCTGAAGAACAAGATCCGCCGTTTGGTCGGGACTGGGCCACGTTCCTTGGAATTTTATACAACACTAAAGTGCGTCCAATCAGCCTTTGGCAGAGACAGCGAGTAGAAGGTATCCCTGTTTTCCACACACTGGACAATGAGCCTATCAATTATCCAGTGACTGGAGCGACCGCCCTTGCTCCCAAGAATTTCTTCCTTTTCTCTAGATTTATTCATCCAATTGCAATTTTGTTTTTGTCTCGAGATCCAGGCTCATTAAAGGCAATCCTCTTGAGCTGCCTAATGTCTTTTACCGTCAATGTAATTATTTCCGGCAGGGAGTGCCACAATTAACGAGTGCCGGCAAAATCTTGGAGCAGCAGCAGCAAATAGGCAGGGGGATTGATTGGTATTTCTGGTGCTTGCGTCTCTAAATGCCTCACTAAAGATCCAATTACAGAGGGTAATAAAGCCTAAATAGAAATAGGTGGAGCATTCTTGCCATAGCCAGACACTGGCAGTTAAGGGAGCAGCGGTGGTGTAGACTTGCTGGGGCCTTTGTGACAATGGAGCTGGGGGCCTTTGTGACTGTTGGGTGATGGTGGGTGCTATGGACTTGTCGGCGGGACCTTAGCGACTGTTGGGTGGTGGTGGGTGTTATGGACTTGGGACTTAGCCCCTGCTGGGTGATGGCGGGTGTTATGGACTTGTTGGTACCTTAGTGACTATTGTGTTATGGTGGGTGCTTAGGACTTGTTGGAGCTATTATGTCTCATTGTGAGTGCTGTGGACTGACGGGAGTTTCGTGACTTAGGTGTTACCTATGTACTGGGTCGGGCCTTTGTACGTCACTGATAACTGATGGTGGGTGCTGGAGATTGGCTTAGGCTTTTAATGACTGCTGGCTGTTAGAGGCTGATTAGGGCCTTCGATTTTGACTATGGGTTGCTGATGTAATGTAATGTCAGTGATGCATGAATGTTGCCGCCATAGAAGATTACTATGGGATAGTATATACAGTTGTTACTCAGCAGTAACACATCACAACGGACTGCCTGTGAAGGGAGACTCAAACTAGAGCTAATACCGTACGTTGTATGCCTGGCCAGAGTAATAGAGAGAACTAGTAGAGTTTGATATCTAACAAGATTCTGGGCCGTCCCAGAAGCCAAAACGGGCAATAAATTATTTTAGTTATAGCGATGCATAGTATTGTTGGAAAGTAGATGAGGAGATGTTAAAATATACATGAAAATTGCAGTTTGGGGTACAGCAGAGGTAATCTTCGCTGGCGGTTCCAGTGATGGTAGCTTAGGCCCCACTTGATAACCCGGAAACACTTGGGGATATGTGAATTTGCATCGAAGTGATGATCGACTGGCATGAATAATCTTGAGGGAGTGCTTAAAGTTAATGAAATGTTATCTAATGTGTGATGCATAGAGTATTGGGGAATTGGCGTTAAAATGGGAATGGCATTATGGGAGAGATGGAAATCTCTCGGGTAACGATTGGGCTTCTCAATCAGAAAATCTTAGGCAAGCAACTTGTGTATATAAGAGAGCTCTGGAACTTATCAGTAATTACTGCCTAAAAACTGATTGGGTGATTAAGTTCCATGCATGTGATTAGTTCGAAAAAAAAAGTGTTAGGCTATATTGAGACTACTCTCGTAGGTGTAGACAGTGGTAGTAAAACAAGTTATGCAGTTTTTGTATATTTATCGCTTCTGCTTACATGAACTAGATCTCACAGAGCTGACAACGCTCTACACGAGTCAGAGCAGCACTGAACTTTGACCAGACAATGCTCACGGGACGCGGACACACACACACACACACACACACACACACACACACACACACACACACACACACACACACCTACACACACACACACACACACGAGTAGAAGCGCTCGTACTGTCGCCTAGCCCGGGTGGGCGATAATTTTGCAGCTGGCAATAGCTTAATTAATTTGTCGCATTAAGGCAAACGAGAATGTTGAAAAAAACGACTAGGTCGTTTAATTCTGGAATGATTTCTCCCCAAATTGCTAATGACCTATTCGATGGGACCACCATTAGCCTTAACTACTGCCCGATGATGCTTTAAAAAAGCAAGGCACACACAGTACCCCGTTGATTTCAGACCATGTACAAAGAAGAGATTCTTTCAGACCATCCACGCCTTAGCCTCAAGGATGGACGCTGGTGAATAGTCCATTGGGTTGAGGTCGGGCGAAGATAAGGTCCAGAAAACTTTACAAAAAAGGAGATCATATTGCTGACCCAAGGCGATGAGTCTAGGGTTGAGACTCAGCAAAATAGGAACGCATATTTGTCCAATTGTATGACTGAATTTTGATTTCTTACATAAAATATGATGCCTATGCATACACTTCCCTAGTATAAACTGTGAAAATCAAATTCAGTCGTACAACTGGACAGAATGTGCGTACATATTTTGCGAAGTCAAAACCCTAGACTGATGACCCTTGGTTCCTTCGTGATGTGCATAAAGCTACATTATGTTAATAGGTCCACACGCATGTTTTAACGTGTTGTTGGGCTTCTTCAAGCCTCGGAACGGTTAATTGCTGTCAGGTAACTCTCCGTGTGGAGTTTTCATCATTGAAAAGAACCGCTTCCAGCTGCCTGTCTCGAGTACTCCCTTTTTGAAGCATCTTTGGGCAGTTGTTATGGCTGAAGGTGGTCACGTCGAGTATGATATCGGCCAATTGGAACGAAAACATCGTAGAATCAACTGACTTAGAAGATGATTGGAATCACATTTTCTTTAATGTGACAATTGCAAGTATTCCCCGCTGTAAAAACTATTCCCCAACCGGCATATCACCTCGTACGCTTTACTACAGCAGGCAGTAATGATAATTTGAAGCAGTGACACGATAGGGATTTATGAACTCTTGACTGAATCCCTCGACACAGCAACAGCAATGCTCCCAGCCCTTGCCTCTCCCGATGTCACACGTCTTCTGTCCTGAATTATATTCTGCTGTACTTTAGTGAAGTCTTTATTTTCACGCCCCTACTGGTCCCTTTGATAACATGACAGTATATTAACGACTAGCTTTGGGCAGCTCTCTTTATTGAGGAAGAGAGATCAATTCATTGGATCGGGTGAGTTCTCCAGAAGGAGACGTTATGCCTGAATAGGTGGCTGCCAGGACGCCCTTTTGAGAGAAGTCGTGTTGTGATTTGATTATTTTGTCCTTTTTTTGAAGGGTTTACTCGCGCGCTGTTCAGTTTATCATCGATAGCAATTGTTACCAATACCATAAACGTTGTTTCTTTCTTGCCTTGCGGGCCATCTGGTTTGGCGGCTCAGTTTACCAACTCAAGAATTGAAATTTTATAGTCTTTGCTCTTGGTGATATCACAAGGCTTCGTCATGCGTTTTATCGCATCCAGAGCTCTCGATATATAGGTTAATGTCTGAACAATTGCGATTTTTTTCTCCAGAATTTAACAGTTTTTGTAAGAAATTACGAGCGACTCTCCACGTACCGTCCAACTTATACTAAAAATTACATTTTCTCATTTAAACACATTATATAACGTTAATATTCCGTTGCAGTTGTTTACGGTAGGAAAACAAATTTACTGCAAAGATTATGAAATACCGTTACCTTTATTGACAGAAAAGATCCTTGTTTCATTATAAAATTTTCTCCATTGGTATGTTTAAACTTGCTGCTTGATAAATTTATATTCGTTCGTTCCTAGGTTCGCCGCACTCTTGCCCCTTCCATTGCTCCTCAAACTTAGTATCAATTTCTGCAAAGTCGAATATTCACTTCACACTCGAATTTGAAAGCACCTTTAGCCAAACATTGCTGGCGGTTCGCCGGCCGCACAACATTCCAGCTTCAAATTCCCATTCTTACTGCATGGAATAAATGAAATGTCAGTTAGAGCGCGAACGGTTCCAATAGGCCGCAGTATAGGCAATGAGGCCCCGGATGAGCATGGCCTCATTGCCTCGTTGTAATAAAAGAAGCGCAGCACCAGCACAGTTACGCCTGTAATTGCCTTCAATAGATTGTGGTGTTTTGTGAGGGTGTCCTCTTCCGGCCCTGCTTCCTATGCTCTCTTGCATTGCTACATGTTGTGAGGAGGGGGGGGGGGGGCGACGAGGGGGGCTGGCTCATTCTGCTGACGATCCGGGGACGGATGTGGAAACATCAATGTAGGATTGGCGGCAGTGCAGTTGGTGTTGAATAGGATACATGTATGGTGCTAATTTCAGCCTGTGTACGGTTTACGGATATGATTACATTCGTGAATTTGGGACTCGTGCAGAAAATTCTGGCCAGAGTGCGATATTTGCTGAAGAGGGGACATACTGTATGTAGTACTTGATTGAGTTATGCATGGTTCCGTGTGGCGATCCAGGGACGCATGTGAAAAGGTGTTTTTAAGCCCATAACCCTAACAATATTCGGAGCTGAATTGCGGTTTTAGCTTCTGCGACAGCCTTGATTTTTGGTTGCGTAGGGACACTGTAATGTTCCCCTTACTATATATCAAGCACATTCTTGTAGCCTGCCCTCAGTTCGACGCCCAACGCCGCCAATACTTCGGCGCTCATGCTGACAATATCAAGGACTTTTTCTTTGATAATCTAACGGCCTACCAAGGCCCCTTATATTCCTTCATCTCCAGCATATTGACTTACTGTACTATCTTGCAAAAACTGAAGACCTCAATCCAGCATAAGAACCAACCGACTCTGTCACGTCACCGAAAGATACTGTCCAATAATGCAACTCTATACATAACATTTTGACAATACCTTGAATACTAACGCCATTATTGGCGAATGAAAGATCGCTGTTATATCGTCCTCGCTCGCATCGAATACGACGAGATAACCCTGAAGATAATAAATAATGGTAGGGTAGGACTGGTCTAGGATATTTTGACGACAGTATACGATACGTGCCAATAAGAATACCTTAGTATCTACTACATACCTTCATCATGATGCACGGGATCACGTTTGAGTTCTATGTACGGAGTTCTGTAGGTATGATACTCAAAGGCCTCTTTAGAATGCAAGATATGTGCGCGTGAATACATAACTGGGCGAGGAAGCTTGGCAAATATATGAAATATGAAAATGATGGAAGATACCACATGAACAATGCTTTATTTGAACTATGTTGACATACAGGCTGTCTGAGTAGGGCGGTGAGTGGGACTGGGTTCTTGACACTACAGGGACCTTGCTCCACATGTGCAGGATGTGAAAACATGAATTTATGACCTAGGAAATCTTGGCGACAGTACTAAATATGTGGCAGAGGATGCACTGACTGGGTCTATAAGCAGTGCACATGAATAAATTAACTATCGATTTTGATTTCAGTGTTATGCATAACCAGTAAGGCTTAGCAAATGTAGTTTATGTTTGGTCGTACACAACCAAGGCCACCTAGAAAAGATTGTCTAGGTGGTATTGACACAACACGGTACTGGACTGAGTGGACTGTCCATTCAAATTTGCAAGGGAAGCTGATGGCACGTTGATAAAATCTTCTCTAGTCAGTTGAGCGAGCGACCTCAAACGAAAAGTAAACTGTTCTCAAAGAGGCGAGAAATGCGTTTATAAGCAAAAAACACAAATTCATAGCTAAATGTCAACTGTGGACGACGATGATTGACCCTCATATTAGTTAAAATAAATTTAATAATTTACCATTGGCCAGTGCTCAAATATGTGTACTTCTTGCCAATAGATGCATTCCTTCCGTCTGCTAGAACAGTTTTTCTTCTTCTGGTAGCTATGTTGTCTGGAGAAGATTTTTATCGAGGTTTCACCAATTTACAATCAGCCGAACTTGCGAGGAATGGCCAGTCAAACATCGTGTGATCTATGGACTGGTCTGAAGAAACTTGGCGAGTAGAATTATACGATATGGGAAAGAGCTTGCGCTGCACTAGGATGTCTTTTAGCTGTACTGATCAGCATGATGATCAGCATTGTGATAAAAAACCGTTGATTAAGTGAACAAGACGGGTGACGTGATTTACAACTGGTCGACAGAACCTGGGCAGCAGTGTTAGTGAAGTAGTGTCAGCGTAAAATGGATGAGAGTATTCATGCCGTTACACGGGGCTGGTTGTGCTTTCCTTAGCTCGAGTGGTACTCGATGGTTTTTGCTTGCATTGACAATTTAGACCATTTGCGTCCACATTACTGCAGATTTTGTTGAAAATCTAAGATAAAGTCATGTAAAGTTTAATAATGTTTTGTGAGGTAGCAACGACAGTGTAATAATGGGTGACAACCACTATACTGGATGTTGGGGAAAGTACCTATATTATTGCGACGTTCTCATGCCCTATTTTTTGTTACAACACGATTTCACTTATAGGTAATAATAACAGTTTGAACCGGAGAACTCTGAGAGCGCATACATCCACCAAGCAAGGCAACAGTAGCGAAAAATTCAAATTGGCTCTGAAACCATATTTTTTTTGTATGTACCCCATAATCTAGTTTGTGCCTTTTAAAAGCAATAACAGCTTGTGCAATTTTCTTGAAGATCCGTTTATAACTTGATGAGTTATACTGCTAACAAACGTTATGACAAACATGAGTCAAACGTACAAGCGAACGAACTGATCTGCACCAAAATTTTATCATTTATGTGTTTTAACATTACTAACAACCCCTATAAATTTCATAAAGATCTATTCATTATTTTTTGAGTTATTCTACTAACAAGCATAAAATTAAAAACAGTGACAAACGAACGAACAAGCAAACGGATCATGACTAAAATTTGGCCATCTACTTTTTATTTTATATCTAACAACTCTTGTAAATTTCATGAAAATCCATCTAAAGCTTTTTGAGTTATGGCATTGAGAAAAAATGAGGCTGACAAACAAACAAACGGATGGACATATCTTCACCAAAAGTTAATCATGTATTTCTCCTAACATACATAATAAACTCTGTAAATTTCGCCGAAATAGGTTCATAACATTTTGCGTTATCTTGGTGACAGACAGACTGACAAACAAGACAAAAACATAACCTCCTTGGCGGTGGTAATCATTCTTTTTGCATCGTTAGGCAGATTTACTAATAGTTTTGGGATTTGACCTTAGCAACAGCGCAAAGAATGAGAAGTGTGCGTTGCAAGGCGTTCTGTTTCTTCAACCGCAAAAAAGTTAGTTCGACTTGGCATTTCGTGTTTAACAAAATAGTTTTTTCCTCATTGATTGGTATTTTTTTCTGCAAAGCTTCGCAGCGCGCAACCAATTACATTTAAGCAAGAATCCTCACCGATATTCGCAGTGTATTTCGAATAACTCTCACATTTTCTAAACTCATAGCCCGAACAGACATTGACCTCAGGTGCGAGTGCGGACACATATCACACTGTCGCCTACACAGCTGCGCTTTCCTTTGCTTATGATACAGCGCGTTCAAAAATAAACTGTCAGCAATATCTTCTACCAGACTCACAATACCGCGAAATATCTAATCGAAAGTCCAGAATGATTTGAGAATTAACCGTGACTTGACTCGTGTCCTACGAGACCTGATACCTGAGTAACGAGGTCCAATATAACGAGTCGTATCGGACACTCATAGCTCCTTACCTGGGGGAGGAGGGCGGGCTTTAACAGATATACAAGCTGCACGTGTAGCACTGCACGACCTCACGCTGCTTGTGTCAGAGAGGCCCTGACTCCACACAGACACATTGTGAAATTGCCTGCTACTTTCGGACACACGAACAAACATGGTCGGAGCCGGCACTCGTAGTTAAAGAACTCAGCTCCACTGCGCTAGAAGCCGCCGTAATTATAGTGATTTGGAGGAAATATTTCTCAGCCATGGTGATCAGCAATTATAATTGCTTAGGGATGCATGTTAATGTGTTTTATTTTAGCACTTGCAAGCAACACTCAAAAGTCTTCAAGAAGTGTGGGAAGACGCGTATGGGGGATATTTCTCTATAAGTCGCTCTATTCTATTCTAACATAATTCAATGTTTGCCACTCTTTGTATTTATTTAAACTTTAAGCACTTCTGCTGTAGCCTTGTTAGAGACTTTTGTTTACGCCTGCCTGCGTAGAGTTGGATACTTAAAACGTAATTTCTATCGTACTGACATTACCTACTTCTTTTTTCCCTTTCCTGTTTTTATTTGTACGTCCAATTCATGTTTCCAGTCTTTCCGAACTTGTGTTTTTTTTAGTTGTTTTTTATTGTTGGTCCATCTATTACTTATCATCGCTTTTTTCTTGCTTTTGTTGTTCCAGAATTCTAGAGTCCATCTTTTATTTGAGTTTTTCCAATCTCTTATGATTTTGGCTTCTTATTTTTCCTATTCCACTATTATTTTGTTAATATCTTCAAACTATACGGTACAAAATTTCTTTGCTACCGGCTCGTAGTGCCATGTGAGGTTTCCCTATTGGCTCAGAATCTACTCACTCATTCCATGACCCTTTTCTCATTCTACTCTCTTTGGGTCTGCCTAGAGACTTGTAATTGAAGGGCTGGTAGCAACCCTTACTGGACGACCTGTAAGTTTGTGCAGAGCAATTAGCAAATTCTTGGACGTTGTAGCTTTACTTCCTAGCCTTAAATAGAAAGCTGCTACACTAGATACCCGTGGCCCATGTGTAATATGAACCCACTGTTGAAACTTTCTCGGTACCAGAGAAGGAGATAGGTCTCTGGCCCAGCTAGCTTTATGAAGACCAAATGAAACGTCCCCTTTCCCTAGGCATAGCAACGTTCGAAACGTTGACGTAGTACGCTGGTCGTCACCGACGACTTGATTCCTTACCATTGAGGGCCTGCACTGTGTTCTTGTACTGGTAAATGAAGTTCCGCACTACCGTGGCAAAAACGTTCTGGACCAATTTTTGTTCAAGCACAAACATGGCTTATGATAATGGTAGGTATATCGAGCTAATGAGCAAAAGCTTTCTGTGCTCTTATTTTTGTTCCTATAAAGCATTTTACAACCTGCAAAATGGTGCCATCGCTCACTTTCACCAGCTTTTATGCCGTTGCTTTGAGTTTCACTGCACCGAACAAATATATTTCTTCATCACTGAAGTATCTCATTACAATGGCCGTAGAAGTTTTTCATTTAGTTCACCTTTAAATCCAGGGAGGTATTACCAAAAAATATTTTTGACTCCGCGTCTTTCCAAACGATGAGCACCACCCTTGCATTTTCCTCCGTCAATTATTCTTTGGGTTGAAATTCTGCATAACTAAATTATATTTCTTCGCCTGGTAAATAATCACCTTTCTATTTAGCTGCTAGCCTTTGAACACATTACGGCTACAAACTACTACGTTTTACTTGGTGTCTTTCCTCCTCCTTAGAGCTGAAGCCCTCGCAACGTCAGCGCTACCAGTTGCACTTTTCTGGAATTCAACCACCAATATATTTCTGCGCCTGTAAAGCATCTCACCACCTGTTAGAGTTCAAGGAAAGTTTGTTACCGGACAAGTCTCCGCAGGTCCATTGAAGTTAGCAGAAGAGGGCGATGTAGTGCAGCGAAAGGGCAACAGGTGGTGCTGCCTTCTAAGGCTCTGCAATGAATTACTGCAGACGCCAGTAAGAAGCTTCCTATGTATATGCTGGCGGCTCTGCATCCTACAATAGCTGCAGCCAACCCGGGGATTCTTAATAGTG
>LQNS02278165.1:6432410-6451224 GCA_001587735.2 Parhyale hawaiensis
AAAGGGCAACAGGTGGTGCTGCCTTCTAAGGCTCTGCAATGAATTACTGCAGACGCCAGTAAGAAGCTTCCTATGTATATGCTGGCGGCTCTGCATCCTACAATAGCTGCAGCCAACCCGGGGATTCTTAATAGTGAGGGTTCATGTCGCGAACGGCAGGCAGGAGGTTACACAGCTGCGAGACGGAGAATGAGCGTACCAGACTCAAGGGGGTAACCGTGGCACTGTTTAGACTACTAACGACATGAAATTCAGGAATTTTGTCGAAATTTTGAAGCCAAAATGAACTAATTGTTGAAATTTTTTGACGTTCGTATGAGAAACAGAAATGGGGAATCTGCCTTCTAAACTCCAGCGCGTAATAGTGGCTTTGTCTAAGCTCTTACTATGCCTATGTTAATCCATCACTATTGCAAATTATGGGTTGGCATTACTACTGCTATTCTCACGAGAAGTAAAGGTTTATTCTGTAGGCACATACGTCAGTGGATTACATTCGTGATTTTTGTGGAAAACTCACCCAACCTGAACTAAGTATAATGGATTTTCTATTTTAGTATCGTGCATGTTAGGAATTGAGCTAGAGACACATGATCAGAAAAGCTGGACCCCAGAGTATCACGTATGGGACTTTTGCTGTTCCTGTATTGAGTTCGTGACTTCTGTAAAGCTCGGAAGATATTAGAGAAGCTGTTGGTGACGTGCATGTGAAAATGAAAAGGCAGGGGAGAAATTGGATGGCAGACGCCACATTTTTTTTGTGTGAACGCTGAGCAAATTTATGTTTAAATCGTGAATGTTTGTCGCTGTTCAGCATACTGATCGAAATAACCAGAGGATCCATTGTGTTATATTGCTCTCACTTACAGCCCAACAATCAGGAATAGTCCGGAGTGTAGGTACCGGCGGATAAGCCAGTTTTACCTATTCCTATCAGCTTCCTGATAGGAAGCTGAAATCTTGTATCAGTTTCTTGGGAATCCGAAAATTGGTGAGGATCGCGTCAAATTGTAGATCGATAAGCTACACCGACTAACAAGGTCTTAATTCTTCCTCGGGCTGCAGAAAAGCGTTCCCATATGAATAGCATTATGGATGCAGCCGTATATGGACACTCATCCGGTAATATGTCAACCTGATCATATAGGCCTATACAGATATGCCCCAACTGTGCTGTTCTGCGAAAGGGGACTCAGTCTCCTACTGTAGTGTGGTAGGAGAACGAGCTGTTGCGGCGAGGCACCGTAACCTGAGTCGGTATAACATAGCACTAGCCCTTCACTGCATAATATATCGTACATGATACGTTCTACCGAATAGTGTGTTTGCTATGAGAAAATGAACCTTAATTTATGCAGTGAACAGTGAAGAGTTGTTTCATTTTTTTTTCTATGAGAGCATGGGATATTTTAGTCAAGTGGGACTATTCTACTGATTGCTGCTGTGAAGGCGCAGGTAGAGAAATAATTTGAGGTGCTACACAGGTAAACTCGCTGATCACAATTCGAGTCGTGATCATAACCCAAAAAGCGGAAACGACCATTACCATACTCGCTATGGTGACGGTTGTAAGCGCTAAGAAACCTTCAATTCAAAGGAAGGAGACGCAGATATTATACACATGAGCAACGGGTAAACACCGTAGCCGAGAGTAAGTGAATGAGTTTAGTTACCTCGAGCTTTCGTGAAGGAAAGAACAGTCAACTACGTAGAAGTCTATTATTGTTAACACCGTTCGTTGATAGATGGCGTCCTTACGACCGCATTCTTGGTTACGGTTACCACTTTTGAGATTGCGGTAACCCAACTGGGCCGTGTAGCTAAATAACGTAGCTTGGATTGAATTTGGTTAGCCATTTGCCTTGGAATTGGAAAACACTTTCATTGGAGTCAAATCATGTAAGTGACCATAAAAGTCACCTGTCCGATAAAAGGTTATGAGAGGAAAGCTTAAGGAACATGTAGTATGTAGGGAAAAAATATAGTCCAATAATCCTCGAAGACGTGATGCCACACCATACTGCTACTTTAGCTGAGTGAAGTGAACGTTCATGAATTAGCTTTGGATTTTCATAGTTTTTTGAAAATGCTAACGGTGATGCAATTTGTGTTAATGGAGACCTCTATAGATAGATGATTCAAAAAATTTTTGTTTCCTGAAATTGAAGACAACAACGCAAAAAAATACGTTTTACCAACAAGATAGAGCTAGAGCGCATACAGCAGGAGCAACAATTCAAATGTTGAAGATAGTTATCCAAACAGATCGATTTCTCGTTTTAGCGACATATTGTGGCCTCCCCGATCTCCAGATTTAAGGGCTCCTGATTTCTTTCTCTTCGGATACTTGAAGGCAAGAGTCTACTTCAATATGCCTGAAACTTTGCAGCAGCTGAAAAGAAACATCAGCCAGGAGATCAACAACATTTCAACAGCGACGTTAGAGAATGTAATGAACAGCACCGTTGCCAGAGCTCGCGATTACTTGGCCAATAATGGAGGTCATTTTAAAGGATATTGTTTTCCTTACTTAAATGTACTGTGTTATTCTAATATAAAACTTTGAAATCTCTTTTCATTTGCAAAAAAACCAAATCGCTTTACCGTTGTTAGATTTAATGTTAAATATATATATTTAATGGTACCTTGCTTATGGCCCATCCTTCACTAGAGTGTTAAGTCTAACTAGTGCAACAGTTCAGGTCTTGACAGTCCAGTTCATATTCCGCTCGGAAACGGAGGCTTAAACTTTCTGACTATAACTAACTACTTGATAGTTTTCTGTTTCTGTTTTGAATACCATACCTTATCAATGTAGATGAGCATTGGGGATACTTGCATCTACTTGCGGATACTTGCATGTACTTGCGGATACTAGCGGCCACTTGTGGATACTTACGGCAACTTGCGGATACTTACGGTGACGTGCGGACACTTGCAGTTAGTACTACTTGCGGATACTTGCGGCCACTTGCAGGTACTTGTGGCCACTTGAGGATTCTTGCGGCCCTTTGTTGGTACCTACAGCCCGGTCACAATGGCCGCAGGTTCAAGCCCCTGCTTAGCAATACCTAAAAGATTACCTGTTGACCTATTGACTTACTGCACGACAGCTCGTGCAATGATCCGTACAACAGGACTGCCCCCACCCCAACGGTGAGTACAGGCCCAGTCTCGCGCAAGTCCCCCAGTCCCTGGGACCATTGCCTGCCAGCAGGACCATTGGCCCCTAATAAAGCTCTACGGTCCCCATGGGGACACTCGCTTCAGTTTGCCAGGGACGCTACGGCACCTCAGGGACCTCTTGCTTAGCTATTCACCTGAGCTTATGGGACCAGCACCTGCTGCTCTTCTCTGCCTTCCCTTATTTTATTGCTTTTATTTATCGTAAAATGGAGCCAATTAGTTTTATTAACAAGCGGTGCAGGGAACTTTTAAATCGCTATTTTGTGGAGCTGATGGGCTCTGCTCGCGCTCGACTCGCTGTCCCAAATTTTGGATCTCGCAGTGACAACAACCATCAATTGTTATCTTAATTAAAGTGCGTACACACTTCTTCGAAGAAAATTTATATGTAATAAAATATTTTTTTCATGAAGACAGTTAACTTTAATCGTATGCTTTTCGGAAGCATCTACATACTCTGATATTGTCTGGAGCTCGGGTATAGGCTCAACTTTCCTATTCTTCCCTTCCCTTTATCACTTACGATTAGTATGAAATCGAGATAATTAGCTTTGTTAATAAGAGTTTTAGCAAACCCTTGCTTAACAATTTTCCTATGCTAACGGGATCGGCAGCAGTTTCAATCATTCTCTGTTCCTTCCTTCCTTTCTTATTTCGCTTAAATGCATTGCACGACCGAGTAAATTAAGTATGCAGTGTTTTATCGTGACGAGGCCTCACGATCACGGGAGCAACGTCGGATATGTAAGGATGGTCAGCTGGCGTGTAGTTCACGCTACACTATCTATGCTACCGAGCTTAAATATAAAAATATATTTCAAGACGAGGGAGTTGTTCTCTTTCAGTTCTCGTTCTTGTTGTTCTTCCTAAAGCATACTATGTAATCATGCAGCACACTTGCTATTTTTCTTCCCCTTCTCATCTTTTATCACTATTGTAAAATAACCTGCAATTACTTAGTAGGTTAGTACGGTATATCGTATGCGTTTGAAAAATCATTTACTCAGGGCAAGTTTAATTAAGTGACGAAAATATGCCTTCGAGACATGGCTTGTCCGAATCAATAGGCAGGTGCTCTGGTTTCAACCTGTTGGTTCAATTTTCTGTCATTGACTCGCATTGCATTAGCTGTGAGACTTCCTTGAACTTAGTCTTACTCCGTACGATGAAGATTTCGGTCGGCTCAGCGTGATCGGGCTGTTTCTAGCACTTAGATTTAAAGTGAAGAGCTAAAGTTCCCCTCTGCATTTCCTTACAAATCAAGTCAAGTGAGCTTGGCTTAGATCGACTTTGACGACCCTATTGAACGCGCCCATAACCTGTGGCTCCAGTATCTGCAGTAATTTTTTTTCAATTCTACTTTTCTTATTTATTGACAAAGAATGGGCGAGCAGCTACAACTACTTCCCTATATTCTTCATTACCATAGTCTGTTAGACTATGTTGCGGATAGTCTTTCCCTCCTACTTTTATTGATTTTAGTTATTGTGAAAGCGTGATAAGTAGCTACACAATGATTTAAAAAAAATCCTTGGCAGTTGGCTTATATTATATGTATAGCAGCATAGTCTGCATTTATACAACGACCTTACCTTTCACTCTTACTTATTATTATTTAATAGAGACGTAGTTAGTTTCTTCAAAACTCATTTCCAGGAGAGCCTGAACTATGGCTCATGAGGTCAGCAACTTATGCTGTTATTTTCTTTAAATTCGTTGCTGTTTTTATTGGCTTTCTCATTTGTTCGCGTTGGTGCTGGGAAGCGTTTTACTAATTTTCAAACTACGTCTTTTCTCAACAAACTATCATAATATTTATGAAATCTTGTCTATGTACTGGGTGTGGACTATGTTATGCAACGTTTTTTCGACTTTTTGAGCATTTTGACAATAACGACTCCCATGCTATAGACATTACCAGTAGAAGTCATATGGGACATCAGAACTCTAAGTGGACTTTTTCAACTAGTTCGAGTTCCTTTCACGCATACAACAGGACCCAACAGTTAAAAACCATTTCGTCCTCTTAAGTTGACGATAATTTTTGGCCTCCTATACATCTCTGATTTCAAACCAATCGACTCCTTGTGCAATCTGTCCTTCACAATTGACGAAAAAACCTTTGCAACGTTACACTTAAATCTTCTACTCTGAAGTGAGCACCTATTCTAAACAGAGAATGAAATAAACTAAGATATACCTACTGGGCGCTGTATGTCTCGATCACTTCTTTGTCAAAATGTCTCTAGCCCGAAATCAAATCCAAACAAAACGCATAGAAACAGTATAGCAGCGACTTGTTCAGTAATTGGTTTAGAAATAACTGAAAAGAACGCTGCTTTTTATTTATCTCCAGTGAAAAACTGTCATTTTTTTTCTATTGTTTCACCTAGAGTCACCACCATAGCTATAAGAGATGATATAGGAATAGGTTGCAAGTGTACTTAGTTTTCATCAACTTTCTACTGGCTCTTCAGCTGAATTAATGTAAAAAAAAAAAACAATTGGAGCCGGCAGTCAAAAGTTACGAAGAACTTCCATTGAAGGCCCTGCATGGAGCGCATTCGTTGAAGATATCTCGGATTCTGTTTTCTAAATAAGTTTATAGACCCCCACGAGATGTATTTTCGCACGGCTGCTAACGGCATCTACTTGCTACTCGAAGATATTCTTAGTTGTAAACTTGTTATAGATAAGTTATATGCATATACATACCCGGTCGTATTGCTAGTTATACGTGTTAAGTAGTTCCATATTGATAATGTATTCCGTGAAGAGGTGAACAATGAAAAGTCAAAGTAATATGCGCTTTCTTCGAACTCTATAGAAAAGTTCACACTTGGCGTTAAGATTACAGTACCTACCTACTTCTGTTGCCGGTATCACTTATGGTGCCGATATTGATACTCAAATTTAGCTCCTTTCCTATGTCTATACACCGATACCGATACGTTTGAGTTTACTAAACAGCGTGTAACAATGCTAGCTGTCAAGCTCACCCTAATCAGCAAGTACCCTTAGTTAAGTTTCAGATATCTCTTTAAACTTGGAGAGAATTATAACTGAAAATTTTATGCAAGTGTGTGCAATTTTACGTATTTAAACTTATTCAGACAAAAAGATGACGAAAATCGTTCTTCTGTCTACCTTGTGACAAAATATTACAGCACCAATCTTCCTATGGGAAACTACATGGAGCATTCAACTGATTCTTCTTGGGATTTCAAGTGCATTTCTTGCTAATTATTCAAGTAGGTAAACATTTAAATGTTAGTGAGGATGTTTTTAAATGAATCTAAACATACTTATATATACATCACAGGGTGTTGCAAAATTGTTGGTACCAACTTCGACTACTTATAGAAAATATCAATGTAATCACTATTTCATTTATAAACAAAGTTCAAAAACGCTTCGTTTTTTTAGATATTAAGCTTAGAAACTTCATTTCTTGAAGAAGTTTCTTCAGATTTATTAGCCGATGTTCCACTAACGTACATATTCGTAGAAAAATACGGTTTCATCAGGACGGAGCTCCGGCACATTTTTCTGTGGATGTGAGATGTTATTTTGACGTTCAATTTTCAAATCGATGGAATGATCGTATTGGTCCTGTTTCATGGCCACCAAGATCTCCTGATCTGACTCCATTAGATTTTTTGTGGGGGCAGTCCAAAAGTCTTCTTGATGAGACACCTGTTGAGTCGGAAGAAGATCTTATCTTGTGTGTTGTAGCTGCTGGAGATAATGCTGAAATGCCCGGAGTCTTTGGCGACGTATGCAACTCCCTTCGACGATGGTGTCGCACTTGCATCGATGCTCATGGTAGACATTTTGAACATCTACTGTAACGAGATCCTTGCTAATGAATTATCTGGTGTTAATTGTTTTTGAATTACCCTCTTGTGTATTACTAAAGAGAGTGTACCAAATAATTAGCGTCCTGATTTTCATATCTATCTCGAAAACGAAGCATTTTTTTAACTTTGTTTATTGATGAAATAGTGCTTATATCAATATTTTCTATGAGTAGCCGAAGTTCCTACCAACAATTTTGCAACACCCTGGATAGTTGTAGTTCCTTTTATTTATTGAAACTATCAATGAATTTCACTTGTGAATGCTCTCTTCATTCACCGGTTAATTTCTAATTTCTCCTCTTTAGCTCGCGGTTGGTACAACTGAAGGTAAAATCAGGCTCAAAAAGTGAAGAGCCCTGAGCTTTTAATGTTCCGAAATTGTTCTTTGCTGGTAAGTTGGAGGTATGTAAGATTCAAGCATTTTCAGCCGTAGCGGTAACGAGCCTTGGGTGTGAGTGCCGGTACTTGTGCATTTACAGGCTTAGTAATTTCTCGTACTGAAATCCCTTGATACATTGAGAGTATACTTACTGTTCAACGTATTGTTTTCAATTTGTTGGTAGATAGTTCGTTAAGCGAAAACTTAGCAGTATCTGGACTAGCTTTAGATAGGCTCGCTGTACATTGCTAAGCTGACTTCGTTCCATATAGCTATCGAAAGTTTTGTAAGTTGATGGATCTATTGTTTGCAGCGTAATTTTCATTGATTTTTGTACCGATACCGTTAGGACTAGATGTAGAGCCTTGACGGAATCTGGCAGTTCTCAGTAAGGCGCAACGTCGCTCGACAACGTTCCGGCGTGCTCGGAGTCCTTATTTATCAGTTCAGCTCCAGGGTGCGGAGTTAGGATACTCGTACACCATACCGCCACCAATTCAGCCTCGCTTTTGGTTCGTACAGCGGACTGCAATCATCGATACGTCCGCTGGTAGGAAAATAGGGAAGCGAAGACCACTTACTACTGTATTACTGAACCGTAGTTTGCTCATTGCTTTCCTTATACTGAACTAGTTCTGTTTTCTGTTCTGGACATTTTGTGTGACGTCAAATATTGCAATTTACTGTATTCTTATTGTTTTTGCCTGGTTGTCTTTTTTTCACATTTGTTTTATATTATGACTTTCACTTCACTAGAATTCCCTAGCTGGCATCTATACTAAATCTCCTGAGGCTTACACTACTGGTAGCCTACGCACTATACCCCTGGAGTGCTTATTTGGCATTGACTTAAATTACTGATTTTCTTGTCATTTGCTGTGCCGAGAAGAAATATTTTTACGGTCTATTGAGACTACCGTTGCTACATGTATATCTAACTCGTGATTTTATTTTGAAGACGTGATATTTTCCCCTGAGTATTATTTCTCGTTGTACGAGGAATTAGCTACCTATCAAATGCTAAAGACGCTTTGGCCGTGTACTGTATCTATGAAACCAACATGCTGCGGTTCGTACTGCTGATGAATGTCCTAAAGGACCCATTGGAGTGATCGGCTGCAGTCGACCACAGATTGTCCTAGTGGGGTCACAAACGGAAGACCCTTGACGTCTGCGTCCCCTCCCTAGACGGTGTGAATTTCTGAGCAAGCCAGCCCCCACCCAGCCGTATTATTGCTGCACACCATGAATTTCTTCTCTGGATTGAGAATAGTGCACCCGACATCGCGACAACGTGCACTGCAACAAGCTTAACCACTTGGCAACTTTAGATAACCAAAGGTGCTGTTGCCGCTTTGTAAATATGTAAATATATATATAATATGTATATATAAGGACGACACCGACGGTAGATACTTCTTAGACTTTTACATTGATCCCTTAACCTTGCCTGGTGCAGTATCATTGTCGCCAAGTTTAATATGTTTTTTCAACATGGGTCAAGTGATGATAATGTTTAAGTTAACTGTTAATATTACTCATGGAAAATTTATCACTAATGTAGCGCTGTTGCACCCTTTGATGTTATTCGGGCATGCCTAATTTTACGAATAAAACGGTAACCCAAATTAGTAACAAGTTCGATCTCGATTGGAGGTATGTCCCAGTTTAAAAACAGGATAGAAGGCACTAACTAGAGAGAACATTCCAAGGCAACTACATGGAAGTTATGTTGCTGAGATGGAATCTGAAATATTGTAATTAAATGCTCTTTTTAAGTTATAGTGAGTAGTCCAAAATTAACGAAACGATATTTAATAATAATAAGCTTTATTAAGTACCTACTCTTAGAAATATTATATGGTACACAAGAGAATGTATCTTATTTCTATGTTACATACGGCATAATATTTATTGCTTCAGCGATGCGCGTTTGACATTGGTAGCGTCTGTTTTTAATGCAAATTGTTCTGAAAGTAGGATACGTTTATATAGCCACCACTAGTTACCGCAACTAGTCGGCTGGTATGGGCGTCGATGGGGCAAGAATTAATCTCCGGAGTTGACTACCATTATTTCACTACCTTTTTTATCGTACGTAGTTAGTTTCCCAAAAGCACCAACTATTTCAGAACTTTCGCCTGCTCGTGACCTGCAGAACTTTGTAGCTGCGTAATAGAGTAAAATGTCATATTCCTAGTCTATTACTGATGTAGTTCAAGTTAAGTTCAGGGTCCTTGGAGCTGAGCTAAGGAGAGACCGAAAGGCTAAGCATCGGCGACGAGACCATTTGACGTCCCGACTTTTCATTTTCTCATGACGAATTAATTGAATTGCACTCGTTGCTGTAAATATCTGTGTGTTTCTGGGTAAGCGAATTACCAACGTCGATTTGAATATATGCCCTGGAAGCTATGGGCATTTGCATCGTTCAAAAAAAAGTGTATTTCAGGAAATGAATTATATACCTACATAAGGATATCAAAATGCGTACAACAATCGTTCATTTGAGATCCAATTGTCACTCAGTGAATTAAAACTCAAGCAAGCTGAACAATTTTATGCTATTTAAATAGGCTCAGTAATGCAATTAGCTTGGGGCAATCTGTGGGGAACTAAAGAAAATCGTGTGCACCCGCCCTTAAATGTTTAACCTCCCAAGTAAATATTAACTTTGGTAGAACTAACGGTACTTGAAACATGCCCGAATCATCCCCGTGGGCGCTAAAGGATAAATGCCATATTCCTCAGCGGAGGCATAGTCCTCGTTCTTGCGCCACCGCGAGAGCGAACAAGGGCCTGGCACTCTTGCACCTCTTTGATCCGAGCTCGCAGAGTGCGCTGTACAGAGCAGTAACCTCGGGTCAGCTTACTTATTTGTTCTTCTGTGGCGCTACTGAGCGTTAGTAGCAGCTGTGTCGGTTGGTCACAGTATTGCGTAGTTGTTGTATGCAGCAGCGGCAGCAAACCACAGCAGCGGCACACCACGGCTACAGCAACAACAAACCTCAGCAGCAGCACTCCACTGCTACAGCAGCACTCCACAGCAACAGCAGCACACCACAGCAACAGCAGCACCGCAGCCACAGCCGCTGCTGCTGCTGCACAGCGCACACGGACAGCAGTCAGTCTGGTTGGCGCCAGAACAGGTGGTGAGGAGGAAGGAGGGGGTCGGCAGTCCCCTTACTTTGAGCGAGGGTAAGGGGGGTAACTGAGGAGGTGAAGGAGCGGTGGTGCCACAAGAAAGTAGAGCTTGCAGCCGTTGCTTCGCTTCTGTTGAAGTTGCTTCAGAAGCTGAAACTTTTAGGGACTGGAGACAAGAGCGAGCGATGAAGAAGTACCTAAGCGTTGTAAATGGCGAGGGTAATAGTAGGAAAGCAATAGCAGATGCTTGAACCCTTTCGTACTTGTTGTACACATTGGCGGACGTTAAAAATAATATTATTCCTACGATGAATGTTCATTAATCCCTTACCGGTCAAGGGGATTTCAAAAGTCTACTTTCAGATACTGCTATTCCCATGAAATTTGAATTGAAATTTAAACTGAAAGTGGTTAATTCATGCTTCAAAGAGTAAACTCTGATCGCAGTATGGTAAAAACCATTAAACTTGTCACGAGTACAACGGTAAAAGAATAGATAATCTGAGAGTAGTTTCTGCGCTAAGGAAGAGTTTAATTCCAGGAGTCACGGATTTACGCGGCGAAAGCAAAGTAAGCCGCGCCCGAGCAATGGGCTGGACTTGTTTTTTAATTTCAGACTAGTGTGTTTCTTTTAATCTGTTCGTTCGAGTTTCAACTGTTAAATAATTCTAAATCAATTACTTTTCTGCTCGCCATAATCTCGTTATTGCTTGGCAAAATGGAGTTTTCAGCCGTTTTCAGCCTAAAGCCAAATTAGGCCGAACTAAAACTTACAAAATATTCTTCCAATATGGCGAATTCAGAGCGCCCCTCCCAAATACGGTTCCTGGCAAGTCATGCCTATGGGGCAAAGTTCAACTTGCCCTCGTCGTGCCAACCGCTGGCGCATTTAGCGCCTCTCATTTTACTCTCCGACGTATCTTTTCACACGCGCACGTGGCACAGCTCGGCGTCTGTAATGGCACATGGCACAGCTCGGCGTCTGTAATGGCACTTGGCACAGCTCGGCGTCTGTAATGGCACATGGCACAGCTCGGCGTCTGTAATCAAAAGAAAATACTTCATTGTGACATATTTTGGCTTTGGAGAGTTGACTGCTTCTGTGGTTCGCCCAGTTCTGGTTAGTACTCCTGCAGCTACAAAAAGCAGCCTGTGGTAGTTCACTTCATAGATTCATGTTGACACTTCTTGAGGCTACGAAACAATGGAGTGAGTCCTCCGTCCTAGCTGTTCGTTTGTATTCCAGTTCATCGTTCATTTCCATGGATTTCTTAAAAAAAAGGAATGAATTTTCGAATTTGGTCCAATTCACTGGTCCTCCAGTTCTTGTTTACATTCGCTGAAACTACAGAGAATGGCATTCATTCTCCGTGTTGGCTCTTCATAGGTCATTCAGTTTTTGTCTACATAGGAATGAGTTCCATGTTTACTTTTGACGCAACCGGTTACTTTAATGCCTGAGTCACAGCCTCACTGCCGCCTTCCTCATCTGAGCTGAGTCATATCTGAAATGACTCATGTCAGGAGTGTTAATGATATTCGCTTTTTTTCATGTAGTGTTCCATCAGAGGGGCGTTAAAGGAGTTGTGTGACCAGTTTTCACATACTTTTTTCTGCCATACGTCTTCTTCTTGATCTCTCAGCGACGTAGTTATGTAGATATTGTTGGTACGATAGTAATTTTGCTCAGTCTGAGATTCGATGACCGTCGAGGCTACTGAACGGGCATGAACGCACGACTAAGTACACTGAACGGTTTACATGGATTAGATTTAAATTAGACAGGCGTCAGAAGCATGTTTCGATCTAAGATAATGTCAGATAATTGGCCAAAAATAACAAGTTATATTAACTCAATTGTGAGAAATAAATTAACAAGGCGCAGGAGAAAATAAATGACCTTTGCGAGCAGTCATACAGTTAGTTATACTGTAGTTAAAGTCTGAAAGTTTAAGCCTCCGTTTCCGAGCGGAACTATATCACAGAGGAAAGAGCAAGGGACATATTGTATGATGATAGAAACTGGGAACCCATGCACGAAGGTGTTTCCACACAGGATCAACGCGCACGAGAACAGCAAGTTGGGGAAGAAGAACAGCATAAAGCATTAGCAAGTAGGAGTATGAAATCGGGAAGGAAGCAAAGTGGGCACGAAGAAACAGACGTCCCGAAAGCATAGCTAATGGCCAAGATGGTTCTGGGTCTTTTCGCAGTGTGTCAATTCGCCGTCGGTCAATTCGCCGTCTGTCAATTCGCCGTCTGCCAATTCGCCGTCTGTCAATTCGCCGTCTGCCAATTCGCCGTTGGTCAATTCGCCGTTGGTCAATTCGCCGTTGGTCAATTCGCCGTCGGTCAATTCGCCGTCGGTCAATTCGCCGTCGGTCAATTCGCCGTCGGTCAATTCGCCGTCGGTCAATTCGCCGTCTGTCAATTCGCCGTCTGTCAATTCGCCGTCAGTCAATTCGCCGTCAGTCAATTCGCCGTCAGTCAATTCGCCGTCAGTCAATTCGCCGTCGGTCAATTCGCCGTCTGTCAATTCGCCGTCAGTCAATTCGCCGTCGGTCAATTCGCCGTCAGTCAATTCGCCGTGATGCAATATAAGTGGTTTGGTAATATATGAATTACACCCAGCCACGCCGAACCTAATGTGCTATTATTTTTATGAAAAGTTTTGCCTCAGCTGCAGAAGTTCCCAAGAAATGGAAGGATAATAAAAAGAAAAGGTGGAATAAAAAGAAAAGGTGGAATAAAAAGAATAATACAATAACCTAAAATGTAAAGATATGCACAAAATCACCGAGCTTTGTCATTCACTACATATGAAATAATAGAAAAAATAAAATTCAAAAATAATCATTAACAAAACTCTAAATCCAGTCATATACGGAAAAAAATGAAATAAAGTCAATACCTAATCACATACTGGAGCTTAAAAAATAACACAATTCACGTGAAAATTGCATATCTTGGTCATTTACCAAGATATAACCGCCGGAGAGACTAAAAATAACTAAGATGTGCTAAACAAAAATAAAAAGGAATAAGTTTTGATTGAAATTTTATAATTGACAAAGCTATCGTCAACATTGGGGCGTTGGGCAGAGGCTCCGCACTGATTAGATTGTATTAGATTGTATAGGCGGCAGTAGAGGCCCATTCCCAAAGAGGCACCAGGACTTACTCCCCGGCCCTCTATGAGCTATTGCCATTATGTTATTAGGATGTAGAGGAATGGAGAAACAAGAGGAGCCGAAATGGAAGACGAAAGAAATANAGATAAAAATCATTGACAATTTAAAACGCGCCCTAGTTGGCGCACGAGCCTGTGATTAAACACAGGAATAGTTCGGCGCGATATAGGCAGTGTGCCACTGAAGCGCTAGTAAAACTTCTACTACTACTACTACTACTCAATTCGCCGTTAGGTCAATTCGCCGTTAGGTCATTTCGCCGTTAGGTCATTTCGCCGTGAGGGCATTTCGCCGTGGGGGCATTTCGCCGTTATATAATATAAATAGCATGGTAATACATAAATTACACCCAACCATGCCTAACCTAATACGCTATTATTATTTCTATTATTAATACTAGTGCACCAAACGCTACCCTTTTGTTGAATAAGTCATGAAATATGTATTGGGAAACATCTTACCATCCCATCGAGAAAAGTTCACACTACTTCAAAATTCACAAAGTCCACAAAGTCCACCAAATCCACATTGTCCACCAAGTGCACTAAAGCAACCCAGTTCACAAAGGCCCGTGACCAGGCCTTTACTAATAACCCGGGAATTCCCGGGTTCGTATCCTGGATACGGTTTGGCAAAAAGAAAAGTTGGGTGTTTTGGATTTTTTTTCTTCAGCATTAGATAGGGGAAAAATAAGACTTCGGACAGACGGACGGACGGACGGACTGACAGACAGCTCTCTTATTATAGTATAGATTGCTATTAGGAAAAGTTTCAGCTGTTGACCCATATAGCAGCAGAACTTCCCAGAAAAAAAAAGGATAATAAACAGAAAAGAGGGAATAGAGTGAAAAATACCGTACTTTCAGGTGTAATGATGCACAACATCACCGATCTTAGTCTAATAATATAATTCATATGAAAACTGCACATCTTGAATAGTCATTAACTACGATACGACCGAGTGACTAATAATGAATAATTGAACCCCACCTAACCCTCCTAAGGTTACATTAGATAGTGTTTGGTTTGGCTACCTCAAATTTTAGCTAAAACATTTTTTTTTAAAGTTTGTTGAACTTTTACTTAGGAATATGTTTAATATTGATAGATTGGCGGCTAATATTGACTTAAGCTCTAAGTAAAGTAAATTGTTCAGTCGGGACTGCGTATGTCACTATATATAGAAGATATGAAGACGCAGCAATGAAAAGAAATGGTGAAAATGGTATCCAGCAGCTCAAGAGAAACTAAGATCTGATCTGAAAAACAATAATTGGCTACATTCACAAATTCACGAGAAAATTACAGCATCAACATCATCACGACCGCTACTGTCGTTTCTGCTATTCAACGCAATAACTGCAAATACTGCTTCTGCTAAAGCTGGAATGTATGGCATTAGCAATGGCTGGCTGAACTCCAGCTGGTGGTAGCTCTAGGCAGCAGCCCATTTTCACACTAATGCAAACGGGATTTTATACTGAACACTTGATTACAGGTATTCCTTCACGACCGCGACATATTTATTCTCGTGATTCCTTTATCGCGGATTTATTTTGTGACCACGCTTTCTCCACCGCGCCAAATGTCTTCAGAACGACGCTGCAGAAAAAGATCTTATTCTGTCGTGTTTGGAAAGCTGCCGGCCAAAGCATGACAATATTTCACTACAGACTTCGAACATTTGGCCTTATTAAGAAATGGATCAAAAGAAATGCATGGCAAAACATTGTGAAAGTAGAAGAAAGTTTTAGTAGTTAATGGTGCAATGAGACACTATAAAACCTTATACGATGAATTAAACATCAATAACTTGTATGCTAAGGTTCTGTTTTCTTTACGTAATTGCGGTATACGTATTGGTGTGCATGTATTTCTTCTAATCCAATGGTTCCCATTGGGGGTGCATATGAACCTACGGACCCCCTGTGGTTCACACACGAACCCCCTACTGGTTCATGACGTTTGAAACTTCTGTGGCAATATTACATTGTTTTTATTCTATAGATGATTATAATTACGGAAAATTTTAAGGTTAAGGAAGGAAAAAGATAAGTTTAAGTAGCTTATAATAATCTTCCACACAAATTTATTAAAATTGCTAAATTTTTGACTCTGGTATAGTTACCCTTAAATGCTTTTTACTTTATCATAGAGTTTCCCAAAGTTCAGCTTCTTACAGACCCCCTGTGAAATAGCCCTGAAGTAGACGGACCCCCGCTATTAAAATGGCAACAACTCAGCATATTACGTACTGAAAGAGTATTATAGGTGTCGATGGTTCCATATTGCTTTTCCATTAATACAGAACGGCAGAGGCATAACATCCACCAAACATATAATTATTCATGTCACAGTCACGTGACATCCCAGCTCAGTCCATTATACACATACAGCAAGTCGTCACATAAGCCTATCTTAAATTTATGTTGACTCACCCTAAATTACTAGTTGCATTAAGCGATTGTTAGCATATGCTGCTTTCACCGTTTTTGAAAAAAATTAAGTTTTTGTGGTAGATCAGTGTTCCCATTGGGGGTGCGTATGAACCTACGGACCCCCTGTGGTTCACGCACGGACCCCCTACTGGTTCATGAAGTTTAACGCTTCTGTCGCAATATTACATTGATTTCATCCCATAAATGACAAAAATTACATAATATTTTAAGGTTCTAACAAGAAATATATAAGCTTAAATAGCTTATAATAACATTTAACATCAATTCATTGTAACTGAAAAATTTTAACAATGGCACAGTTACCCATTTATACTATTGTGCGGTCACAAAAACTAAGATTTTTATTTTTTTCGAAAACGGCGAGAGCAACATATGTTAACCATCATCCAATGCAAATACAGTAGTCATTTAGGGCTAGTCAAAATAAATTCAAGAGAGTTAAATGTAAAAACTCGTATGTGAATAATGGACTGAGCTGGGATGTCATGTGAGTGTGACATGAATAATTATATGTTTGGCGTATGTTATGCCTCTGCCGTTCTGTATTAATGGAAAAGCAATAGCCTGGAAGCCATCCATATCTACAATACGCATTCAGTACGTAATATACTAAGCTGATGCCATTTTAATGGCGGGGGTCCCTGTGCTTCAGGGCGATTTCGCAGGAGACCCGTAGAAAACTGAACTTGGGAACCACTGTTCTAATCTGTTAGTCTTGAATCATACAAATAACTCCGTATGTATAAATTATATACATTTGGAGTGTGGAACAAAATGAACCTTGGTTATCAGTCCTTGAACTTACCCCTTCTTACGTTCTATTAGCTAGTAACCCCATGAAAAAATATTTTCTCTAAACAAATTCCGCAAAGAAAGCTAGCAAATTTTTACCAGAACTTATAATTTTACTCGTGATTTGGCGAAGGCGCACTCTGACGACGGTGGTCAAGTTTGGTACGTAGAGAGCGCAGTCGTGGAGGAATATCTATAACATATTGCAAACACCTAACAATTTCCAGTTAATACGTAACAACTGCTGAAAACGAAATGTCAACAACCTGTACATGATCTGCTACACACAAGACATGGCGGCGGCAAGACGATCATACAGACTCAAAAGACAAAAGAAGATTAATTTTATTTGAATATATAGTTTCAATCTTAATGAACAACCACTAATCAACTTCTTTAATGCCTTAGCGACGAAATGCCATCACGGTGACATATCCTCAGGGCAAAATGCCATCAGGGTGAAATGTCCTCACGGCAAAATGACCAACGGCGGATTGACAGACACCGAATTGACCGACGGCGAAATGACCAGCGGCGAAAAGACCTGTCACAAGCTAAGGTAACCTACACGAGCCCCCTGGGGTTGCTGGGCCCCATAACATAGGTTTGGCATAGGGCAGACATACAAGCAGGGTTGATTTGATTTTGCAATGTACTTCTGCTTCTCACTGGCAGCATATTTTCATGATTTAATTTCGAGAATTATTTTTCTAAAAATCATATTGTATAACCATCGTTCGTGCAGTGTTACTTCTCAGTTACATTATTGTCGTTTCACGTCGTTGATCATTTCGGCAGAAACGTCTTATTTTAAACACTTAGAACATAAACCACACCATACTGTATGGTGTGCTCTATGCTTAGAACAATGCAGTACGTTTGCACTTACTGAATGTTCGTACTGGCTTTCTTAGTTATTATTACATTAGTGGAAATTTTTCATCTTCTGTAAAATGTTCGGGCAGTGTAATGTTTTCTCAGTGAAGATGATATTCACTGCAACACAACACAGTGGACGTTCTATCGAGAAGTTTCATGTGCAAGTATTCGGTGTAACGCTTGGCCTCTGGCTATACTGGGTATCCCCGGTTTGTCTTTCTATGGTGTGTGAGAAGTATACTGGGATGCTGTTGATTGTGAACCGGGGCAGCAGTTCATAGTTGAAAACAAGTTTTATGGAGTCAGATGGACTGAGTTCGACTGCGACTCCTGGATCCAGCCAGCGCCCAGTTTCGACTCCGACTCCTTCATGACCCTAAAAATGACTGCCTGCTTCTACCTATAATGTATCTGTCGGCTAGCGACAGAACGATGCGCAAGCAGGGGCGCAAAACGGGAGCACTCAAAAAGAGGTCCGAGCGTGATGAACATTTATTAGAGAAGAATGAGACACGAAGAAATGTAAAACGCGTCAGCTGTGCAATGTTGCTAAATCGTAGGTTAAAACGCTGACTGGTAAAATGTTGATGCTCGCTAACAAGTTAACACACATTACACCTTCCCCCTAAGTTTTTAAAAACCTAGAAAATACACTTTATTCAACAAATCATTAAAACTTGAAACGAGGAAAATTATTGCACTTAGTAACCTAATCTCTCAGGCGGCTTCCTCAACTGTCTGGAAGGGTAACGTTTTACAGACACAGATTCAGTTTTTCCAGCAGATTCAGGAGAAGTAAGTTTTGCATGAGGTTCAGGGGTAATTGAACTATTCGCGCTTACAGCTTGAGTACTACTAGGTGTAACAGACTCTACAGGAGCTTGGGAATCTCTGACTTGTGGCTCAGGCGTAGACACGGAATTA
>LQNS02278165.1:6492619-6504132 GCA_001587735.2 Parhyale hawaiensis
GAGAGGAGATGGAGGAGATAGGGCTTATCAGTGCTGCAGATATGGGACGGTCCCTGCGGTGTGCGTCTCGGTAGCCAGTCCTGTGGGACACATTGGTGGCTCTGCTGAGGGATGCTAGCCATTCGTTCATCCTCCCCTCCCTTTTTTTCCAAACTCCTTCCAGTGTTGTTTTGAATGAGAGGTTTTTGAGATGAGATTTGATACTGACCAGGGATATTAGTCGCTGGAGAATGGGTAGTTGAATCCGATGAGGTTAGTTGCTGGGCAGAGGGCAGACTGAGCGACCCATTCCCGTAGAGGAGAGTCTGAGGTATCTTATTGCTCATAGATTTACAAGATAAAAGGTAAAATAACTGCTCAATTTGATCACATATCGTCACTGTGACCAGAAAGTCGATAAGCTGTTTGCACCGGTCCGGCAAGAATTTTTTAACCCGGTTGACTTTCATCTAATTTTGTCCCTGCACACTAAAGTGCTTCACGAAAATCTACCTTCTCTCAGTATTAGCATTGCGGGCTTCTCCTAGGATTAGCACTGTTTGAAACTTCAAGCTTCTTCCTCTCAGAAAGCACGGTTAGGTTATATGTATTCCTCCACGACCGCGCTCTCTACCGCGCTCCAAGTTTAACCGCCGTCGTCAAAGCGCGCCTTCTCCAAATCACAAGTAAAATTATAGGTTCTAGTTAAAAGTTTCCAGTTTTCTTTGCGGAATTTGTTTAGAGAAAATATTTTTTCATGGGGTTTCTAGCTAATAGAATGTAAGAAAGGGTAAGTTCAAAGACTGATAACCCACGTTCATTTTGTTCCACAATCCAAATATATATAATTTATACATACTGAGTTATTTGTATGGTTTAAGACTAACAAATTAGAACAGTGGTTCCCAAAGTTCAGTTTTCTACGGATCCCCTGCGAAATCGCCCTGAAGCACACGGACCCCCCCCCCCCGCCATTAAAATGGCATCAGCTTAGTATATTACGTACTGAATGAGTATTGTAGATGTCGATGGCTTCCAGGCTATTGTTTTTCAGTTAATACAGAACGGCAGAGGCGTAACAACATACGCCAAACATATAAATACTCATGTCACAGTCACGTGACATCCCAGTTCTGCCCCTTATTCACATACAGCGAGTCTTCACATTTGACTCTCTTGAATTTATTTTGACTCACCCTAAATTACTATTTGCATTGAATGATGGTTAGCATATGCTGCTATCACCGTTTTTGAAAAAAAGTAAGATTTTGTGATCGAGTAAAAGTATATACGGGTAACTATGCCCAAGTTAAGATTTCACAATTTCAATAAATCTATGTAAAAGACTATTGTGAGCTACTTAAACTTACATTTTACCTCCTATAACCTTAAAGTATTACGTAGTTTTAATCATCTATGGAATAAAAACAATGTAATACTGCCACAGAAGCTTCAAACATCATGAACCAACAGGGGTCCGTTGGTTCATATGCACCCCAATGGGAACCACTGGATTAGAGAAATACATGCTCACAAATACGTTTACCACAATTACGTAATGAAAACAGAACCTTAGCATACAAGTAAATGATGTATACCATAGAAAATGTTCACGAACAACGTACGGGCTTCCCTCTCACGAGTGAATATTGGGCTAGAGAGTTCATTTTAATTATATTTCCTAAAGGGAATCCTTCATATTTTTTTCACAATGTCGTATTGGTCTGTCTGCCTAATGCTAAAATTTCACGAAATTCTAACACTAGAGAGTTCGCTCTCACTCCCTTCAACTGATGAGTTTTTTCTTTAACTTCGAATAATTTAGCATTGGGTGCTCTCACCACACTCATCCTTTTAATATAATGTCACCACAAGCACAGGGTGCATTAATCGTACACATCGCTTTAGTATAAATTCACCATTCATCTCTTTAATATAAGGACACCACTCACCACACCCATCACCTTAATATAACGTCGGACCTCACCACACTCATCAGTTTAATATAACGCTAGAACTCACCACACTCATCACTTTAATATAAGGTCAGCAGAAGCAGACGCCATCTATATTGGATCAGGTGGTCATGCTCAGCCTCTACCTCCCCCCATCCTGCCTGACTCCCCTCACGTTCCTTCATTTCTAATTCTTTTCCCTCTTTTCTACCCTCTTTTATCTTACGCTCCCTCTCGCCTGCTCTGCCTCCAGCGGTAATATCGCATTCTAGCATTTGCTGAGTCATCATTGCCTGCGTTTCTTATCCGTGTACAGGGTAAAAACAACCCGTCGTTCCTTGTCCTGGCTCCACGGAACGTGGGCTGTAGATATATCTTGCCGAGGTAATTTGTCTTATCGTAATCTCGTACATTTTGTGCGCTAGATTGGTAGATACGTAACCGTTGCCTACAGCCTTCGTAGTTTCCTGTTTTGTGTAATCGTCGGTATCGAAGGTTTGCATAATATCGTGTTTAGCTGTTAACTAATACCCCCGCCATGCTACTATTGTTGCAGATTCCATTTTTCTGTTCATCTCGGAACGGTAGAGTAGTTAGAACTCTGCACTGGTCTCTGCATCTGAGGTTCGCTTCGTTGCCAGGGATGTGAAGTCTTGCTATGTTCGTGATTACCGTGTGAGCGCTTCTGACATTTATCGTCCTCTGCGAATGCGCTGACTTAATCAGTTACATGTAAGTCGGGAGGTCGCAGTTGTCATTTGAGTCTTCAATCTTCGATATCATAGCTCTGACAGTCTGTGGTCGGCTGCAGTCGAGCACTTCTCCACGTCCTTTGCTACAGCACGTATCGCTACCCATTTACGTAGGTTTCCTAGTTAAGGTGTACGGCGAAGATGACTTTACCTTTACCTCTATTCATTTGCATGCGGTCTCTTCCTGTTGCACTCGTAAAAGAAATTAATAACGAAAAAACAGGTCAGTGTGGAGATGATGACATCGACGAAAACTTCATCAGATGCAGAACCATTCGACAGTGTCTTAGTTACCACACGCCATACGTTCTTCTCAGTGTGCGAAACCGTCGCTGCTGCCGTTGAAACAGCAGACGAGTGCACAGTTTTCTGCATTATAATTCACTATGAAGAGATATATCATCCGAGTTATTACTAGTGACGTTTGCTAAGTCAACTAACATGACGGCTAACATTTTAGCCCCTTAGTAGTTCGTACGGGGACCGGACCAAGTGACTGTCGTGTGGACCTGGCTCAAGTTACTATTCGAAATTTTGTTGAAGCTGGTCAAACAATTAAGTGCTTCCTGAATAAGAAGTTTTAGTTCATGGCTGCATTGATTAGGAGCAAGAATTTTCAGTGCATTTAGCTGACCGTATTTACTCCAGGTCGGCACCAGGACTCCGAGATACAGAGAAACCTGACGGACAATTTGTGACGTCACAGCTGTGACGTCACGACGCGAACAGGCCTTGTATCTAGGGGGCTTTGGCAAGGCCATTCCGTGCATAACTTTATTTAGCTTTCTTGCTAACAGACAGAAAACAAGTGCTGGAAAAAACATAGTCTCCTTGACGGAGGTAATAAAATGTCGCACTCAATAGGTCAAGGGACAGACAAACTGAAAGCACCAAACTACAGCAAGCACCAAACTTTTAGGAAGCTTGTGAGAACTATCTGGCAAAAAAAAGTCCTGGTTAATACAAACGCCTGCAGCTCTTAACAGTGGAATGCAATTTCGTGTTATGCTTACATCTTCGAAGTAGAATAAGCTGTTCCACTCGCCGCTTTCCATGTTTCAAATGGACGATAGATCTATACCAGATGTAATGTTTCCTCCATGTTAGAAATGTGATGGCGAACATAGGGCCTATTTCTTATTTTACCCTGTTTACAGACTCTCAAACAGTATTGTGCTTTTGTGGCACGGGTACTTTGATTAATTCGCTTACGTTAGAGTTTATTTGTACTTTTCGTATGCATAACTCAAGTTCTGTGATCCTTTTTGTCTTCTATAGCGGCGCTCGCGGTTTTGATATGACGGCAAAAATGAACGATCTAAGCAAGACTCCCCCTCTGCTTCATTCCATCGTCGTATTAGAAGACTTCTAAAAAGCGAAAAGAAGTATTCCTGTACGCTTGAAAATTAACAGTCAATTGCCAATTTCCCGTATCGCTTATAGCATCAGTTTCTCACTTTATTTATTATACTACCCCGATAAAATTGGCGGCCACCCCACAAGCTACAACAGTAAATCAGTATCTGGGGCAGCTGCAAATTCTGTTAGGGTATAGGTGACCATTCCAGACTCGAAGTTTACCTTACTTGTCCTCATACACCGTCATATTTATGTATATAAGTGTGTAGATGTAATATATATTCAGGAGTGTTCGTACAGTGGAAGAATATCATGGACAACAAAAACTTCAATAACTCTACGGATTTTAGTATCCAAATTTCGTTTACAATCAGGCGCGACGCAGCGGCTGCAAGAAGCAAATGCCGTGTGGTAGGAGGTCAATTAAAGAACTGGCGGCGGCATCTCTGTTGCAGTGTCATGATATAACCACGCATTGCTTAATGTTCTTACTAGAAATGTTACCAGTGAGAACCATGGATATTTCACAGAATGTAAACCTTGAGCTTCTATTTTGAACAATCGAGTAGCTTATAGCCTTTGATTCAACCAGATTGCAAACGCATTGCTTAATGTTCTTACTAGAAATGTTACCAGTGAGAACCATGGATATTTCACAGAATGTAAACCTTGAGCTTCTATTTTGAACAATCGAGTAGCTTATAACCTTTGATTCAACCAGATTGCAAGATTTCTGACACTCATTGCTTGATTATCAGTAGTTATGAAAATCCATTTAATGCATCCTGACGTGAGATGTAGCCGCAAATGCGGAAGCTCATTTTATGCATGGTATCCTACGCGCTGAAGGTATGTGCCAATCCTTTGCTAAAATAGCAATGAGTGACTGTATTTAATGTCATTTAGATGGCCTGTAGAAAACAAAATGTTTACGTACTAGGCGTCACTTTAATTTTTTTGACGCCATGTTTGGTTACCGGTGACATTCAGGTATCTTCCCAGCCTTGCGATCTCAGCATCATCACTAAGAGTGTCATCTATGAGAAGCCCCAGAGACACAAAGTTGCGCACAAAAGTTAACCCACGCTACATCAAGGAGAATTAATTATATGATTAATATTAAACTGCTTATCACGAGGTGAAAAAACGCTGTGCGCGCTGTCATTTCCATGTTGTATATGACGTTGAGATACCTACAGGGCTTTATTTCTACAAGTGGTAACTATTTTTTGAAGAAAACTGGAGTGCGAAGCTGAAAGCATTAGATCATCAGCATAGCTGGTGACATTGATACAACTGTCTCCTAACTAGCACAGACTCCACTGCTGTCGAGATTTTTGTGAACTTCATCAATGAAATATTAAAATACAGCGATGCGAGAAGCCCGCGTTTTGGATTCCACTCGTAGTATGAAGCCTGCTTAGAGAAAGATTTGTAACGTTCAGCAAAACGCACCTGATTCCTTTGCCTGTACTTCAGTAAACCAACAACATACAATGATGCTCTCATATAATTTTTTGTCTCAACAGCGTCCGGTGATTCATCCCATCACATACTAACTTCGCATTCAAAAATTAAGCACATATGCACGATCCTTCCCAGAAATAATGAGCGCATGTAGGTATGCTTCAATGCAAAAAATTGTCATCTCTATTCTCTTCATTACTGTGCACTCAGTTATTACCAGTTTGGATATAAACGCTGCCTGTTCAATATTTTACCAAAAAATGCTGAAAGCTAAACCTGAACGCTATATTGAAACATGCAATTATAACTATGTAATATTTTTATACCTGAATAACAACATTTTCATTGTTGATAGCGAACTTACAATGTACATTTTTATCTACTCAACAGATAGACCTGGTAATGGTTTGCCTTTTCCAAAGTTGAAGGCCTTAGCTTTAACGTGTTTGCGCGTCACTGGTGTGTTTTCGCAGTGCTATTTTGAACCGACCTCCGGGCATCTATCGTAACCTGATTACGCTGAGCTCAAACGTAGTCAGCTTGGGATGAACCGATTTCCGCATAAAGTAAACCTCTTTTCTCGTAAGAACAGAACTAATAATACCATTCAGAAAAATTTATAGTTTGCGTTAATAGGTTCAGCACCTAAAACTCAATTCAAAATAGCGAATCGAACTTTCAGCACCGAATTTTCTTACAAATTAACATTTATCAGTTTCGATCATCGCGGTCCAAGTTGGCGAAACAAGTGCTTTAATTAAAAAAAATGGAGGTGAACTCAGGGATGGCATTTGCCACATTGATAATTGTGCTACGGAAACCACTACGACTGTAATTACTCATGGCACATAGTTTATCCTTGCCTATGCGAGTGTTATTCCTTCCTCACGATGTATTTTGCGCAGCCGTTTGGAGTGAGCGACAGCGAATGTGTATTGACAACGGTGCCTATCAGAGACGGTCAAATGAGCATTGCATTTTCAGTCTCAGTGCGTGTCACGCTGTTGTTTAGATGAGATTGTGCAAGGCTGCGGGATTCTGTCATAAATGAATCTGCTGTTCTTGTAAAAATTGCACACTCTGAAATGGGTTACATAGACCACGCTGCGTGAGAAAGGGTTAACTACGCAATGCTGTGCCGAGATCATGCTCTGCGACATGCGTACTTGTACTGGTGCAGTAGCTGGCGGTGGTGCACTGTAGGCAAGCGTTCACTGGAGCGGTAAATTGCACAGTACCTGTCATTTCTGAGCTGCAAGAATTGTGGTGCAAGGCGCTGCACATTGAGCACCGTTTGGAGCTGGCACTGGTGCAGCCACCGGGTGGTGCAAGGCACCACTCAGACACACCGGTGCACCGTTGAGGACCGTCAGAGTTGCCTCTGGTGCAGACACCGGTGCGGTGCAAGGCTCCGCACACAGACACACCGGTGCACCGTTAAGCACCGTTTAGAGCCGTTAAGTGAGGCAGTTAAGACAAGTGAAGCCAGTATGGCAATTGGCAAAGAGGGGGAGCAGATGGTCACTTTAGGGGAGCTTGCCTTACCTTGGGTCGTCCTCTGGTGGAGGGGGGGAGAGGCAAAGAGGGAGTCTGAGATGCGCAGAGACTGGGAGGAGATAGCCACAGCTAGGCCGTCTGGAGACTGATATCGTCCAGACGCACCAACTAAACGTATAAAATTTACTTACTTGAAATGTCACGACTTGGCGATGTAGGGATTTCGTCAGCTCTCTGTATCCTGAGAAATATGTGTTGTCCCAAATCCAGATGCCTTCCCGTATACTGACCGGATTTGCCAGTGTTGCGAGTGCAAGTGCTGCTTGAAGACTTCTTGCTCACTATGGGAGAGCACATTTCTTGGTGTAGTTCTACATACATCAGCAGGATATCAATACTATCTGTAGCAACAGTACCACTGCTATGATACTGTATGATAATAGTGGAGAATGTATCTGTTAATTATGCTTCAATGACTTGGAGGATTGAGTTCGGTGTTTTACGAGAAACAAGATAGAGTGAGAAAAATATAGCATACTGTAATAGGAAAGCAAATATTTAGAGGAATAGTCGTGTAAAAAACTGCAAATACCTAAAATACATTGGAACTACAGCCTTTTTTTCTTTTTAATAAGAGAATGTTACTCATCATCCTCCCATTTCAAAGTTAAAAGTGCCAGAGATAATGAGAGTTGGAGGTGCTTCTGAGTACAGAGAAAATCACTTGAAAAAGATCTTTTTCCAAAGTTGAGTAGCTTGCAAACAATATAGTTATAGGAGTTCGTGCTAGCTTATCTCAAAATATGAACAAGTGGGATCAAAAGAAACGAGAGAGTTTAAGCCTGGGACTACAAGCTGGCCAGAGTCGGCCGAGTTGGTTTCGGAGGGTGTAGAGGAAGTGAATGATTTTGACTCTACGAATTTTCTTAATAAAAATATCTAAACTAGAAGACTCATGGAAACACACATCCTTCAGCGTAACACAATCATACCCAAAAAATATATTGCAGATAACGAAGCAAGCCCCGCCATACGCACAGTCTTGCCTGATCCCCAAACAGACATGGGCAAAGATAGACAGAATTATTTTAGTCGTCGGCGGCGGCTACAGCTACAGGTGTCAATTCTCTTATCAAAACCTGTGCCTTGTTGATTCTGCTTTTGAAGACTTTGAGCGAATTTGTTTAAGCTTGTCCAATAGTTTTGCCTTTTTTCAGCTTTCAGTGTTGAAAATATCATAGTTTTTTCACCAGTATTAAATATTGGTTCACTTACAGAAATGAACCAACGACCTTCAGTGAATATGTTGAATAGGACCCGAAAGAAAGAAATTAATTTTATTGTTACCCTATAGGCATATCACTGGGACGTAAAGCCTTCAGGAGTTTAATGCTTGGCTGGGATGTAAGGTAGCGAGGACATCTGCGAGTGAGGGCAAGTAGACTGTAAGGGAGAGAGGTGGATTAATGTCTATTGGAAAGTTCAGTGCAATATGTCTGGACACATAAATATGAAATTAAAAGAGGGAAATGTTGTCACAGTCCCCTTTCTTATATATGTGTAAGGAATACTTGCAGTTTACCTCACAAAGTGTATTATATCGAGGATTGACCAGATTGCTATTTTTTGAAAACTCGAGGAAATCTGTTCAGAAATTCGAGATAGAATGGGAGAAAAGATTTTGATCGTCACCATTAGTCCAAGTAATACTTTTAATTCAGTATGTTGGTTTTGGAGCATGTCGAAGAGTGACCTGATTAATATATTTGAAAACTAGGAATATGTTCAGAAATATGAAGAGATGGACGCAAGTCATATCACTAGGAAGGAACACTTGTAGAAGCTCAATACTTGGGGTGCAGGGCACCACGGGTCGGAGGAGGGTTTGGGTGAGCAGGCAGACTTTGGGGGAAGGGAAGGGGGGGCTCATTGACGGAGTTACGGGCTGAGTGAGATGAATTAGAAGCTTAGGGATGGAGCTCCTGATGAGAGCCTGGTGAGTGGGGAGCTCTGGTGCGGTGGTGAGGGCGAGGTTCAGAGGTACAGATGTGCTGGAAGTTAAGAAAAAACGATCGTAGGGGAAGGATAAGGAAGTGGTGACTCTGGGAAGATTGGATGATTGAGGGAAGCAACGAAGACGTGGGATAGTGCGAGGGAATATAGAATTGGTGGTTAAGAGTGGCGATTGAGAGGCAGTGTAAAAACTTTAGTCCAGTCCGCTATAGCGTATGCGGAATCATGGCTATTTAGTGAACAGCGTGTGTGTGTTTGTGTTTCTGCATTTTTTTCTGTCCTGGTGATGGTACATGTCCCAGGGATGTTGTCCGTGCGAGCTCCTTTCTATAATACATCACCTTCGATCTCATCTGAATTGGATGTGGGCTATTTCCAGCATATTCGTCTATCTGTTTTTCGACATTTATCTGTGCGGATGATGGTGCATGTCCTAGCGGGCTGCTTGTTTCCTGACGAACTCTGGTAAAGAAGAACATTGGCAAGGTGATTTGGAGTAAATTTACCTTAGTTGTGACTGAGAGAAGGAATAAAACTGTGATGTTTGGTAGAAAATGTAGGGATGGAATTATTAAAAGTGGAAGTAGCAATACTGTAATAGATTTGTAATTCCCACAGTCGGTAATTGCCTATGCACGAATTCCTCATTTTGTTTACCATACTATATGTTTCTTTTTTCTTATCTTTTTGTGTATAGAGAGACTCAAACTTTAACGATAACTAACTCATCAACTAACTAGCTAACTAGTTTTCTCTGTGTTTATTGCCAAGGCCCTGTCGAAGGACTCGAAAAAGACCACTCGAGGGAAACGCCAACTTACAATGAAGGAGCCTTGGGCCAATCCTTCAATACGAAGGAGGCTGAGCGGCAATTGTGCCATCTGCCGTCCGGAGGATAATCTGGCGCACCACCTGTCGCCGCCTTACCTCTGCCGTACACCACCACCTGCGGCCCTTCCTTTCTTCCATCCATGCGGCCCCTCGCCTGGGGAATGAATCTGTCAACAGTTCCATTGGCATGACTGCGGATATTGAAGGAATATCTATGCATGAAAAATCCACTTCTCCAAGAACTTGAATGGCATGACCGCTCATGTTAAAAGTTTGCCTTTGTTTGAAGAACTCAGAATCTGCAAGAAATTTCATTGTTATGCCTTCTGATATCGAAAACCTTATAAGTTTTCAATTACTTTGTTCATATTTAAATAAATTATTAAAATAATCATCTCTTCCTTGTACGACCTGCTGACGCTCTTTTCTTCCGTCGACTCCCTCGTAACGGGGATAAAATCTTAAAAAAAAAAAATCATTGTCATGAATACTTATGTTGAACGCCCGTTTTCTGATGAAAAAAAAAATCCAACTGATATTGAAATTAAGCTTGGGGGATTTTTTTTAAGGAGTTATAGCCTCTCTGTACTAGTATGAAGTTTTGAAATATAGAGGCTATAAATGCTAAGGCTGAAGAAAGAGATGGTGATAAACCGAAACATTCGTCTACGAAGAATTTAATAATTACGATTTTATTGATGTTGAAAGTAATTTCATATTGCATTGTGTTTTTATTACAGGTATTATGAGTGGAATCCAGGCCACGTACCAACTTCACAGTAATCAATAGACATACCTCTTCTGACATGGATTTCTATCATGAAATGCTAAGTTTATTACAAGTTAAAGCCACGACAATAACGAAAAAGATTAGGTATTCTGTTTACTACAAGAGTGCAAGTATCTTCGTCTCTATTGTGGACCTCCAGTGTATCTGACCGTGACGACCTTTGATTGCTCATAGACAGAGAACCTTTAGTAGGTTGTGAAGTAGAGTTGTACAGTCAATTCTTAACCTAGCGAGTAAGACTCCTTGCTTATTGTTTTACACTAGTGTACTGAACATGTATTGTAATAGAACTATTGTCTGAATACTTTCCTACGGGGAGAAATACATGATTTTGATTTGATTGATTTGATTTAATAGCTCACAGTGACGACCCCCGTCTCATGGCAGTGACCTGGAGACCCTCCGATAGCTCACAGTGATGACCCTCGACTCTTGGCAGTGAACTGGAGACGCTCCAATAGCTCACAGAGACTACCCCCGACTCTTGGCAGTAACCTGGAGACCCTCCAAAAACTCACAGTGACGACCCCCGACTCATAGCAGTGAACTGGAGACCCTCCGATAGCTCACAGTGATGACCCCCGACTCTTGGCAGCGAACTGGAGACGCTCCGATAGCTCACAGTGATTACTCCCGGCTCATGGTAGTGAACTGGAGACGCTCCAATAACTCACAGTGACGACCCCCGACTCTTGGCAGTAACCTGGAGACCCTCCGATAGCTCACAGAGACGACCCCCGAATCTTGGCAGTGAACTGGAGACGCTCCAATAACTCACAGTGACGACCCCCGACTCTTGGCAGTGAACTGGAGGCGCTCCGATAGCTCACAGTGATTACTCCCGACTCATAGCAGTGAACTGGAGACCCT
>LQNS02278165.1:6504607-6518924 GCA_001587735.2 Parhyale hawaiensis
TTGGAAGTGAACTGGAGACGCTCCGATAGCTCACAGAGACGACCCCTGACTCTTGGCAGTAAACTGGAGACGCTCCAATAACTCACAGTGACGACCCCTGACTCTTGGCAGTGAACTGGAGACGCTCCAATAACTCACAGTGACGCATCCCGACTCCTGGCAGTAACCTGGAGACCCTCCAATAGCTCACAGTGATGACCCCCGACTCTTGGCAGTGAACTACAGACCATCCAATAGCTCTCAGAGACTATAGACCCCCCCCGGCACCTGGCAGTGAGCTGGAGACCCTCCGATAGTTCAGTGACGACCCCCCGACAGCACTCGCTAGACTCACCGACGATCAGTGTGCAGTGAGGCGACACTAATGAGGCGGTCAGAGGGATCCTGCCGAACTTTCTCGTTACGAACTAAAAGCCTGCGACCTGCTGACTGAGTTAGGTCTGGCGCGGCCAGGCCTATAGCTGCCTTACTCCTGCGAATTGCTTTCTTTTGCAACTGTGGATACGCGCCACTCTCTTGTACTGTGACTCTCGGTAACGTACAGCTGCTGTTTTTGTTTTCTATGATGCGGATGTTCGTGCAGATATCGTTTAGTAAACGTGAGGATAGTCTGGAATAGATTCAAAGTATTCTTGTGTTACCGAGTTCGTCGTTAGTGTAGAGCTGCTGTGTTGCTGCTTATGTCGGGGATGCTTCAGTTCTCTTCTTCCTCGCCTGGGATCTCAGATAATGTTGTTGGTGGGGAAGCTTAACCACTACGTACCATTATACTAATAATGATAACTTTCTGACGCACGTCATGACGTGCACCGCCCGGGAAACTTACCCTGTTTCGTGAACTATTCCCGGAGATGTTAGATTTTCTGCTAGATGTCTTTTCTGCCGGACGTGTGGCAGAGGAAATTGTTGTCATTTTAGTATTTTGTATGGATACTGTTATTACAAGTAGATTATGGTTTCAAATTACTAAATAAACATGTGTATATAGTGCCTTGCGATGATAAATTTGATTGTTTGCTGAGTAATTAATTAGGTGCAGCTTTCCTACGATGGAAAGTTGTCCCTACAAGGTGGACATCAAGGAATATCTGTAACTCTGTAAGCAGGTATAAGAGTATGACGCCGTGGATAATGTATATTGTTTCAGTACCATTTAGTACATAGTAAGGTAAAACAGCGCAAATGAGAATTGTCGAATTTTAATGGGCAGTTCCGAACACCCACATTTCCATGTAACGTCTCGTTATATCCGTACTTTCAGCTGTGACTTTGCTATCTAATATTTGCATTTCAGGGACAATGCGACGGTCACATTTTCAGTATCTGCGTTATGGTTTCCACTGGCGGTTCGGAAAGTCAGTGCATACTTGCATTTCAAAGGCAGTTCTATGTGGTCGCATATTTTCGGTACCTATCTGTATTTCTAGAGATGGTTCTGGAAGCCACCAGCCAATATCAATAGTTCAGGAGCGGATCTGACGTTTTCCTATTATCGGTATCTGCAATAATTCGTTGGTGGACCGTGGGCTTTGGATCCCTGATCGGAATTTTCCTTCCCTCGTCTAATCCTCCTACATGCAGTTAGTGACCCCTCAGGGGGCATAGGATGGGCCATAGGGTTAGGTTAGTTTAGGTTCGTCCATCCTATGTTATGGGTAGCAGCGCCTCCAGTGGGACCCTGTATCTTACCTTAGTCATTAGCTAGGCCTTCGGGACGTCTGTCTTTCGTTCCCACTTTGCTTCCTTCCCTTCTTTTACTCCTACTGATCTTTCTTCCATCTGTTCTTCCTCTTCTTTCCCGACTTGTTGTTCCCATGCGCGTTGATCCTGTGTGGGAACACCCTCGTGTATGGGTTCCTCGTGTATATTGTCATACTATATGTCCCTTCATTCTTCCTCTGTGATATCGCCTTTGTTGTGGAAACGAAGACTTAAACTCCTGACTATAGTAAAATGCAGTTGGTGACGCTGTCTGAAAAGGGACATGAAATTGCTGATGACTACCCTAATTAGTCAACAGAGCCCATTGTCGGAATACGAAGAAGCTTGCCTGATTTTTCACTCTTTGTGAATACTTGATCCATAAAGTAACGATCAGTTCAGTACATATCAGTACACATATCAGTTCAGTACATATCAGTACACATATCAGTTCAGTACATATCAGTACACATATCAGTTCAGTACATATGAATGAAAACATAAGTCTTATGACTTGGAGTTTTAGCTGTTGATGCCGTGCTGTTTTTCGATGAATTGTTAAGGGCGCCACCTTCTATTACTGAGCTGCATGTGTGGAGCTGCGAGCTGTCGCTTGGTTGATGTTTTGCTTTGTGCGTTGCGTGCCAAAATTCGATCTGTGAGCGAGCATCGGAAGTGGCAGCAACTTCATTGAATTCCGTAGGAAATATGCAATAGATTGGTCGTGGAACGGACGCTATACTGTTCAAGCATAAGAAACCTAGCTCAGCTGATCAGTAATTAGGTAGAAGGACCGAAATAACTAACTCGGCGCAATACCCAAAGTTTCACTTCCCCTGAGGAGGTAGAGGATGGGCCATAGGCCATAAGGTTAGGTTAGTTAGGTTCACCCAGCCCCTAAGGGGTTTATGTAGGTTACCGTAGCCATTAGCTAGGCCTTCGGGACGTCTTTCGCGCCCACTTTGCTTAATTCTGATTTCATGCTCCTACTAGTCATACTTTCTACTGTTCTTCCTATTCTTTCCCGACATGCTGTTCCTGTTCCCATGGGCGTTGCTCCTGCGTGGGAACACTTCCGTGCTTGGGTTTCCCGTTTCTGTCGGTATAAGATATGTCCCTTGTTCTTTCCTCTGTGACATCGTCTTCGTGCGGGAACAGAGACTTACACCTCGGACTGTAACTTAACTAAAGATTCACTTTTTGGTCCCACAGTTTTTCGTATCATGAAAAGTACGAGTTTGTTACAGGGATCTGTAGCCCATCGCCTAAGGCTACTTAGGAAACTGCCTGATCGATTCGACAGCCCGAAGTACTCCTTAACAAGAGTAAAAGTGATTCTCTAGGACCATGCTCAAAGTTACCGATATGTTGCACCTCAGTTACAGCAACGAAAAGAGAAAAAACATATTCTTTCTAGCAAGACACTTCGGAAACCGAATAGATAGAAAATTACCTTTACTTCCTGGTATCATTACTGCAGTTCGAGTATCAAAAAGATAGGCAACTATATCGAAAACTGCATATTCCTAAGGCGTCACTGTATTCAAAATAGGGGAAAAAACAAATCCTTTGTGAGCAATGCAGGGCCCGAGCCGTCAGTGTGTAAAACTTTAAGAAGTTAACGCAGCCGCTCGTCATTTTACTTGATGACAAGCCAACAAAGACAGGCTGGAAGGGTGGCCCTCGCACGGTGCATCGCTCTTTGTCCAACCGAACAGTCAGGTGATCTCAAACAACCCCCCTCGCTCCCTCCTACAGCCTCCCACCCTCACCTCCACTTCCAGATGACTTCAGAACAAGGAGAGGGAGGCAGGGAAGTGACTAAGGGGGCCCATGAAATGCTTCCAGAACAAAGACTTTGATGCCTCTGCTTGTTTCCGGCGCTTCGTCTCTTCGGGAACTCTGGAGTGGCGCTTCGTGCCTGGCTGGATGTGCGGTAACTGTGCAGCATGTGTGGCTTCTTCTCTTATGTGTCTGTGGCGGTAGCACTGAAACTGGTCGCCAGAAAAGTAAGCAACGGATCCGTGCTTATTGCTGTCTTTGTAAACTTGGAAATGATGCACCGGGGTGACGCGGCGTGCCTGGATTTGATAACTGAGAATGCGGCGTCTTCTTCCCCGCGTCTATAAGTGTAGCGCTCGAGTTCCTCACCGCGGAATGCAAATTATGAGCTGTCCTGATAATTAGTTCGTAAGTTTTGGAATGAAATGAAGAATTACACTACGTATATGGCTAAGAAACGAATGAGCGGCATGTAGCGCCACCTTTGGAGTTTCTATAGCATTTGGTCAAATCTGCTGACAAAATTCCTCGCATACTTAGAAGGCATGCCAAGATGACCTAGTTCCGTCACTGGTATACACATGTCATTATCTTCTCCTTTAGAGCAGTTCAGTGTATCTGTGTACTAAATCTTACATCAGCAATAGCTATGATGCTTTAGCTCTCACTTTCTTTGCCTTTGTAAGGCCGATCTTAGCTCGACTGCCGCTGCGCGTTTTCTTTTTCTGTCGTAAGCTTTCATAGATTCAAAAATTAAACTCGCGATCCTACGTTATAAATAAGAACATGTACTTTGTACGCCTTTCCTTCACCGTCCTTCCACTGTACAGTGCGAGAACGTCCCTTAATGCCGAGGTCACGTCTGTATTCGCACGAACAACTTGAAAGGAAGCAGTTCACTCATCATCCTGAAATGTGTTTGAACTCGGTAGGATAGATACGGTGACGTGAATGGCATGCGAGTTGCGTATCCTCGCTTCACGTTGTTCGTGCGAATATCTAGTGTGAATCCGGCATAAGAATGCTGCGGCGTCATTAGCCTTGCATTATTTTGAGCTTCTATATTATCAGTCATGAGGCACGGGATGAGATTAGATTACTTAGGTTCTCTCATGCCATTGCTGGGAGGGGGCTGCGCTTCCTAGGAAACCCTTACATGGCCTTAGCCTTAGTTCGGCCATTGAGGCATCCTTTCTCTCCTCACTCTGTTGCCTTTGTTTCCCCTTGTCTTTGTACGTGCTCGATTGGCCGTAAAATTAAGGCTAGACTTGTCCGGGACTTTAGCCAGGAGCGTTGGAGTTAGAAGTGCTAGAAAAAATCCGTTGCCTTTGAACCGGCTGGAAGCTTTATATTATAGAGAAAAACTTAGTTTCTATAAGATTCAATGGTAACCGATCAAGGGCCAACGCCCGAAACTCGTTTCAGTGAGTCGAAGCGAGAGCACCTGCGTTAAGTGCCGGAAAAGCCAAGCCTCGGAGGCTCAGTTTGACCGGCTGTTTTCGTCCTTTTCAGCTTCGGTGTGCGGATCATTCATTTTGCTTGAAGACTGCAAGACACTTCGATCGGGTCGCCAAACTCGAGATAAGCTAAACCAACTCTACATTTCTAGTTCAGATTTCGGAACTTCAGACATGTGCATTTATTTTGCTTTATTTATTTTGCTTTACTGGAACGAGTTTCCGATGTTAACGCTATATCGATTACCCTTGAGACTTTTGAAAACTCAATCCTACTCCGTACAAGGGAGTTTCCGTACGTCTCTATCGTAATCAACCCGATGGGGACCTGCCCCACTATTCAAAGTGATGAAACAAACGTTCTTGTCCTAAGTCCCGGACAAGTCCAGCCTAGGGGGCTTAGCTTCACCACGTCAGGTAGTGACGTCTTTCGTGTTCCTTGTTGTTCTAACTCTTCAGATTAGACGAGCCGTGGAATGGGAGAATAGTTGTTCGTGTTACTACGCTACAACACGGTAATAATCTGCTGTCATGAACAATATTATAATTGTTTTTGTATTTGAATCAGGAAGTGGTTCTGGAAATCTACCGGTGCTTACATTGTTTTATAGACGAACACAATGTTGAGTTGCTTTTTATATGATGAAAGGATATGGGAACTTGTTACGTATAGGAAAGATGCAAAAGAGTAGGATGGTACTGCCATATACACTTGTTTTGTTACTCTAGAAGTAATTAGAAAAAAGTATTGAAACATTCAGTACTTGGCTACTAAAAGGCAATCAAACTTTGGTAGACGAGTAAAATTATGTTGAGATCAGTAGAAAACGCACAGTTTGTATGCTAGTTTATTATTAACTCGGATATAAAGTATTCCCTAAGAAAATTAAGGTATAACCGTGCCAAACTTACCCTAAGTCAATCATACTTGCGTTAACGTTACGTAAAATAGAGTTTGGCAACTTATAGACGCGGGGAAGCCATTAGCTAGGCCTTTGGAACGTCTGTCTTTCGTGCCCACTTTGCTTCCTTCCACTTTCATACTCCTACTGATAAACTGTTGCCTGTTCTTCCTCTTCTTTCCCGACTTGCTGTTCCCATGCGCGTTGATCCTGTGTGGAAACACCTTCGTGCATGGGTTCCCCATTTCTATCGACATACTGTATGTCCATTGCTCTTTCCTCTCTGATATTGTCCCGCTCGGAAACGGAGACTGAAACATTCTGACTATAACTACGGAACTAACTAGCTATTATCTAGTCTAGCTTACCTTACCCAGCCTAGCGTAACAGAGCCTAATCGAAGCTCATATGACTTACCTGATTGTTCGAAATGTGAAATTACGACATGATTTTATGATAAACAATGTATCGATTTGCAAAAAAACTACAATTTTTTTATCAGTAAAAGTGCAAATGATTTCACCTAAAGAAGACTGATGTTATCGTCGTGCTATGACGCCTGCAGAAAATAAAGACGTGAAAAAAATAATCCATCTTTATATACAAGTTTTCGACTGGAGTCATGGGTATCATAATGCTAGCCTATTAATAATAGAGCATATTTAGGGGTGAATTTGTCAATATCATGTTACCGTCTTTAAAAGTAATATCAATATACGATTATTAATCTTTTTTGTAGTCTTACGGCCTATACACACGCTAGTCAAAAGAACGACTTTCCTTAGCTAATCATGCGAACGTTTGGTTGAGCCCTCGTGGACACAGCTCTGAGTTTACCAAAAGAGGTGCAGAAATGTGAGCCGTTAGTTAGGTTTGCTCAGCAAGTGTCATTGCCTTAGTTTCTGAGAGGTGTAGAATTGTTAGCCGTTAGTTAGGTTTGCTCAGCAAGTGTCATTGCCTTAGTTTCTGAGAGGTGTAGAAATGTTAGCCGTTAGTTAGGTTTGCTCAGCAAGTGTTATTGCCTTAGTTTTTGAGAGGTGTAGAAATGTTAGCCGTTAGTTAGGTTTGCTCAGCAAGTGTCATTGCCTTAGTTTCTGAGAGGTGTAGAAATGTTAGCCGTTAGTTAGGTTTGCTCAGCAAGTGTCATTGCCTTAGTTTCTGACATCTCTTCACACTTGGAGGGAATTATGACTCACAATTCTAAATGCTATTTAAATGGACTTATGAACGCATATGGACGAGATGATCGTGAAAGTCTTAAATGGCATATTATTATGAATAAAAGAAAATGTTGTGCCGTAGCCTGCATGTGGTATTATTGAAGGTTCCTACTGTATTTGATGCTTATCGAGTGCAGAAATAATTTGCCCTCCCACCTCTTCAGACGAGGAAATGATCATCACATTTGTGTACCTTGCTGGCAGTTTGATGGCACTTTCAACGAAAAAGCGAATCAGTACCACTTGAGCATTGGTTTTCCTTTTCTTTGAGCCTTAAACTATGTAGACGACGAAGAATGACCAGTTTACCTCTGCAGTGCGAAATATCAGAGTTACCCAATGCCATCCGCTGCGCGTCTTTCTTTGCGGGTTGACGTGATCAGTCAGCATCCAGTCTATGTTCTACTGCGGGTTTACTAACCTTTCCCAGCAATGGGGAGAGTTGGGGGGGCGCAGGTTGTCGCATGGAGCCTTCCGCCACTGGCGCCCTAGCTCTAGACGATCTGTGGTCGACTACAGCCGTATATTCCTCTGAGGCCTATTGGTCCTTATCTGCAGCACAAACCAGTGGGTGTGGATTTCCCAGTTAAGGGGACGGTCAAGTTGACTTTACTTTTACTTTATCTACTGATTTGCTGTGACCCTTTTTTTAAGCCCCGTTAATTAACCCTTTCGTGACGGCTGCTTGAATGGCTGTCATATTTCTTAGGAAGTCTACTGAGGGTCGTGTTGTCAATCATTGAAATGATGCAAACTGGAAGAAAATTGTGAATATGTTTGCATTAATTCTCTCACTAATATAATGATTGATGCATAAAAAGATATCATTGTTCGATTCATCAAGAAACGCTTCGGTATCGTAATCGTTATTAGTTATCATTTTAGTCGACGACATCTAGCACTTGGTGCCATAGATTCTCTCGAAGTATGATGGATACTCACGGGAAACCATTATTGCAGACAAAACAGTGAAAAACTAGAAAAGTACTCTGAGCACGCATACCTCCGCTAAGCAAAGCAACGTCAACGAAAAATTTAAATTGATACTGAAACAAAGATTTTATTTTCATGACATAAATTTGATTCCTTCTAACATTTCTAGCAGTTCCTGTAATTTTCTTGAAGATCCGTTCGTAACCTGGAAGAAATAAGGTACGTATATTCGAATACTAAATATTAGCCTCACGAGGACGTTAAGCGAGCAAGTACATACCTCCTATAGTGTCCAAAAACAAGCTGAAAAAGAGAAATATTTCTGCAAAGTGAATTCAATTCTTCACAAGCCAGCTGCCTGCTGCTCATTATTTTGACTTGATATTAAAGCTTAATGGAATGAAGATGATGCATTTTTTTATGGATACTGGATCTCAAGAAAACCCGCGTAACGCATTAGAATACTTTTACGTCGACATGTAGCTCTCGATTTAATTAGCGAACGGAGGCTACAGTATCTAGTCCGCTACGTACTCGACCTGCTTAAAACTGAGAGTAGTTCACTAGAGAGGTTTTCTTTTCATCTGTTAAGTACATAAGCAAGTCAGTTGGTGGACTCGTACCTCCTGGTCGTATACGCTCCGTCGTACAACACTGCACCACGCACACACTCCAAATTTTACTGCTTCTATTAGCAAATTGATGTTAGTGAGGCATTTTTGCAAGCTCTTTGTGTTATTGCAAATAAACCCGATGAAGCGCGGCGGCGCATAGGATCCTAGTTTTGCAGTCAGCACACATACTGAATATTACTTTTACAACAGGCCGTACAATTCGTTAATGGTGGCGCTCGGCAATAAATCAAACAATAAATGAATAATTCATGTATTCTCTGTCACTAAGTCAGACAGAGCAATGTTCTCCCCTCAGAATATTACGGCGGGCCTTTCTTTTGGAGTCTTGGCCTCCCCTCCCGCCAGGGGGCTTCCCTTGCCTCCTGTAACAAAGGAGATTTGCTTCGCCAGCGCCACTACCACTGCTGCTGCTGCTGCTGCTGCTGCTCCTCGTCCCTCTCTTTCTCTCTGAGACACTCTCGCTGCTCCGAGATATGGCTCACGTAGTATATTTACAGCTGCCAGGTATACGGCGTGTTCCAGCTGCAGTGCCTCTGGTTACTCTTTCCAGCTGCATTGGCCGCGGCGTAGACCGCACCAAGCCTTGGTTGTCCATTGGCCGGATTTCTGCCGGGGCATTTTTGCAAGTGGGTCTTAATGAGCCGCGAGACAGCTGCTTCAAATTTTTGGGGTATATCTTGCTTAGGACATTTTATTTAATATTGCTGTACTCAGAATTGATTGCTGAAGCTGGACATGTTTCAAGCTTGCATAGGTAAGAAGACAACAGAAATAAGACGAACTAAACTGAAATCTTTCAGATATAATGTTCACGAATCATTTGGCTTCTGTAAAACACTGGTTATGGTATTACCCTAGTCTCATGCTGGAGAAAAAGCCTCCCTAGTGGGATGATACACTTTGGGTTGTAATAAAATATCGGGTAGGCGTTATAACCGCTTATTTTATAAACTTATAAACAAATAACCATGCTCTTATGCATTCTTAGTATCGGTGCGTCATGTTGTATACGGCAAGCTTGAATCCACGGGATATGAAAAGTCGACTAGCTTTGCTTATATTATTATTTTTTAATACGATGCAATTAAATTGTAAGGAGTATAATATGTTGGTAAAATGTTTGTGAAAGGTGTTAATTCAATTTACTTTAGACTAAATCAGTTGACGAGATTTAACGTTGGAGTAAACTTAAATAGCGTGAAATACTATAAACGGACTACGGAGGAATCTCAAATTTCCAGCTGTAAAAATTTCATATCCAGGTTGTGGCGAGTTTGATATTCCCCTTTGCTAACTCCTTAATTGTATGCCTCAAAGTCTCCAATACAGGGCATCACGCTAATAATTATCAGGGGAAGAAGAATAGTTCTGTGTGTAAGCACAAAAACAATTGAAGTGGAGTAATATTTGTCCTAATGTTATATTAACCAAATTTTTCTACTTATTTACCTCCTACTGATGCCCTCCCCCTATAGGATGCATTGACCACTCTCCCCATCGGGCCGCTCTCGGTACGCTACAGGTCGAATGGAGGCAATTGACTGCATCTCATAGAACTGCAGATTACGTGTATTTACGTATGCAAGTACACTCGCTGTAATGAGCAATTGCTACATGAATTGCATCCTATTATGTATTGGCGAAAGTAGTGTCTACCTGATTTTCTTCCCAAAGATGAGTTGTCGTGAGAGCAGTTCAGCTCAGCGATTGATATAAGAAATTGATTGTGCCTCACTCTTGAATAGCCTTGTTGCGTCTGGGGTGGTAAAACTTTAAATCTAATACTAATTATAACTACGTGTGCAAGATTATGTGCATTTACGAATGCATGTGTTTTTTGACATAAAATTCCCAAATTTTGGGAAGTTATAGTGATTCATAGACAAGTTTTGACATTTCCTCAATCAACTGGCATTCGTCGATGGTCCAGATTGATAACTCTGAATTTCATTTTAATAAATAGTTCCCGTGCATCACCATGGTAGGTAATGTGGCACATTACATAGATGGGCCTTGGTGCTCATTAGGGAAAGATCCGATTTCTATGGGCAGTTTATGGCCATGGTCACTATCTCTGGCCCGCTGTATTGACTGTACTTATAATTATTCCATTTTCATCGAAATGCATTGGTGACGATATTTAAGTAGGAGTGTGGCCAGACGAGACAGATTTGGACTCTATTGTCGAAAAAATATCCTGGTGTTATACGAGAAACGGTGGCTGGAGGCACAGGACACTATTTAATTGCATTAGTACAAAACGCGTCACATCAGAAATAGCTGGCTAATCTTAATCATCTTTTCTAGCGTCGAAATCTCTTCTTTTGGGTAGGATCTACTGCGGATATTAGGCCTTCCGGGCATTGTTATTCTCAATGTACAGTACGTTCGCCTAGCTTGTGTTCTTCTCGTTGTACCGTCATGGGAACTCCATATGTTACGTCGGCCTTAGCCTTTTACATGTTTCTCGATAACGTTTTTTTTTCTGTGCCGAATTCTTCTTTGATCTTCTGACTTTCCCTGCTGACATCTATTCTCTTCATCTTTTCCATCCACACTTATTGCCATGCTCGAATGATCTCGATTTGCTTCATGTGCTCCTCGTCTTCTTTTTAAACCATCGATTACTATAATATGAACAAACGGTGTTTTATCATGTGAGGTCATTCCAGGGTCAAGGAAGACCTCTGTGTTCACAGCTTCTTGATCGTAGCTGTACAATCACCGTCCATGTTGCACGAGGCTGTCCGATAAATTATAATACCGCATCTAAAATACACTTCATGCTAATGTAAAGTATTGTGACAATTTGACTTACGCCTTTAATTCGTTTTATTGCCATAACTCGTAACCTCTTATATTAAAGTATCCATTGAATTGATTTAATTACTGCACCAACTATTATGGCAGTGTATATGAAGCGCTAGTAGCTTATATTTGAATTGCCTCGCAACTCAACGAAATAAAAACCGAGAGACGGATCGTGGGGAACTCGAAAAACTTCTAAATTAATGCAAGTTAAGAGGTATCGCTTTGCTATTTTTTACGAGTTCCACTTCAATCATTATCCTGAGCTGAGCTCTATCTTATTTCCATCTATCGTTTGATTCGTTTCTGTGCCGTGGTAAGTACTAGCAGCGGCTCCTCAAGTATGTTTGCTTAAACGTTTTGATTTTATTCACTGAAATGCACTAATATTGTAACTTACGTCAGGGCTATGTACATTAGAATCATGAGACGCATATTTACTCTACTGTATAAAGATTAATCCTATCCTACTCGAGTTGTGCTTCCTCGGTTTCTCCTCTTTCTCTTAAACCCGCAGAAGCGGCAGGCTAGAGCGTCTGACGTCGATTCTCAAGGCCGCAGGCTTGAACCTCGCTCCCAGCTAGGTAAGATTTTTTCGCGCTTGATGTGATCGGTCAGCATACTTCTGTGGGTTTTCTGAACTTCCCCAACAATAGGGAGGGTTGAGGGTCACAGATATTGTCGTATGGAGTCTTCCGTCACTGGCGCCATAGCTCTTGACATCTGTGGTCGACTGCAGCCGTATACTCCTCTGGAGCCTGTTGGTCTATATCTGTAGCACAAACCAATGCAAGCAGGTTTCCCAGTTGGAGGCACGGTCAAGTTGACTTTACTTTTACTTTTATAGGGTTAAATACAATGTAGGACCAAGAACTCTTGGAGGGAGAGGGAAACAGCGCAGCCTGGGATCGATAGGTTTAAAACACTAACGAATCTTTGTAATGATTGCCTACCGTTTCTCAGATTACGAAACATACGTACTGTGTTACAATAATTTCAGAACCAATGCGACGGTTACGTGACTGATGAGCCGAAAGTATCTGTGGACTACTAAATATAAACTTACCGGGGTCCCGGCCACTCCCAGCCATTTCTCACCATCCCGGCCACGGCCAGTTGGGTCAGCCCCGGACAATTCAGTTTAGTGTCTACGACCCCAGTCTTCGCGAAATTTAATTTATGGTTAATTCTTAATAATAATGATCCAAGCCCCAGCTAACCCCGGCCATTGGGTCACCCCGGCCTTGGCAATGTGATTTTTTGTGACCCGTCCACTGCCAATGTCATATTTTTTGCAACACCGGCGCTTGACGTGGCCAGTCAGCATCCGGTGTGCGTACTGCTGTGGGTTTACTGACCTTTGTCAGCAATGGGGAGGGTTGGGGGCGCAGATTGTCGCATGGAGCCTTCTGCCACTGGCGCCATAGTTTTAGACGATCTGTTGTCGACTGCAGCCATGTACTCCACTGGGGCTTGTAGGCCTATATCTGCAGCACAAACCAGTGCGTGTGGGTTTCCCAGTTGGGGGTACGGTCAAGTTGACCTGACCGGCCGGGGTCTTACCCGAATTTCAACCCCGGTCGATCATACTACCAAGCATAATCCAAAAATTCTGACACAGAATTTAACAACTGAACATCCTGCTCTGGCCTATAACAAGCTCACCAGCGAGAACGCAACGTCAACGGCTGCATTGGCGTAGTGCCGAAAAGTTCAAAATGTGGCTAACCATTGCGCCTTCTGGTGGACTCCGACGAAACTGCCTACATTGGCGTGCTGGGGCAGCACGGAAACTGCACTTTCTGCAACTTGCGGGGTATCCGCTGGGATATAGTGTTTACACTTTATTTGTGTACTAGTGGCCCGGGCCGTCATTATAAATGACGGTAGAAAATTAGCACCTCAGGAAAACCTCCGCTGTCTCCTGTGCTTATTACTTTTTAGAGACTTCTTGAATGAAAATTCAGCATTCTGCCTAAAAAATTGGATATATATATTGTGCGACCCCCGTATCCAAGATACCGTCTTCGGCACCTGAACATGTCCAGACAGGATCGTGCAGGCGAGCTCAGGTCCCTCAGCTGGAGCGCCCAAGTGCGACCCCCGTATCCGAGATACCGTCTTCGACACCTGAATTTTTTCCCATCTTATTCCCATAGAGTGTGACAGGAAAGATATAAATCTATTATAAATAAATAAATAAGTAAAAACACGACGTGAATTATTATATAGTACTGATTTGTCCTTCCTCACCTAGGGCTGCCAAAACACTGATTTTTTCCAAAGATTGTTTTTCTAAAAATTCCTTTGGCAGTGGCATTAGGAGCGCCTCAATAGTGACATGACAACTGGCCAGTAAAGAGGTTGAGGTGTGTCGCTACTGCAAGTACCTTCCAAGACTACGCTGAAAGAGTCCATGAGGGCAGGCAAGCAGTTTCATATTTTACTTTGTATACCACAGCCTGTCCAATGAGGTGGGTCTTGGGCTGGGAAGTTCAGACGCGGTTCTAGTTTTTGCTGGTACTGGCGTTGGAACACCCCTTTTTTTTAACGAAAAAAGTGTTGGTGCTCGGAAGCGGCTGCTGGTATTGCAACGTCACTTTTTTTAGGGGGGGGTGAACATTACAGCATCCAAAGTCCACCAAATATTCGAATTCTTGAAATTGCGTCTATTCTATTGAGGGTTTCGGCCACTGAATTTCTTTAGGTAAGCGACAATTGCAGAGATTACGGCTCACCGAGAGGCTGCCTTCGCTCGCGGGCAAAGAAGCCAAAGAAGAAGGAGCAGGAGAAGGAGGGGGAGAGCTCGGGTTGGCTGCAGAGAGCCCTGCGTCTTCAGTTACTAACAGCCTAATTTTCCATATAGCATTCAATAAGCA
>LQNS02278165.1:6529303-6551255 GCA_001587735.2 Parhyale hawaiensis
ACGATCAACATAGGTCTGCCACAACGTGTGGTCACGCGAACGCCGCCATGCCTGATACGCCGCCTGTTTAGCTTCGAACGCTAACCGACACTGGTCGTCAAACCACGGCTTATCCCGAGACGCCTGGATTGGTTCCACTTTTCTTTCGGCATGTTTCTCGTCTCACTTTTGTTCCTTTTTTGGGATCGTAAGGGATGCTGCTTGTGTAAGAGCATTAAGCATGGACCCCAATGCTGTTAATACTGATATTTTATATAATTGTGTAGTATCAGATCGGGTAATTCCCGCTTGAAAAAAAATTTAAGCTCATCCACAGGCTAGCAGGTTGCATTTTCAACTTGAAGTTTTATGTTTTACCAGTGGGTGAGTATTTGCATCATTAAGTTACTTCATCTTTCTGTAAACTTCTCTCTCTTCATCATTTTCATGTGCATCCTTGTTTGAAGCCCTAATTGAGGTTATATTTTATATCCGAAAGCATCGTTTCCGTCTGTGGGCAACGGTTTCTCCCTACGACATTTAACTTCTTCATAACCGCTGCAGTATTGTTCAGGTTTATCTCTGTTGCCGCTGCTTCCCTTCTCTCTATTGGTTGTTTAAATTGTCATCACACCTTCCCCTGTGCTGTTAGTTTAGTTTTTGCTTTGTCTTGCAGCACCAGTTCATGTACCTCCCTCAATTCCGCTCTGGTGAGTTTAATATATACATCCGCCTACTTCCTGCCTTACATTCGCCTACTCCCCCTCCCTTCCTGACTTCCTTCTCTTAGCTCGCACCTTCCCCCTAACTTCAATTTCATAACAGCGTCTCGACTGGTGACTGACTCATCGATGTCGAAAGAATCGCTCTCTAGATATTGGCTCTAGCTGTCGAACTCGCTTCAGATTTTGCGCTGCCCGGCGCTGGGGAGCTGACATATGAAGACACACCAAAGGGTCACCAGAGTTACGCAATATATTTTTTCTGAATTAGTTACCTTGCTCAAGTTTGATTGAAGGGCTCGTCGTGAAGTGGCACCTGCATTTTCACCGATTTCCCAAGGTGGCAGCTGGCGTTGCGTACTGCACAGTAGTGCTGAGGGTCCCGAGAACGATCCTCCGGTCAGGCGCGGTCTTTCTCAAGGGCGCTTGTCGAACTGAATCAGCAAATTTACTTGGTGCGCACGGCTATCGTGGGGGTACTTACCTTAGGGTAGGGGTTGCCAGGTCGTTGAGCCTTCCGTTTCGACACCATAGTTCAAAACGAGCCGTCATCTGCTACAGCTGCACTTATGTACTCCTCTGGGGCCAGTTGCCCTCTGTCTGCCGCATAAATCAGTGGTTTGTTTCTCAGGGGAGGGTGCCGTCAAAGTTGACTTTCCTTTACTTTACCCGCCCTACTTCCACCTTTCTGCTGCGCCTCCACCACTTTCGCCTCATTATCCAGCACTCATGCCTTACCTCACTTCCACTTCATCACCACCGCATCATCACTTGTAGCACCACCAGCACCACTCACAGCACCACCTTACCTCGCCCCCTATCAGAACTTTGTCTTCCGCTCGCATTGTTTTACTGCCAGAAGTGCAGACAAGCGGCGCTCTGCCTGGCCGGCGCTGGCTGGGTCTTTGTTCGTGGTAGTGGCGGTGGTGCTGGACTGGAGGTGTGTTGGTGCAGTGCTTTGTGTGATTGTGGTGGTCTGGTAGTATGAAGATGGGAGTGGTGGTCTGGTAGTATAAAGATGGGAGTGTTGGCATGGTAGTATTAAGATGGGAGTGGTGGCCTGGTAGTATGAAGATGGGGGTGGTGGCCTGGTAGTATAAAGATGGTAGTTTTGAGGCAGCCTCTAGTGTGAGTATACTGTGCGAAACGGAAGCGGCGCTGTATAGGCGACAGTTTGGGGTTATTCTGGTACGTTCACGCTGCGTGAGCATCGCCAAGTGCCTGTCAGACATTTGTCGTGGAGTTTGTGCTATGCTGCGGGCTGTTTATTTCTTCGGAGACTTTAGCTGCCACGTGGCGCTTGGTGGACGGTGCCCCTCAAGAAGCACAGAATGGGTCACAGGGTTAGATTAGTAAGGTTAGCACATCCTGTGTTGAGAGGAGTCGTGGTCCATATAGAACTCCTTTGGTTACGTCACCCTGAGCTGCAGGCCTGCAGAACCTATTTCTTTTGTGCTCACTTTTTATTAACCGTGAGAGAGGAGAAGAGCGGTGATAAAGTTTTCGTTGAAGCTTCAGGTATATTTACTTTCACTAGGGAGGTTATATCTTTGCCGTGTTTGTCTGTCACCAAGATAACTCAAAAAGTTATGAATAGATCTTTACGAAATTTACAGCGGTTGTTAGGCATGTTACCAGTGACAGATGATTAACTTTTGATGAAAATCCGTTCATCTGTTTGTTTGTGGGCCTATTTTTTCTTAGTGCCATAACTCAAAGAGTTATGGACGGATAATCATGAAATTTCCTGTAGTTGTTGGATTTATTACGAGAAAAAATGGCTAATTGTTTGTGATGATCTGTTTCTTTGCTTGTCGTTGTGTTTGATTTTATACTTGTAAGCACAATAATTCAAAAGTTGTGAATGAAGCTTTATGAAAATGACAGGAGCTTCTCGTCAAGTTATAAGAAATAGATAATTGAACTTTGGTGCAGATCGGTTGGTTCATTTGTGTGTTTGACTCATGTTTGTCATAATGCTTGTTAGCTGTATAGCTCGAAATGTTATGAACGGATCTTCAAGAAAATTGCAGAAACTGTTAATGCTATCAAAAGGCACAAGTGATTGATTAGATTGTGGTGATGATACAAAGAAAATTATGGTTTCAGAACCAGTTGAAAATTTCGTTACTGTTGCCTTGCTTGGCGGAGACATCTACGTATAGCATGTGCTCTCAGTGCTCTAGTTGTTGTATTTTTGTCTGTGAGCCCAAAAAGAGGAAGAAGGAGTAGATTAATCTTCATAATTTTTTTCTTCAGGGAGTCTGGTGGGTTGATCTTAATATGAAAAATACCCCCAAAAAACTACAGTAGACCTAGCTGGCCATCAAAAATGACTGCGTTGAATTTTGTTGTCTGTCCACCCAAAAAAGAGGCAGAAGGAGTTCAGTCATGATATATTTATATCTTTATTTCTTCAGGCAGTGAAGTGAGTCGATTGAGATGTGAAAAAAGCAAAAAATAAATAAATAAATAAAAAACTTGAGGTAGCCGGACTTCTAAACTGACGGCGTTGACTTTGACCCCCACCACTGGTGATGGTCTTACGCCACGAGGCATTCTAGTCTTCCTTGCATTTCCCTACTTCTGCTGCCAACCTTTTTTCCAATCTCTGTTCCTCTCTTTTACCCCTGTGTTATTTCTTTCTCTACGTTCCCTACGCTTGAGTTTTCCAGTTTCTATCATCAGCGAATAATTCTTTAGCTTCTCTCCTGCCACAAAGATAACGTCCCGCTTATCTCTTTTTCTAGTTAGCATAGAAATTACGTATGCCTGTTCCAAGTGGTTCATTAATTCAAATCTGCACAGATTATGTCTTGTGCCGGTCATATTTTGCATAGATGCGGTACGAGGATAATAGAAACAATTCTGTCTGTTTCGTCCGTTGCGTATTGAAGAAGCTATTGCTATAAAGGAGCATGGAAGTTGCTAGTTATATCGGACGCCTTTTTTACGCCTTATTCTAAAGGAGCGACCTCGACGTTGTGACACTATTGCGTGTTTCCACACTGTCTGTTCGAGGCGCAATGAAGCAAGGCCCCTAGAAAGCAATCAAGTTGTGTCCGAAGAGGGGGGACTGAGCTCAGCATTTTATAAGCTTCTTGCTTGAGATTGTGCTATGCTACGGGCTGTGGGTTTCCACAAAGACTGTTTATTTAAATTTCACGAGTGATGTAAAGTTTTACTTAATGTTTCACCTATTGTTTATGCCGCCTGTTATGCACTGGAATTCAAACTGCCGTATGCTGAGTTAAATTAAAATGCACAGCTTGTAACGAAAGTTATGACCGTCCTCTTATACCAATTTTTATTACATTGTCCATCGCATTTTAACTGCATTCCTTTGTAGAGCAGTCTTGATATAAGGTACCTAGGTACGCCAGTAGAAAGGTGTGATGGCAGCTTGTATTTAACATAGCGGAGAAGTAATACAAATAAAGTTTTGAGCGTTTTTTAACAATGTAAAGTAGCATCGCGGCCGATGAAACTTTCAAATATTCAATCTTTTTCGCCAAATTTTAAATGACTCTTAGTGTTCTAGCTTGCTGTTTAATTCCGACTCCATTTTATGCTTCTTTTAGACGACTGAAACTTTTACTTACAGTTACACGTGCTCACAAGAAAAAGAAACATGAATAGTAAATAAATTGCGTTATCAGTCTTCATACGACTCCAAGCGTTATAGGTATGAAGGCTTAAGGTTCTTTGAAATGCTTTGCTGCCGTTATTACCGTCATAATGATGCAGGAAGTGGCCACTCAAGAAGCTGGCAAAACTTTCGTTTCAGTCTAATACATAGAAATTCAGTAACCTACATTCTTCAAAATGTTCCAATATTGCAAGCGAACTAAAAACCGACGGTAAAATATTCTTTACCACCTAGTACATAGAAATGAAGAGATAAACAAATTAAACATGACTCAATGTTATACCGAGGGTAAGCATATATCACGTTAATATACTAGTAATGATATCCCAACCAAGAGCACATTTTCAAGACAGCATCATAGTATTTTCAGCAACGTACGCCTATGTACAATCAACAACAGTTGGAGTAACGATGAGAGATATTACCTTACAATTGAGCACGAACGACGCATGGAGAGAATTCGTACTTAAAACCCCTCACAGAATTCTTGGCCACCGTAGAAGTTGATTAAGGGCATGAGCTCGTAAATGACAGCATCCACGTGCTGATATGACCTCGAATATCGTCAAGCAGCCATCCATGTACGTACTCCAAAACCTTACAGAGCGTACATCTCATTTACAGCCGCACGCGTGTAGACGCAGTACAAGCATAATTTACTCGGTATAGTACCGCATGTGCACTAATACCATGCATCATGCGTACGCCACTACAAACCTGAGCAGAGTAACGTACGAAGACACGCATGGATCAATACCATGAACACTCATGCTTAGCATGCTCAGTGCAATTTAACCCTACAAACATTATACATAAATGTGGCATGATACATATTATATGTTTATACTAACATCCGAATCATGGCTCCACACATACACCAACGTCCCAAACATATCATGCGTACTCACACTAACTTTAAAGACGTATCATACTTATTCCAACATCCCAAGCATGGTATTTATTATGCACACATGCGCCAACGTTCCACGCTCGTCATACTAACGTCACGAAAATACTTATCATACTAAGAAGACATCACTAGCCTCCAACATCATACATACCTACCTACATACATGCCTCCATAGAGCCAGCTACACACTGCAACCCCAACATGAGCGCAACACACCGCCACCATGCACCACATGAAGCACGAGGCAGCTTGTTACAGGCACCCCCGTAAGCCAGAAATATCGCCTCTCTGAATAACAATGACACAATTTCGTGTGGCGCCGAGCTTTGTATTTGCGTCACTCCCGCGTGATGGCCTTCCAGTCGATTTAAACGCCAAATTAAAGTTGTGGCGCTACACTATTACATTCCAGTCCGCCCCTCCTGCTTTTTTGTCGGGCCATTCGCTTGCGCCGTGGCTCTTTCTTTTGCCGGGCTCGGTGTACATCGCTGCCAAGACTTTTACCGTCGCCCTGCCGAGTGATATTCCGCACTTTGCCTGCACTTTCTTGCTGTAATCGTGGATATTTGCACCGCGCTTGTCTTACCTATTGCCTGCACTTGCTGGCCTTACTGCTTGCACGAGCTCGGTGTAATCGTGGATATTTGCACCGCGCTTGTCTTACCTACTGCCTGTACTTGCTCGTCTCCTATACTACCTGCACGTGCTCGCTATAGTCTTGGATATTTTTGTCGTACTTGTCTAAACTACAACGTGCCTGCACTGCTTCGCTGTAATCGTGGATATTTGCACTGTACTTGTCTTACCTAGTGGCTGCACTTGCTCGCTCTAATCATGAATATTTACACCTTACTTGTCTTACCTGCTGTCAACACTTGAACCTTGTAATCGTGGATATTTTCACCGTAGCTACTTGTGTTACCTACATAGTTGCACTTGCTCTAGGCGTGGATTTTTGCTCCCTACTTGTACTACATACCGCGTGCATTTTCTCGGTATCTGCTGCTAATCTAATCGTTGATGTTTGCACAGACTTATTGATACATGATCGCTGTATCATGGATGTTTGTATCATACTTGTCTCACCCACTGCTGCTTGTTGTTATCGTGGATATTGCACTCTGTTTGCCCAACTTCCTGCACCAACATAATCACTGTAATCGTAGATATTTGCATCGTACGTACTATGGCAGTAGGCTTAAGTAAGTTACTCACGTACTATGCAAGTATCCACGATAATGGCGAGCACGTCAGGCAATGGGCTACTGCTTGCACTGGTTCACTTTTATTGCGGACATAGCATCGTATGTGTTCGACTTACTGTTAGCACGTGCTCGCTCTACTGTCAAATATTTGAACCGTCCGTACCTGATCAAGACTACTGCACTTGCTCCCTATTATCGGGGTGGGGGCATTTACACTGGACTTACGACTTCTACAACCGGCACTTGCTATCTTCTTACTTTCTCATGATTGCTGCGATCGTGCGCCGACATGCACCGAGCATGTCGCAACTATTGCCGCAGTTTTGTCTTCCGTTGTGCACAGCCTTTAACCCTTAAATGCCTGATTTAATCATAGCACACCCGTAGAAATAACACTATTGGTATATGCTGCATATATGGCACGCTATGCATTTAAGGGTTAAGAAACTGTTGATGTACATCAATTTTATGTGGCCATAATTTAGAAACGAAGCTACCCTGCGTCATCCTTTCCATTTTATGAAAGATTTAGGAAAAACCTACGTATGATACTAAAGAGTTTGACCCAAATATTGCGATTTTTTTCCTTATGAATACAAATTTCTCCTTTCTCTTAGAATATATTTAGCCCTGATATGGCAATTTATAAATCGTTCACAACGTTCAATATAAGTTGCCTATACGCTCTGCATCACTGTTAATTTTTCATATTTCAAGTACGGATGACATCTATCCTCATGATGGATGCCTTTGGCATATTTCTCCCATTTTTCTCGCTCTGACATTTGTAAGGTTTCGAACACCAAGTTACTACTTTCGATATTTACTTCGCATTCCTGCAGATGTGTGGTGTATTAGCTGGTGTCTGGAACACTGGAACTCTAGTATCTTGTCTTTCCTTAGGGGGAGGGGGCATAGGAAGAGTCATGGGGTTTAGGTTAGTTAGGTTCGCGGAGTACCGCCTCAGGAACGGCCCTAGAGGATATCGTAACTTTAGCTAGGCCCTCGGGACGCCTTTCTTTCGCACCCACTTTGCTTCCTTTCGTTGTATACTCACTCTTATTATTTTGTGTTTTCTTCTCACTGTTCATTCCCTGTTTGCTGTTTCCGGGCCCGCAGGTCCCGGTCGAAACACATGAATAAGTTCCTATCGACATGCTGTATGTCTCTACTTCTGTTTTGGATCGCCTTGCTAATGGAGACAGAGCCGCGACCAGCTAGACAAAGACAGACTGGCAGTACTTGTAGCACCATTTACTCTCCCATTAACATGTGTTGGCCATTTAAGGACAGACTGGCAGTAGAATACTTGTAGCACCACTTACCGTACTTTTCCATTAACGTGTGTTGTACCATGAGCTAGATGCATGGACAAGGACAGACTGTCAGTTAGGTAGCTACTTGTAGCACCATTTGCTTTCCCATTAACGTGTGTCGCACCGCCGGCCAGCTGGACAAGAAAAAGAACGCGTACAGTCGCCGTGTTATAATCGATCTGGAAAGAGACAGGCGTGCGGAGCCAGCTTAGCACAGCTGTGGGAGCCCTTTTCTCGTTCTTCCTCACCATCGAGTCCCTTTGTCCCTGCCAGGTCACCTCCATCTGTCCACCTAATAAGCTTTATTAATCTCTGCACAGCCAATAACGGCGGTATTTTAGACGCACGCTAATGGACGGATGGTGCGAGGAGCGTCCGGCTGCATGTGACTCTTGCTTCCATCTCTATGCATATGTATTCGTCTTCAGTGCTTGTAGGTTTGCTTGGTGAATGCGTACGTTCTTGCGTCTGAGTTACGTACATCCTTTTTGTGAGTGTATATTGGGTGCACTGTGTTAGGTTCAAGCTACTGTACTACAGTCTATGCATTGTGGCTGGACCCCTCAGGGGCATATGATGGGCCATAGGTTTAGGTTAGTCTAGGTTCTCCCATCATATGTTATGGGGAGCCACGCCCCCAGGGGTCCCTGTAGGTTACGTTAGCCATTGGCTAGGCCTTTGGGATGGTTGTCTTTCGTGCCCACTTTTCTTCCTTCCGCTTTCGTTCTCCTATTGATCTTACTTATATCTGTTCTTTCTCGTCCTTCTGAACATGCTTCTCCCATGCGCGTTGATCCTGTTTGGGAACGCCCTCGTGCATGGGTTCCCCGTGTCTTATCGTCATGCTATATGTCCCTTCTTTTTTCCTCTTTGACATCACCTTTGTTGTGAAAACAGCGACTTAAATTTCTGACTACAATCAAAAGTAAGTTGACTAAATTCGATCTTGTGTCTTGTGTACGTACGTACGTTCCACACATGCTTCTCGTGAATGAATAGAGAGCGCATCGTTATCATATACATTTTTTGTACGAGTACAGGTGTCCTGTGTCGTACTTCTTTTATGCACTAGATGACTTATAAACAAAAGCTTCATTTTTAGATGGTCGATATATGCACACTTCAATTCGCATGTGTTGACAGCACAATCATTTACATCTTGAAAGGCTAAATATGTTTATGCTATAGATATGTACATGCATTTTAATGGAATTGAGGCTTCTTGTATTTAGCATATTGTTTTCTTCCAAGTCTTATTCATAGTAATGATTCTGCAGTTGATTATTTTCAGATAAATATCATTAGTTATAAGCCACGTGTATCATTTTCAGTTACCTATATGTTTACTTCTTCGCAACTTTTTAAATGTATAACAACCATTGTTGAGTAGGTGGGCTAGTATATTCTAAGTCCAATAGCTTCTAACTCCTGTCTTCCCTGCTCTACCTACCAAGAACGATTCGTACTTAACTCAATACATTCGAGTAATTTATCCTGACCGTGTTGTATGTCCACCCTTAATTAATAACAGCAATAGTTTTAATACATTCGAGTCATGTATCCTATCAGTGTTGCACGTCCTCGTTTAATTTCTAAGAGCCATGCATGGCTTATCGTAATAGGAAATTTCTAGGCAATTGTCCGATTCAGCTCCAACAAATAGTGAATCACAATGTTTATGACATGCCGATTTGAACTTCGTCTACTGCCTGTACGACAGTGTGCGTTCATCTTCCGCTTACTTACGCCTTTTATTTAGATGTGTTGGTGCTGAATGCTTTTCTTGCACCCACCCTGAACTCCAGACACTGGACGTTACAGGTTCGAGTGCCGACCCAGGCAAGTGAGCTCTTTGAGGCGAGCGTCCTGACTCAGGATTTGATAGGTATTTGCACAGCTGCCGTGGGGCTACTTACCATTCTCAGAAATGGGGAGGGTAGGGGGAGGGGTCGTTGCATAAAAAATTCCATCGATGACGCCATAGCTCAGGAGGATTTCTGGTTGACTGCAGCCGTACGTTCCTCTGGGGTCAGTTGCCCTATATCTGCAGTGCAAAACAGAGCTTGTGGGTTTCCCAGTAAGGGCTGCGGTCAAGGTGACTTTACCTTTACCTGTTTGTGCGCGTACAGGGGGTACAACATCATCTGTCTGAGACATGCATCTATTGGGGGTGTTGTGAGAGAGTCTCCTGATCCCGTGTCTACTTTGGATCGGCTTTTCTCTGACATGGTGCGCGCCTATGTCTCTTTCCGCTTCATTACGGTCAAGACAGGCGATGAGCCCTGATTTGATGATGCCTGTAGTAGGGCGCACCAGTTAAAGCGGGAGTCATTTGCCCGTTGGCGTACTAGCCAGTCTGCTGTTGACTTTCAGCGTTTCAGGGAAGTGCGGCGTCAGGCTTGGGCTACTTATGAGGAAGCTGAGAGGGAGCATAATTTGAGGTCCAGAGAGTTGTTAGCTTCGTCTATTGGCGCACATACGTGGTGGTCCACATTGAAGAGCGCCGTGCTTGGTGTAAACTCTTCTGTCCCCCCTCTAATTGGTGTTGGTGGTGATTTCGTTGCGGACCCTGTTGCCAAGGCGGACCTTTTGTTACGGTACTTTGATGGGAAGCAGAGCCGGGACCGGGTGCACATTCCTTTAGCGTGTGATCCCGAGCCAAGGTTCTCCGGTTCTGCTTTCAGATCTTCTGAAGTGCACCGCCTTCTTCTTGACCTGGACCCCTATGGGGGCCCTGATCCATCGGGTATGTTTCCTCTCTTTCTTCAGAGGGTGGCTGGTGTACTCGCAGCACCGCTTGCTTCCGTGTTCCGTCGTAGGTTACGGCTGGGCTTTTTCCCCGAATGCTGGCATGTCGGTCGTGTGACGCCTGTTCCGAAGGGCTGTGTTTCATCCCGAACCTCCAACTATAGACCCATCTCGATCACACCTGTTTTGTCGAAAGTTTATGAGTGGTTGGTTGCGTCGAGGTTCGGTCGCTTTCTTGAGATGCAGGGTGTCCTTCTCCAAACACAATGTGGTTTTCGTAAGGGCTTGGGAACTTGTGATTTCTCATGTGTTGCAGCTGGCTCTTGATAGGGATCATGAGGCAAGGTTGGTACAGCTTGACTTCAGTGCTGCTTTTGATCGCGTGAATCACCTTGGGCTGCTCTATAAGCTGAGATTGATGGGTATTGGTGGATCAGTTTTCGTGGTAATTAGTCAGTTTTTATCTGACAGACGTCAATGTGTAGTTGTTGATGGAAGAGGAGTGAGTTTTTGGACGTGGTTTCTGGTATCCCACAAGGTAATGTTCTGGGCCCTTTGTCATTCATTGTATACACAGCGGACCTTTTTGATCTTGTTAGTAATTTACTTGTTGGTTACGCTGATGATGTTACTTTGCTGGCTGTTTGCGATAAGCCTAGTGATAGGTTGGAGGTTTCGAAATCCATTCAGTATGATTTGGAAGTGATTGATTTCTGGTATTCTAGGTAGGGGTAAGGCTAAATACGAGCAAGACTAAGACCATGCTCGTGTCCAGGTCACATACAGTGAGACCCCCTTTCACTGCATTCATTCTGGATGGTGTGTCACTTCCAGTGGTTGATGAGTTGGTAATCTTGGGTGTCAGTTTTGATCCAAAGTTGACGTTTAAGCCCCATATTCGTTCGGTTGCCTCACGTGCATCGCAGGAGATTGGTCTGATGAGGCGTGCTTGGAGGGTGTTTGGCTCGGTAGAATTGACACGTCACTGCTTTAATTGCTATATCCTATGTCCTCCCTCTTCTGGAATACTGTTCCGTAGTCTGGGGTTCTGCTGCCAATTGTCATCTGTGTTTGCAAGACAAAGTGGTTCGTCGATGTGCGTTCATGCTGAATGGTGTTGTGCCTTGTGATCTGGCGCATCGCCGCAGAGTTGATGGGGTCTGCTTTTTGTATAAAGTTTGAGTTGCCCTAGTCATCCACTGTCGGATTTTCTTCCGGAGCCATTTATTCGGGTGAGGTATAGGTACTCGGCGCACTGGTGCTCTTCATGAGTTTGTGTTGAAACCGTTATTGTCAACCTCATAGAATTGCTCCGTTCCCACGTCGCCAGTCTGGTGTGATTTAATAATAATATTGTATAGCTCACTTCTTCTACAGATGTGCTGGGTTGCATATGTTCTTGTGTCACACTATAATAAGCTTGTCGCTACTTCTTGCAGGTACATATATGGTAGACAACTTGAGGCATGCGTGTGCACTGTATCATACGTGATTGCCTCTTGTACATATATGCAGTAGGTAAAGTTACATTGTCTACTTGGGAGGTAATTTGTACACTGCATCTGAGTTATAGTTGGGACGTATCTACATACTGTAGATAGGAAATATTCGTAGAGTACGAATCTGCGCGAGTCGACGTTTCTTATTTTATGTCATTTCGACAGACCTATTCTATGTTTGTATTTTAACTGGTATATATCATTATTATTACTTGATTTCCTAGAAAAGTGTGTAGTAATCATCGTGGATCTTCTTATTATGGCAGTTTTGGAGTCTGATGCGTTAGAACATGTGCATGGCTTGGGGACTCAGAGTAATGTATAGCTAGCTACACTTAAAACAGAAATAATAGCTTGAGCACAAAATTGAATATATCTCATTTTTCCGCGATCCAATTTTCATGAAATTTGCAGGGAAATCGTGACATTTTATGGCAACACTGTCGAGTTTATTTACATTTTGCTGTGTCTCCTGATTGACAACTTTTTGCATTTTTTTCTCTTTTTTATGTGAACGATAATAATAGCTTCTTGTTTATTCTGCTAAAATGGACGTGGACAAGCTCTAACCAAAGAGCATAAGAAATTATCATCAAAGGAACTGCTAAGGCACGTCTCCTGATGTTATTGCCCGAAAAGTAGGAAGCCATATTGACACAGTGACAAGATTCTTGAAGGACCTTTCACCACGGAAAAAACTATCAGATACTGGACATTCAAGGACTGTTACTGATAGAGACATGAGAAATGTGGTTCGTCAGCTACGTAAGAGACCCGGGCAGGCAAACTAGTAAATCAATTTTTACAGCTGCTGGGCTTCCTGAAGTGCCAAAAACCACACGAAATGTCATCCTTCGCTCCAGTGCTTCTGTTAAATTCCCTCTAAAATTGCTTCCTCTGACCCCAAGACATAAAATTTTCAGGATGGAATGGGCAGAGAAATACATGAAGATCAACATGAATCACGTTCTTTTCATCGACAAAACCCGGGCAACCCTTGATGGACCTGAGGGGTGGAGTAAGGGTTGTGTGCTACCTGGAGGTAAAACGTCAACAACAGGGAGGTGGTGTTACGGTATGGGCTGGTACGGTAGGGGATCGACTTGTAGGTCCGGTTAGAGTACCTAACGGCGAGAAAATTACATCGGCATCATACTGTGACATATGTTCAAGGACGCCTTGGTCCCATGGCTGGATGACATTCCCCTTTCGTTGCTTCGAAACTTTATTTTCATGCATGATAATGCGCTTTCTCACTCTGCCCGTACTACCGCAGCATTTCTGAACTCTTTGGGACTCCATATGGAGAGAAACTGATGGTTTGGCCACCGTGCTCACCTGATTTAAACCTAATTGAAAACTTATCTGCCCTTCGGAAATGAGAAATTTACGCAGATGAAAGGCGGTACAACTCAAAATCTGTCTTGTGGGTTACTGTTGCTGCAGCAGCAAGGGCAGTTCCACCTTCTGCAATAAACTATAACTGGCTGCTTGAATTCAAGGAATATTGAAGTTATTTAACGTCATGAGGGTCATGTTGGCAAATAAGACATTTTTCAGTCATAGTAAATTTTTGATTAATGATTTCTTGTTTAAGACAAATTTTTCTCGTTTGTAGTGCTCATTTTTGCTCCTTTGGTGATATAAGACTGTGAATATATTTTGTTGTTTACTCAAAAAGCTATTACCGCCACTCAGCGAAATTAGTCAAATTTAGAAAAAACTAATTTTTCTAGAACCGGCACGATTCATCGTTTGAAAATTTACAGACACTCTACTGTAAGCATCATAAGTTTAACTTTCTGTGCCATTTTCACTTAAATTTATAGCCAAATAGTCGAGATTTTGCCAATTCTGCGATAAAAAAAGCTATTGTTTCCTTTCTAAGTGTATATTATTTCTATAAGAATACGTTAATTTATTTTTTAAATTACATGGCAGCTTCGATGGGTTTTATACGTAAGTACTGGAAAACATGACATACCAGCTTGAACCTGAAGATATTCCAGAGAATATAGGCATTGTTCATAAGTGATATCGCAGACCCGTATTATCCTAATTTTCCCCATCTAATACTGAAGAAACATGTATAAATTCTATAGTGCAGAAGCATTGTTCCTCAATTATGATTCCCCCGGACCCGTATCATGTATACGAAGGGGAAATATTTTCCAAGTTACCCAGTGAATCTTCTATCAAAGACCTGCGAGCCGTAGCATCTCCATCTGCTATTGATCCTTCCAGGTGGTATCAGGGTTACGTCAACGAAGCTCTAATTTTTCTCCTACCTAATACTGATGAAAACGTCATGGTCGTACTAACTAATGGAGGGACAACTAGAATTATAATATTCATCATGATGTATCCTAGTAAGCTGTAAACAACGACAGTCCCTGCTACCAGACCTACATAACATCAAATCTTTTGCGTCAAGTTCTCAACTTATCGAAATATAAATCACGATGTATCTTGAGTTAACCCTATCATGAACTTGACTCCTCGCTGGCCAGTAAACATCAATTTTCGCAGAAATGGTACATTTTGAAGACTGATCCTGTGATTCATTTGACTGCTATAGAACGTTAACTTATCTTTTTCCACATTGGGTGGTATGACTATCTCATGTATGATGTTTGCGATTAAAAATCCCCGTTCGTAACTGTCTAGATAAAATGAATTAGGCAACCAGTCATTACTCTCATTGAGCCCCCTGAAGGTAACTGTACGGAAGTGACTGTTACCGTGCCCATCATAATGGCTGGCAAATGCCTCTTTCAGTGCAGGTAAACGTTACCTAAATACTTACGTGGCTGCGGTGGTCATTACTACAGCAGTATCTGTAGTTACCATGGCACCAACTTCAGTTCAGCCAAACGTTACCTAAGTACTTACGTGGCTGCGGTGTTCATTACTACGGCAGTATCTGTAGTTACCANCACCTGAGCACCAATTGCATATCAGCAACTCGGTTCGTCTGCTGCTCCCCCGTGAAACTCAGTGCTCCCCCGTCTTTTCCACCAATGAGCGTCTCAGCCATAAGAGATCTGGTTGACTCGCTGGCAAGTTTCTAACTGGGCCACAAGGCTCCCTCCTTCTCTCTTGAAGCTCCTTGGGACAACTAGAATTATAATATTCATCATGATGTATCCTAGTAAGCTGTAAACAACGACAGTCCCTGCTACCGGACCTACATAACATCAAATCTTTTGCGTCAAGTTCTAAACTTATCGAAATATAAATCACGATGTATCTTGAGTTACCCTATCATGAACTTGACTCCTCGCTGTCCAGTAAACATCAATTTTCGCAGAAATGGTACATTTTGAAAACTGATCCTGTGATTCATTTGACCACTATAGAACGTTAACTTATCTTTTTCCACATTGGGTGGTATGACTATCTCATGTATAATATTTGCGATTAAAAATCCCCGTTCGTAACTGTCTAGATAAAGTGAATTAGGCAACCAGTCATTACTCTCACCCATATTGAGCCCCCTGAAGGTAGCTGTACGGAAGTGACTGTTACCGTGCCCATCATAATTGCTGGCAAATGCCTCTTTCAGTGCAGGTAAACGTTGCCTAAGCACTTACGTGGCTGCGGTGTTCATTACTACGGCAGTATCTGTAGTTACCATGGCACCAACTTCAGTTCAGGCAAACGTTAGCCAAGCACTTACGTGGCTGCGGTGTTCAGTAGAGCGAACCTCTCCTTAGTTGCCGTGACCCTGGAGAATTCTACGAGAAAAAGAGAAGAGTGGATGTGAGAAAAGAGAGGGAATTTAAAAGCAGCAGGGAGGGAGGGAGAGGCGGGAGGTTTGGGAGGTGAGGGACGACATGAGGGAAAGAGAGAAATGAGGTACGGTGGGTGAGGTGGGAGTGAGGGCTCCCCAGAGTAAGGCTCGTAATTGCAGGTGAGGGGAGAAGATTGCTGTGGGAGTTGTTGGGTGACAACTTGCGATGCAGCGCCCACACCCTCACTTTGTTCTCACTGCTTCTTTACCTGCATTCCCTCGCTGCTCATTTGTGCTCTTCGTTAGCGAAGTTCTTTCTTGGTATCAGTAAAATTTCAGTACCCACGCTTAGTTCGGATGACAGACCCATTTATCGGCATTGAAATTGAGTATTTTCTCTTTCCTAGTAAGGGTTTTTTTTTTGCTGGTTCGGATGCTCCTGGGGCAACCCAGGATTTTACGATTAAAAATATTTGCAACATTTTGTCTGCCCACCCTTCGAACTTCGATGTGTTTCAATAGATGCAAACCAAATTTTTGTACGAACTCACCGAATCGAAAAAGTTTAGGCAAGCCGTCGTTTTCTACGGGAGAGCTTAGGAAAATATCGGTACTTTACCAAAAATTTCCAGATTGGACAGGGGGGGGGGGCAAACTCCCCTCATTTTTTTGCAAAATCGCAGATTTGTTCAAAGTTCGGGCGTCATTGAAGTAAAAAAAAAACGCAATTATATTTACTTCACACAGTGCCCACTTGGGTGTGCAATCAAGTTTATTTAACTTTTTTTTTCTTTTACCTGCCGATAGCTCCTTGATTAATGAGTATTTATATCGTTCTTACCCTGGTATTACTTGTACTACTTGCAGTATATTCATTATTTTACTGTTCGCGAGTGCTCTTCTTTCGCAAGCATTACATAAGCAAAATACGAATGCACACCTGAAAGAAAAAGTTATTGATACAGAATGTTTGGAAAATCACTGAGCCCATTATTGAGAGACAAGTTTCAATACAAAACACACTGAGACATTTGAAGCAGACTTGTTTCTTTATAGAAAGCCATACGCAAATACGAACAAAAACAATATAACAAACAGCGTCATGTGTTTGCTTATTTTTAGATTTGTATCTTTCATGTCACGCTCTTGAAGAAATAGTCGAAAAATAGGCCAGATTGCAGATTTTGTCATTGTGATGCGTCTTTATTGAGAACGATGAGCGAAAATTAGCCCAGGTTGCAGAAGTTGGTCGAAGTGGGAATTCTTGTCCTTATAACTGAATAAAAAAAATATATACATATCTTTTTCAACCAACTACCTTAGCCGTTATCTAGGCCTTCGGGACGTCTGTTTATCGTGCCTTCTTTACTTCCTTCCGATTTCATGCTGCTTCTGATATTAATTTCATCTGTTTTTCTTTACTTTCCCGACTTACTGCGCGTTGATGCTGTGTGGGGACATCTTCGAGCATGGGTTTCCCATTTCTATCGATATGCTACAATAAAGTCCCTTCCTTTTCCTCTGTTAGAAAAGCTTAGTACTTATTTAGGGAGGCCTAAACTATCTTCTACTACTACTATAAAAAATGCTCACTTATGGAAACAACTGATACTGCCGAGGGTTGAATACTGTTCACCTCTTTTGATGCCAAGCAAACGGAAAGACTTAGAGCGGCCTCTTGAGGCTGTCCAGAGATCATTCAATGCTAAAGTCCGAGGCTTGAAAGATTTAAACTATAGCGAATGATTGGCCCAACTTCAGTTATTCTCTATTCAAAGGAGATTCGAGTGCTTTGCGATCTTATATGTTTTGAAAATTCTAGAAGGAATTACTGTAACGTCAATGAGCAAATCCAGGCCAGACACTCAGACCGTATTGGTCGCACTTGAGAAGTGCGAATTCCGATCAAAACTGGTGGTGATGCGATAGCCACAAAGTATTCTAATAGTTTCGCGGACCGGAGGTGATACTATTGAACAAACTTCTACGTCACATTCGAAATGTCACCGGTACAGTGACTGCGAAATTGAAAAAACTTACTGCACGCATACTTACTGAAAGTACCAGATAAACCTGCTGCGTTATATAAGCGGCTACGTGAACTGTGGGGATAACTCGCAGTTAGCCATCCGCTGGTCACGGACTGCAGTATCACCTCTGCACAAGATGGGTGGCGTGCATAACGCCACTTGGACCTCGTCCGAAGCGTCATCAAGGTAATCAAGGTAAGGTACTACTTCTCAGCCAACGTTGAAATCGAAATCATTAGGATGTTTACTGTTTATTTTTGCGCTGCCATGAAGTCTATAATTATTTTTCTATACCTTGTAACTATATTATGTTTGCTTTTAGTTCACGACGCACAAATCGAGTTCATGGCCAACGAAGCACTGGACAGGAAAAGTGATTTTTTTTTTGCGGTTCACTAGATGCAATAGTTGTTGTTTCCAGCTTGTTTCATTTTTACCAATGACGAAGCAGTTTTCACTTGAGCGCAAAAATTTCGACAAACTGAAGTTCTGTGTCGTTCCGTATACAGGATACGCGGAAGGGAATTTAATTAAATTCAGTGATACTTCACTGCTTGCTACTTCACTTAGCGGTACTTCAGGCACCTTAAAAGTTTAAATTTTAACATTTGGTAAGGTAACGGACCCCTTGGATGTTTTACGGGACGGAGGGACTAACCAACTAAGAAACTGTGCACTATTTTGCATTAATGGGATAAGGAGGAAGAACGACCTGCTACTCTGCGCACCCCTGAAATCACGCATGGTATCTGGAGTTAGCGTCACTATAGCGAAGTGTCAATTCGTCCTCCCTTAGAGCTCAAGTTGTACGTTTTGTGTCACGTGGAAGATACAACGCCATATACGAGCACTTGCTTGCGTGCCTTTACCATGCTGCAGTGGAATTATGACACTGCAATGTGGCGATTTTGAACAGCTCTAACCTGACCGAACTACCATCAACGGACCAAATCACCGAGTTTCGGCAGGTTCCCCATCACAAGAAAATCGACTCCTCCAATTGGCTGTGACGTCACGTAAGGTACATTATGTTTGTGAAGTTCACGTTGGCCATCATTGAACGTATTATTTTACCGAGCCTCTCGTCGTCGCTTTCCGTTGAGAGCTAGCATATAACCTGCACCATTATGTATCGCGTTTATGTTAGAATTGTTGCAACCTAATAGCAACTGCGTTGCTAGTGAGTTAACCACAAAGTCTCTTCGGTTTACGTTAAGGTACTACTTAGTACAAATAAATACCGTACTCCAGTCTTTGCCTACGCAGCGAGCTGATACCTGAAAAGTCAACACAGGTGCGTTATTTTGTGCAATAAAACCAAATAATTTTTTTTTTCTCCCACCCCATATTTCACACAGCTTCGTAGCAGCTCATAAAATTCCGTTCAAAACCAACCAAGCAGTCCATGAAAGTTCTTCCTCGTCCGTGCAACATTCTCGCCCGCAAATCTCCCGTACCGGCCCAAATATCAACGGTTTTCAACTGTCCACTCTTGAAAAAAAAACCGGGCCTAGAGTCCCTGACAACTTTGGAATGCAGTGTTTGGCTTTTACACCTCGGCGCAGAACTAAGCAAAAACTCGCTTTAGGACTTCCCACACTCATTTACACCTCTCGGCCGAACTCTTTAAAAAGAAAGCAATGCTCGCAGTGGCCGCGGCCGAGGCAGCGCATGTTGCTGCATGCATTACAAACAGGCCCTGGTGCCCTGCCTGCAGCTCCTTCCATGGTGAGGAGCGACTGATTCTTTGGTGGAAGTCTGTTTTGTCTCCGCGTTGGGTAGATGTTTGTGTCTATAGTGTGTGGTACATATGTTGTCACATGTTGGTAGAGTTGCGCACCTTTAGCGTCGTGTGTGGGTAAATGCATCAGGGTGTGGAACACATCATCTACTGGTATTCTCATAATATGTTGAGGCCTGCGCCTGTGATTACGTGTACCTCTGTCCACACATGTGTGTAGAGTGATGCATCTACCTCTGTCCCCTTATGCTGGTAGATATACATAGCACCACAAGAGTCGGAATTGTAATAACGCCGAAAAGTAATGGCACCAGTAACACCAGTAGCCAAAAACTAATAGCGTTCATGACACCGAGCCACTATTAGCGCCTACGTCACCGAGCTCAATGTCTCTAATTACACCAATACAATACGCCTATAACACTAACAGCGCATCATACAATGTCACTGTAACCATGCAACAGCATAACACTAATACCAGAGCTAATACCACCATTAACACCCACATTAAAAATTACCGTAATTTTCATAATAAATCGCAACACCAAACCTAAAACTATCATTACAATAATTTTCACAATAAACTCACAGGACTAGTAGCACCGTTAGGCTGACGTTACGTTACCTTAATACCAATACCGAAACGTTAATAACACCAATACCGTAATACTGAGAATGCCCAAAACATAGTACTAATATACCGATGCCACTACAGTAGTAACGCCACTAATACACCACTACTGACACCTACTGCACGCCATTAATTATGCCAGTAATACTCGTGTAACGCTAATAACATGCAGAACGCTACACTAATAATACGGCGAAACGCTACACAAAAGTATTGGTAACACAACTCTATGAACACTAAAAATGCATCGCTTAGACTACCACAAATGCCGCACTGATAATAGCAATAACACAATAATAATAACAATAACGCAACGCTAACAATACCAATAGTGGAACACTATTATACTATCAATGACGGGCCGCTTATTATATGAAAAAGCCATTACTACGCTAATAGTACCATCATGCAACACTATCAGTACCAATGATGCAACAGTAGTAATATCAATGACGCAACTTTAGTGGTGTCAGTTACACAACAATTGTAACATAAATAGCACAAACACTAGTAATAACAACACAAACACTAGTAATAACAACACAACAGTAATAATACCAATAACCAACACCAGTAGTGCCCATAATACAACACTAGTAATACCAATACCACAACAGTAGTAACACCAATACCACAACACTAGTAGCACCAATACCACAACACTAGTAACACCAATACCACAACACTAGTAACACCAATACCACAACACTAGTAACACCAATACCACAACACTAGTAACACCAATACCACAACACTAGTAACACCAATACCACAACACTAGTAAAACCAATAACACTACACTAGTAAAACCAATAACACTACACTAGTAAAACCAATAACACAAGACTAGTAATGGCACTAACACAACACTGGTAATGGCACTAACACAAAACTATTTACACCAATAACATTGACGACAGTAGTAACGCCAGTAACCCAACAACAGTAATATCAATAACACAACACTAACAATACAAGTAACACTACCGACAGTGATACCAATAACAGAATTCTAGTAATGCTTTGAACACAATACTTAGTTCCAGTAATACAGTGCTTAACATATCAGTACCATGACCTTGATAGATAATTCCATTAACGCGTAATTAATAATTAAACCAGCAGAACAATAATAATTCTAAGAACAAAGAGATGTTAATTCCAGTAACACAATAAAGACACTTAATGTTCACTCCAGTAACTCTAAAAATGAAATAATAACAATATGGTACTTTTAATAAAAACACGACAAAACTATTAGAGTAAATAACACAACGATCGTGCAACATTAATGATGCAAATAGCGCGGCACTTCTTATGCAAATAGGACAGAATTCATAAAATCAATAACAACACTAATGAAAACTTAATATTACACTTGTCACAACGCTTATGGTACGAACAGGCTAGCACTCATAACATAACTAACACACATATGAACACTATTGAAGCATGCAGGACCTATACGCTGTCAGTAACAAAACCAAGAGCACAGCCCTTATAGCACAATTATTACATCATTAGTAACCCCAACATCGTAGCTCTAATAAGACCAATGCAATAGCACAGCACTAAAAATACCAATACCACGTCGCAAAAACACAACTACTCCACCGCGACTCAACAGAAGCCTTAATAACTGCCACACCATATAGTGCTAATAAGAGCGGGAGCGCCGTAGTATATGCAGTGGCGCAGAGCATATGCGCAGCAAATTAGCGCTGTTTGCGTATCGACAACATTCACACCTTTTTGCAGAGCTCCAACGAATGAGATCTTGAGGTGCTCC
>LQNS02278165.1:6587813-6606080 GCA_001587735.2 Parhyale hawaiensis
TACACCATAAACGAAGGGAATCATCAAAAAATTACAAAAAAGCAAATCGACAGTCGTGATAGCAACGAGAACGGCCAGCTATCTACGCGCCCCAGACCCTGCCATCACCAGTACGGGCTTTGGCTGAAAAGAGGAAGAAGAGAAAGAAAAGGAAAAGGAAAATTAGATTTATATACAGTATGTTACCTTTGATTATGCAAAAAAATTTTTTTCTTTATTTTTCAAGATAAGTGTCTAACTTTGAAATATCAATATTAACTATACGTATGGCTATGTTGCAAATATAAACAGCACTTCTAAAATAAATATTTAGCCATTTGCTAAGTTGCTCATTTACGAGTTTTTTACTGTTACCTCAGATTCTGCAACAAGTTCATAAAAACGTCATAGAAAGGAAATAAATCCAAGTGAACATGAATATTTTTAATAAACGTCCAAAACCAAGAACTAATAACCAAAACAATTCAATAAACACTGAAATAAGTAAGTGTTCAGTAGTGGTAAACATACCAAGTTAATTTTGAATATGGTAACCTCCATTTTTCATGAGTTTTATAAGGCGATTATCAACAGACTTTGTCAGGTTTGATATTGCAGATGGTGGAATAGAATCTGCAGCTGTTTTTACTACATTCCACCGGCTTACTTTGCTCGAAAACTGCCGACCACCTTCATAGACCTTCCTTTTGATCATTGCCCAGAGGTTCTCAATGGGATTTAAATCGGGGCTATTCGCTGGCCAGGTCATAATCCTTTTCGATTCAAATCCTCCATCCGAGAGCCAGTTAGCAGTGTACCGTGCTCGGTGTGAGGGAGCATTATCGTTCTGAAATACCAATTTGGATCTGTTGGCTTCAAAACCCTGGCAGCACCTTTCTGCATTCAGTTTAACTCCTTCTGCCCCTTCAAATGGACCAATAAGGGTGTCACCTACTTTCCCGGTCCAAAACATCACACCTTCACCACCTTTTTAACGCTTAAGCCTAGTCTGTTGAAATCGGTCATGGAGGACCCATCCAGACGCCCATGCATCTGGATCATCAAGAGTTGCTCTGCATTCGTCAGTACATATGACATTGGAGAAATCAGTTTTCATGTTTTCTTCAGCCCATTGGACCCTATTTTCTTCATGAGTTTTTGTTACACGTGGTCGTTTAATTGCCTTTATCACTTTCCGTAACTTCTGCAGAGTCTCACATCATGTCTTTCTGCTTAGTATTGGAGCTCCAGCGTCTTCAAATATCGCCTTATTTATAGAAAGTTGTTTTCTAGCCATAGAAACCTTCAAGTGTCGCATATCTCGAGCAGTCAATTTCCTTATAGAGGTTCTATCCGGAGTTTTCCGGTTAACCTTATGTTCAATTCCATAAGCCTTAATTGTTCGGTGATCACGCTGTAATTCCTTGGAAACTTCGAGTATTGTCTTACCAGAAGCCAATAACGAGGTCACTTTGATCTTTTCTTTACTGGTTAGACCACTTTTTTGCCCATGTTGACTAGAGAGTGATGTTGCATAATCTGGCGTAACAGCAGAACCCCCTGCGAAAAGCAAATGTTGCCAAAACGTGGGAAATAGTTCAGTTTTATTTTTCTCTAATTGTTTTATAGACAATAACTGTGCAATCACTATTAACATTTTAAATGTTTGACACTTTTCTTGAAAAATAAGTAAAAAAATTGCATATGCAGAATCAAAGGTAACATACTGTATAACTTTATACTCACGTCTACGAACCGGAAGTGGCCGGCGCCATCATAAAATACCGTAAAAAAGTAATTACTTGAACGAAATTGCCGTTAATTAAGGAAACAGCAAAAATGAGTATCCATGATACTGCCGAGAGGCACGTCAGATGTCTTCATTGCTTAAACTTCAGATTTGGCCATTGAAAACTAGCACTAGTTTTGAAGTTTTTTAGTCGCACTAATATTTGTAATTTTTCCCACTTTTCACCCATTGTGTTTATCAAAACGTGTATGACAGAAAAATATAAATATTTAAATAAATGACCCTTCAGGGGGCATATATAGGATGGGCCATAGGGTTAGGTTCGCTCATCGCATGTTATGGGGAGCAGCAACCTGGTTGGAATTTTATAGGCTACCTTAGTTTATTAGCTAGACCTTCGGGACGTCTGTGTTTCGTGCCCACTTTGCTTCCTTCTATTTCCATACTCACACTTATGATACGTTGTTCTGTTCTTCCTCTTGTTTCCTGACTTGCTATTCACATGCGCGTTGTTTAACCTTCGTACATGGCTTCCACGATTCTTACGACATACTACATGTCCCTTCCTTTTCTTCTTTTTAATCACCTTAGTTGTGCCTAGGGAGGCCTAAGCAACTAATACGATAACAGTTTAAATAACTGAATACCCAATGCGAGTTACTTTGATTATTAAGTTACGCGTTTTTCATATCTTTTGCTTTGAAGCGCAAAAAATTTTATGCGAGAGGAATTACCTGCATCCTCGATACCCTCCTGGATTTTATAATGACGACGTTCCCATGGCCAGCCAGTCCAAACTATGAGTATTTAATGACTCGCTATTATTTGGCATCCAGAAAGGAATTGATTTTCATTGTGACTGCGAAGTGGCATCGCTGGAAATAGAACGAAAATATTTTGCTGAAAAAGAATGGACAAATTTAGTTAATTTTGTATCACACTACACCTGGCTCATGCAGTGTATTCTACATTGTAAGCTTTTGACCAACTACGTACATTTTGGCAACAGGGTGCTCTGGTATGTTTACATGTCTCTAAAACTTCTTGATCTAGATTGTAATAGTTTTGGTGCATCTAGCAGGTCTCGACTTTAACTTTATCCTAAACATTAGGCTACATTTAAACAGTGAACCTCTATACAAACTATAAGTATTGTCGACAGCTAACTTATATATAATTAGGTTTAGAGATGGATTTTCAAAAGTTAGCATTTCACGAATGTTACATTACTTAGGTCTTCTCAATGGATAACCCTTCAAGACTATTTATTCAGCTTCAGATCCTTCTCTCACTAGGAACCTTTCGCATTTTTTTTTTTTTTTTTGCAGATTAACATACTATCTTTTGACGCATGCAATTTTGTGAATTTTTAACCCTCTAAAGTTCAGCCCGACCAGTCGATAACACTATTACTTTGAACAAGTCTTGTGTCATAAGTGTGGAATAAATTTAGAGGAAGGCTGAGGTTGGGAGTACCTTGAGTTTGGCAACAAGACTGACTCCCTGCAGCAACTGTCTCCATTTATTACGACCAATGTGTACTGAAAAAGAAGTATAAGCGTCACCGCAAGACAAATTTTGATTTATTTAAGCGAAAAAAAAGGTTGAATTTGAGACGCTGCTTGAGTTTGACAGCAAACTGGACTCCAGTAATATGCTCCGTTCATTACTACGTAATTTGTGTATTTTGAAGAGTTCCCGCCCGTTCACACCAGGTTGTGTGGTGCAGAGCCAGTCACCACAGCCCTGTGGGGAAGCAACGTAATGAGGAAGAATGCGAGGCGTAAGCAAGGGACAAGCCTGTGCTTTTAGAAAGCGTGTCTTACAAGTTTATGTCCTGACGTGTATAATTTATGGTTTTATGGCTCCCCTCTTGTTGCCGCCGCCCCAAATGTTAGTCGATTTTATGGTCCTCTCAAAAAGATGAGTGAGGCAAAACTGGACATTCTCTTTTTATTCATTTTGTGTTTTTTGAGCTAGGTTTTTGAGGCCCCTTTATTATAGGTACTTTTTTAATGTACGACACTCATTCATTATGTGGTGGGATTTTTCTCCTGCCAAAGCAAATTACGCTCGGTTCATTCCCCCTTTTTTCCGTTTTCTTACTGTCACCACCAGTTCCATAGCGTAGTTTTTGAGAGTTTTTTCTAGTCTGCCGTACGTATACAGCGCGCAGTAAAAAAGAAAATAAATCAATACTTCACTACCCTGAATTTTTATTGCTTTTGATACTTAGCTACAAGTGCTGCTAACTTCTACATGCAACTGTTTCATGCTCGCTGCCTTATTTTTCAGCAATAGCAAATCCTATTTAGAAGAGAGCGAAATCACAGGTATAATTGCTATAATGTCTCTTCCCCGCATGTGTTAAAAGCGCGAATAAACTTCAGTAGTAGTAGTAGTAGTAGTAGTAGTAGTAGTAGTAGTAGTAGTAGTAGTAGTAGTAGTAGTAGTAGTAGTAGTAGTAGTAGTAGTAGTATTACCGGGTGCGATGTAAATATTTTCCAATATCACAATGTAGTTTGCATAAAAGCGACTAAAACGACAATATTTACTTTCTTTAATATGGTGATTGGATATTGATAATACAGCGATTATTATTAAAGGGGAAAATCAACTTGGCCGCACTCCTTATTGGGAAGTCGACGCGCACCGGTTCGTGCTACACATATATTTAGAACTGGCACCAGAGGGGTGTACGGTTGCAGTCGATGATAGATTGTCAAGAGCTATGGCGACTTCGTCGGAATACCCCGCAAACGCTCCCAACTCCTAGCAACGTTAGTACCTCGTAGGAGCTATGCAGATATTAATTGTAGAGTAAGCACAGCAAGAGCTCGCTTGCACGGGCCGATATTCGATCCTGCTACATTCATTGTCATCGCTTTCAGCGTCTTTTGCCGGCCGCTGTCATTACTTCCGCCAAGAAGGAAATGTTTTCGTCGAGTTTGTTTGTCTGTCACCAAGATAACTGAAAAAGTTATATTTATAGTACAGTGCATACAGTATCATTGTATGCAGACGATGCCGCGTTTTAGCTTACCGATGCAAGCTTTATAGATGCTGTATGTAGAACCTAAGTGTTTGTTGAGAAACTAACGAGGTGGCTTCAGCTGAACCGCCTCTCACCCAATGCGAATAAAAGTAAGCTTATGTTATTCACATCTCGCATGACCCCAGTCCTGCCGAACATTTGTTTAAATGGTAGTGTATTACAATGGGTGTCATCATTCCAATATCTGGGTCTTACAATTGACGACAGACTCTGTTACTCTTCTCATTTCCAACATTTGGTATATCAACTGTCTAAAGCTAGAGGAGCAATATATGCCGTTCACTGCTTCTTATCGCAAAAATCACTCGTATTGTTATATTATGCTCTCGTTTATTCACATCTAATACAAAATATTATACTGTGGGGCGGTGCATCTGCTCACCTGTTGCGTCCTGTTGAGGTTGCTATTAATGATATTTTGAGAGTTATTTTGAATGTGAAGCGAGATGCCAATAATGTACCTGTAGTTTCTGTTAATACTATGTTTCTCAGGTTGCGTTTACTGAAGCTTAGAGATGTTTACGATTATTTTCTCTTGAAATTCATTCGCAATACTTTATATATTAATCCTGATCTGTTTGCAAAATGCTTTAGTACTCTGGTACGCGCTCACAGATATGCTGTGCGTGAGAATAGTTTCAATTGGCCAAATGTGAGGCTAGAGGTTCAGAGCAGATTTGCTGTTTTCCAATGCGTTCGCTGTTTTAATTTCAATGCCTGATGATCTAAAAGCTCAAATGCATGACCGAACACGCAAACTTGCGTTCAAAGACTATATCATATCATCGCATCGAACTTAGCAAATATTTTAATTAGATATTTTTTTTTGAGCTTCAAGTTACAGGGCATTAAGTTGAACGTGCCAACGAATAGTACAAATACTCGCAATATATATTACTTGATCTTAGATTTATACCACTATTTTACTAAAATTCTAGAATTGATATATAATAGACTGTTAAAACTGGAAATAGTTAATGCAAAGAGAGTCGACAGAAAGTTGGAATATTGCGTTTCGAGAGTTTTTTCCCGTCATCAGAAGTTTGAATAGTTATGTTAGCTTAAGCGATAGGATAGTTACCCTTGTGCAAAGTAGTGATTGTTTTCTGTTGAATAGTGATAGGATAGGACATTGTTGACTTTTGTGGACAGTTGGCCTCACCTGCGACGTGGTCGCTTTTAGTAGGCTTCTTCTTGTTATAGTTATGTTTTAATCATTTGCTTTGAAATTGAATTGAGAGAACAATAAAGGTGTAACTAGAAAAGTTGTGAACGGATTGAAATTTGCAGTAAATATTAGGTGTGTTACGAAGAGCAAATGAACAAATTATTTTTGTGGTGATCTGTTTGTCCGTTTCTTTGTTAGTCTCTGTAACGAAAATCAAAAAGTTGGGAACGGATCTTCACGAAATTTGCCCGAATTATAGGAAATCCTAAAAAATATAAATTACAAAATTTTGGTAATGACCGGTACGTCCATTTGTGCGTTTGCTTATCTGTCCCAGTCTTTATCAGATCCTAATTAAAAAAATACTGATGGATCTTCAATCAAATTACAGAAACTTATTATTGTCATGAGGCTGAAATAACCAAATTTTTGCGATGATAAAAAGAAATTCTATTTTTTCAGGACCAATTTGAATTTTTCTCTCGCGTTACTTTGCTTGGCGGAGGTATGCGCTCTCATACTGCTCTAGTTAAGAATAGGTTAGGAGAGGTTCAATTTAACTACAATAGTTGCTGACCTAAGCTAGAGTCACACATATTATATCAAAGAAAACTTCAGGTAAGTCCCGTATTATAGCGGCACCATTATAATCGTCGCTGTAGCAATCGAGGCAACTCTTTTCTTCTTACGCCTACTTTGCTTTTTTTCATTAGTTTCCATCCATATATACTTCCATATACTGTTTTTCTTTCCTTGTGACTTACTGTTCTCATGTCCAGTGTTTGTTTGTGATTTCCTGCATTTGTTATTTTAACTTGTTACATGCCACAGTCTTTGTTCATATCAAGACACTGTTACTCTGTTACCCCTCGAGCCAACAAAAGCAGGGATTTCTCCCCATAGCAAGGTTTTCATAAGCCGGAGTCCATACTGTAGGCGGTACCCCGTGTCGTAGGAACACCATTACCTGTTCTTGAATTTATTTCCAGTGTGCGCAGGACCAAATGAAACTTCGATTTCTAGTAGCAGCTCTAGCGTTGTTTGATACATCGTCTATGAAGTACCATACTCTTGTCCTCGTAAGTTAACTGGTTGAATGCTGCTGTTCCTTGGTGCTGACGTCACGCTCCTTATGTCGTTGTTTGCGCTCATTTAGTAATAAATATTTTTTTCGTCTTCGCATGTGAACGTGTGTGCGTGTGTGTAAACGCAGTACGCGACTGTAGGTTTGAATGCGTTTGTGCTGATTTCACGCGTATTTTTATAAACGCGTTCATTCGTCCACTTGTCCAAATGATTTATTTTAGCGTCGTTGTCAGCACAATCTTGCGTACGCCAAAAAAGTTATTAAAAGTTATTAAGTTAGTTTCCTCTGCAAGTGTCACTGGTCAAGATTAAGAATATCTCTTCAAATTTTGGGCGAAATAAAACTGAAAAAACGGTGCGCATTTTTTGCTGTTTCTGTGGAACGGTAACGCGTTTGGACGAGTGGATGAGAGATCGCGTTGAGATGGACGACGTGAACTCACTCTTAGTGCAGGGTTGTGTGCATTTAGGACTACTGGATGTGTGAGTGCATGTAGGTGTGTTTCTTTGTCTGTATTATGAGCTCAGTGGAGGTTCGTGTTTCTAACATGTATGGGCGTCCAGACATTTGTGTGTGTTACTACTGTTCACAGTGTACAACTACGCACATGTAAGTGTCTGTGTGTGTTAGACGTACATGTGTGACATTGTGTGTGTGTGCCCGTCTCACAATAATTGCTCTACCACCTGCCTGCCGTCTCCCCAAACAGTCATTTCCTCCCCGGCGGTCTTCGTCGCACTCCCCAGCCCTCCCCACGCCTTAGGTGCGTCCCCAGGTACCGAGGACCAGCGTACCCGCTGCCCAGGGTACTTCACCGTCCTCCTACCTCCCTGTACCTCTGATGCATCGATTGGTACTGTCTGCCACGGTACTGGTACTGTCAACAAAAGGACCCAGTCACGTGTGTCGCCTGATTTGAACTACGATCAATGTACGTCTGTGCAGCGTGCGTAGCGGACAATTTTTTATACCTTTTCATTTTCACCTTTGATTTCTGCATATGCCTCCTTTACAGTTTATGTGCGCAAAGCTGTGTTCTCCATGAGTAGATATCTAATGAAGTATAGTATGCATTGTTGTTACCTAGTCTCGTCTAGAATGATACTTTGTAATAAAGTGAAACGTGCAAATCTTACTACTTAAGAAGGTGCGGCATTAAGACCTATCTCACGTTCAGCCATTTTTCGCTACTTCCAATCACTTGTCGACTGTCCGTATGAAACTTTGGCCTAAAAGCAATCATTTAAGCCCTTTTCTTACAGAATTAAAACTCTAACTCTGAGTCCCATATATCTTCACCGAAAATTGAATGCTACACTACTTATATAATTAAGCTTATGTCAGCTTATCTTCTTAGGACAATTCATCGTTCAGAGAAAAAACTGCGCAACAATAAAACGGGAGTACTTCAAAATTAGCATTAATAATATGGTTTCATTATATTAACATTGCATTATCTACTGTAATATAAGCTGGCTCAGTCAAAATCCTTGGAGCCACTCACTGATGACCTCTGACTTCAATACTCCATTTATTTTTCACTAGAATATTTTCAATAGATCGCTATTCACTCTTCAGCTGAGTATATTAAATTGTTTGCTTTTATAGTGATTAACGATTTCATTCAATCGTGCATTATAGGTCATGCTGAATCTGCGTATTCTTGATCTTTGTAACCCGATATAACGTAATCTCAAGCCTGGCTGTACTGGGTAAAGAAAAATTCAGCATGACCACACAACCCCTACCAGGAAATCTACTTGCACTCTTTCGTGATGCAAATATAGTTGGCTGCTTATGCCTAGAGGAGTTCACGGCTGCAGTCGACCAAAAATTGCCAGATTTATAGTGTCAGTGATACGAGGATTTTGCTCTTACTGCGGCCTCCCTGCTGTCCCCGTTTCGAGCTAGTTCTGTGCCCTAGCAGAGGACTCGGAATGCTAGAAACGCTGGCGCTGCAGTCCTGTATATAAAGAAATTCACGTCCTTGAGAAGGACGCGAACACGTGATCTCAAGTGTGCAAGTTTAGCACTTTATCACTGTGCCAATTAAATTCAGACGTCCATATTAAAAACGTTTTTGGTGGTCTGAAGCCCAATTGGTTTGAGATTAACACCCGGAGCTTGAAAGAGATAACCATGATTTTATGTGCTATCTATTATAAAACTGCTATACTATACAGAGTAAATACATAAACACTAATAAGGAAGCAGACTTTTAATAAAAACTTCCTTATGAATACACCTGGGTGTCTACGCATATTTCAGGAAATAAACAGTAATAGCAAAATTATATTTTGCTCATTATGTGTTCTAGAAATCATGTTCACAATTCAGCTCCCTATTGTTCACTTTATAACAACGCTAACAGCATTAGTGCTGGTTCTTACCTCTGCTTTTGTTCTCACTTGAGCCTCCTCATCCTTGTGGTGTAGAGCAGCAGCGGGTGTCTGAGCGGACGTACTAGGGGTGAGGGGGAGGGGTGAGTGTAGGGGTGGTGAGGGGTGCTGTGAGGGATTATGGACGCGTGACGTCGTCGGCGGTCGGTTGGCAATGGGTCTCCCCCTCTCCTCCTTCCCTCCCTACCCTCTTCCCCACTCCTTCGCTTCCTCACGATTTATCTCTCCAATTCAAAAATTTCTACCTGACCGTCCCTGAAAGCTTCCCCCCTCACCCTCCCCTCCCTCTTCCCCAGTCTCGCTTATTGCTCCGTCTTCCCCCTACCTTCCCCACTCCTTGTCCCTCCCACCCACCGGCTGCACTTCCTCAACCTGCCGTCAGCCCAAAGCTTAATTTTCTTCGCGGCTTGAAAATTTGCTCCGTGAATGCGAGGGCTAACTTTTCTTCACCTTTGTATAAGCTGCCCACAGTCGTGCGTGTATGTTACTCAAGCTCAGCTGAAGTGCTTTAAACTTAATGCTCGTACAGTGAACGAAGGAGCTTAAATAATAATAATATTATTATTATGGTGGCTTGGTAATGATAACATAATAATAGGAATTTTATTAAGAAAACAATAGGTTCACCAGCATGCCTGGAAGTACATAGTAAACAGTGTTATTACCCATTCGAAGGGGCGCACTCACGTAAAGCGAAGGCCATACTAGGGTTTGCAATCCAGGGAGAAAATGAAATTCCCGGCATCCCGGGATTTCTGTATATTTTACACTTACACTATTGTAATTTTTTTTTAAATTACGTTGTGAGATGAATATGTACATTTTAAATTATATGAAAAATTAACAATGTTTAATATATAACAGCCTGTCAAATGATGAAAACAAAACAACTTTGCAATAAATTTCGAGGCTCTCCAGTGACTGTCACCATGCTCAAATTGTGAAATTTATTGATGAAATGAATGTTGATGTTTAAGTATCGCTTGCTTGTTCCCGATCGATGTGTATTCATCAAGAGTTATGCTAAATTTCCTAGCATACTTTAGAGATTCAGAAATTTCCTCTTTTATCGACCCTGAAATGATGTGTATTGCTTATATATAATCCTATCGCAGTATTTACAGATTCAGAGAGCGAAAAACTTTTATCTGCGAAGGATTCTCTAATGAATTCACGTTTTGTAACTGTATTTAACGACACTTTGATGCACCTGTACGAAACTGGTTATTTTTATTTGTTTTGGTTTCGTGGTGTTACTACTAGCACTGCCTCCCTTGCATGGGGGCGTTTTGTTCCAATACGATATCCATCTTTTCAGCTGCTAGTTGACGCAACTGGGTCTACAGTTTCAGGCTTCACTATGATGTGTATACTCTCTATATGACGTAACAAACCACTGGTAGACCAGCCTTTGCAAAGTAAACTCTTGCCACATTTTATACTCTTCGCCATTTCTCCATGGCATCTTCAACATAGTATCGCCACACGCAGGCTCTGGTTTCTGCCACATCGGTCTTAGCCATCGTATCTATTCCAGTGTATTCTCTATTTCCTACAAAACTTAATTACAATGTTCAAAATTAAAGTGGGCACCATTAACAATATCAATAAAATATATAAAATATTAGTGCATTAAAAGCTCTACATTAATGCATATAAATAGTATGCAAGTCATTGTGTGATGAAACGAAGAAATTCATATTCTGCTGCAATAGTTGAACTGTGTACTACTACACTGCGTACAGTGGGTGCTGATCTCAATTGCACTAAATTAAAATATTTAAGTCCTGTCTTGAGCTCTCTAACTGATTAATCATATTACACAGCATGATTTTTAAGTTATTTTCTCAATCATATCTTGAGAAATGAATACTATGTAGAATCCGGGGAATTCCCGGGAAAAACGGATTCTTGGACCGGGAAATTTCAGCCCCAAATCATCCGGAATCTCGGGATCCCGGGATGTAAATCCTAGGCCATACACACCGAAAATACATGAATGTACTCATCCCACACATGCTGATACTGGCCCGAAACTACTTGTTCTCACTCAGAAATAAAAAAGCTTATAATGTATGTACATGTAGAGTTGCTTCATGTTAACCGGTACTGAATAAGTATAATGGTTCGCAGAATATATCTCGTCCCTGCAAAGTCAAATAATTTTAGTGGTCCCTGTGGAACTGCGTTTGAAATTCCACCACAATGATTAAAATCCCTCTTCTTGATGATGCTAAGGGCACTGGCACACCAAAAGCAGTCCAGCGTCAAGCTGGGAGGCAGGCTGGCAGTTATGAGAAGCATGGAATGCATTGGAGCGCGCACACCGAACAGCGGCAGTTGAGCAGGCCGCTGCCGCTGTTCGGTGTGCGCGCTCCAATGCATTCCGTGCTTCTCAAAAACTGCGAGCCTGCCAACTTCTCGCTCAACTTTTTTTTGGTGTTGCAGCGCTCTTAGTCAGCAGTTTTTTTTTTTTTTTTACTTATAGAACAACCCACTTGACTGCCTGCAAGAGATATGATGATAGCTCAATTCCTTGCAGTTTTTGAATGGAAGACATACATGCAAATATACGTATATACGCAAACATTTCTACGCACCTTCAGAACGTAAATACTGTAACCTCTCTCACTTCGTTCGCGGGTGATCAACACCGTCCTCTAAAGTTATTTGTTTAGTAATTATCCGCTCATCCATCATACTCTGATCCTTACAAACTTTCAGCGGCGTAGATCAGACTCAGGTTAGTACATAAGTAACGTACTAATCCAAGTATTATAATAATATTACGGCAGAGTTGAGCGATTTAACACGTGCAGAAACTACTGCAGTTTGCGCAGCAGGCAGTTGATGCTAGAGCACTCTGAGAGCACATACCTCCGCCCCGCCAAGTAAGGCAATGGTAATGAAAAATTCACAGTGGTCCTCATTCTAGAATTTCCTTTTTTTATCATCACCAATATTCGGTCACTTGGGCTTTTTGGCAGTAATAACAGTTTTTGTACTTTTCTTGAAGATCTGTCGTAACTTTTTTGAGTTATAGTCTGACAAACACTAAACCAAACATTAATCACTCAAGCGCACGGACAGATGATCACGAAATTTGGTCATTTGTACTTTTTAACATTCTAACTATTCTTCCAAATTTTTATAAAGATCCGTTCATAACTTTTTGAGTTGTGTTGCTGGCAAACATAAACTCAAACATACAGATAAGCCAACTGATAAGCAGATCATCACAAAAATTTGGTCTTTTGCTCTTCGTAACATTCTTAACGATTCGTGCAAATTTCATAAAAGTCCGTCTGTAACTTTTTAGCCATCGGATCAAGATAGAAGAAGCAAATAAGCAAACAAACAGACTGTTGAACGGTTCATTATCAAAATTTAATCAGCTGTTTCTTCTAACATGCTTAACAATCCCAGTAAATTTTGTAGAGATCTGTTCATAACGTTTTCACTAATAATAGTGACAGACAAGCAAACAAACGCTAGAAAACATCACCTCATTGGCTGAGATACTAACCCAGTGAAAAAGTAACTTTTAGACACGAGAAGTTTCCTCAATTTTGTGAAGTTTCGAGTACCTCTCGTTTAACTGCGGAAATGATGGGAGTTCTAATGAACCGTATACTTTTGTAGAAATTTATATAATCATCCGTTAAATCCACGTGATGAGATGTGCTCTCGATATCCGTATGGTATATATTTGTGTACCTAAATGTGTTTTCGTGTTTGTTCAAAGACTGTCGAACGTTCAGGCACAGTGCGGTGTATTTATAGGGTGGGGATGGCTCACCAACAAACAGGGCTGCTATGAATGTAATATATTCTATACTTGCTACGTATAAGCGAGAATGTTGCTTACAATTAATAAGCTTATACTCGTATTTAAACATTTACCATATATGCCTTTATTTTTGGCCGTGAATCAGGTCTCTCTATCTCTTGTATACAAACGGTACTACAGAATAAAACAAACAGTAGGCTCGCATTTCAGTTTATGTGGCTTTTCATCATAACAGAAGCGGCATTAAAGTTTTATTTATTTACGAGTTATCTGGGATACCAGACCACTGTGCTGAGCAGCAACGCTCTCCTGAAAGGATGCCTTCAAAATTCCTTTTGCTGCTTCTGTGGTTACTTTTATCGATGCTTTATGGTCACCGCCCATCGGTGAGTCGTAGATCTCATTAAGAAATATTTTACCATCTGTATGCCATACTATTGGAGCTGGGAGCATACCTTGAAAATTACGGTTACTGTGCTTAATAAAGAAATAGTGTACCGCATTGGTTATACAAATGACGGAGAAGAAATCGTATTAGTAGCTCGTCTTTATTCAAATCTGTTTTCGGGATTCTGCTACGAAGGCTTAATGTTCTCGCCCGTTTAATCTTCGCTTTCAGATATGAACAACTGAGCCCTTTAATTAGAAATTCACACGCAATTGTCTGTTGCCTATATGGAGAGATTAGATATATGAATACACATTGTTCTTTATTATCTTTATGATAGCGTTGCTATTGTGTATTGGTTTGTTATCAGTTCCCATGTCTGTCCATTTTCTGTCTGTCAGTTGCCTGATCATCATTTAACCAAATACCTTCATAATAATTCTCACCTAAGTAAAGATAGCATTGATCATCTTCATTACACGTAATGCTAGATATATCGTAGAATATCCATTCTCTTGGATACACGACGAAATGCCTCAGCTTTGGATTAGCATTGTTTACATGCCGCCGCATTGTTGGTTGTTCGAATTTCAACACGTCTTCATTTTACCAGTCTGCAGGCATTTGTTTGTAGGAACAGAGAAAAAATGCCTCAGTGATCAACCACGCTTGTTATTACTTCAGTGGTCCTTTATGAATACGATGGCTCGATTGGATTTGGAAAGGCAACTTATACTGAGCAGATGGCAGCAGCATATACGCCGGTTCTGCCAAGCCGTGTCCGCAGAAACAAAGTTGCTATCAGGCCTGAGGAGCGGCTTTGGATCGACGATAACGCATGCGTTATGGTAGGAACTTAGGCTCGTTCTTTTATTGCTTGAAGCTCCACTGATAAAGTAAAAGCGTGCTTACCTGTTATTTTTTTGTGTCTTGGGGTCGACTGTAAAGCTATAGTAATTTTGTTTGTAACCAGGGGAGTGAATTGGAGAACGATTTTTTGTGCTTTGCTATGTTATGTGCGCTGAAAAACTGGTAGCCAAGTTCTGAATGGCAAAGTGCTTTGTTCTCTGCTATTTTGATATCACTGAAAAACAGGTAATCAGGTCTTCCAGAATAGAATGTACATTAGTTGCCTGTTAGTTACTCTTTATGACATCTGAAAATTTTTGATGATGTAACCTACCCCTGAAGCTTTAGCTGTGTTATTGTATTTACTTTACTCAAGAATTTGTCAACACGTACATAAAGGTATCTTATTAGATCCTTATACACAGCATGTCGGCAGTTTTTAGTATTTTCTTTTCATTTAGCTTCCACGTGACAGCTATTTCGTGTCTTAATTAGAAGTAGCAGTTTCCCTCTGCTACCTTATAGCCCAAGATAATTACGTTGCCATTATCTATGCACGTTATTCCTACTTATGTACCCGAAATAAACATCACTTATCGATGTATATTATTCATTAACACCTGAAATAAATATCAGGAATCTATGCAGTGGGATACCCGTTTGGTGCCGGAAATTAATTTTTCATTTCATAGGAGAAACCTAATTTTAAACGTTTACATATGCGCCCGTAGTTAGAGGATACTGCAAATCTACGGCTAGCTGAAGAGTAGTCTCGAGGTTATCTTCGCAAGGGAATTTTCTTTTTTTTTTCCACAGGTAACTAGAATATTCGTGGAAGCCCACAGCTCGCAGCAAAACACCCTCAAACGACAAGAGTATGACTGAGCGGTCAAAGCCCCGAAGAGGTAATGCGGAGACATACGGTACTGTTGCTTATACGTCCTCACTTTCGCTTCGCTATACAGCGGGCGGTAACACGCGACTATTTCAGTCATCCTGCTTTCCTTGTTACAGCGAGTGAACTGTTGGGGAAAATGTTGCGTCGCATACAGGGTTGCCAGAAGCCATGGCTGTTTTGGCTTAAACCAAAAGCCATGGTTTTTTGGTAAAAACAAAAAAAAACATGTTTTTTATTTGGTTTTTTGAATATGTATTTTTTCTAGTTTTAGGAATTTTATCCAACATTTTAAGGGTTTTCTGCTTTGTAAACATGTAGTTAACTAATCATCAACAATCTTAGTCGCTTTATTTCAACTTCCTCTTGTGGATGAATGACTTAAAGAAAAAGGGTTAAGATAAAGCAGTTAGCAGAGTACCTGTATTTGTTATGGCTACATTTAGCATCCAAGCTGCAGAGAAGCTATAATTTATCATTATTGCAATGTAAAATCCTTTGAAAAACACTTAAACACTTCAAAATAATAAGAAAACTCGATAGAAATGGCTAGCTACTAGCTAATTAACAACAGAATATTGAACTAAAGAAAATGAAATGGCTATATGGCTACATCCTTCTCATGAGCTCACCAGCTATCCTTTAGAAACTTTAGCTACTACTTTTAATTTTCAGTAGCTGCAGGCATACCAGAATATAATTAGACATACATCTCTGAAATGAAATAACACAAAATTCAACAGGTTAAGGGTTTTTAATAAACGTAAGCAATAGTTGACCCTAATTGTCCTAACAGTCAAACGGATTCCTAAATAGAAACCCATTAACTCATCCTTTTAGTTGTGTAACTGAAATTTAATAATTTCTAGAAGTAAAACTTTATTTTTCAATATTTATGAATAAAAACCAAATAAATAGCATAAAAACCAAATAAACAAAAAAAATTTTTTTTTTTTGGCTGGTTCAAACCACGGTTTTTTATTCGGTTTAAACCATTTTGTTTAAACCAGCCAACCCTGGTCACAAAGACATTTGCTGAAGCAATGCACAACAGAATTTAGGAGTTTGGCTTTAATTACTGATTACAGTTAAAGCTTAGTGCGTCCGGGGCTCTAGGGTTGTGTGACATACAAAATCTAACTTTCCCAAACTATTGAGATAAATCAGCTGTTTGCACCCTAGAGATCAATGCATGTCTGGTTAAATCATATGATGTCACAGAGTTCCTAGTGTGTACGTTACTTTGCATAAAGAACTATCCACTTTGGTCCATATTATGGCGTGTCGTAGGTTCATAGCGTATATTGAGGACGTGACTAAATCAATCACACAACACGAATCAACGGAAACCGAAATTAGCCTTTGCTTTTCTCCCCGCAGCTTTGTAAGCTATTCTTGTCACTTCAAGAAATAATCACTGTTATGCCGTGCTCCTGTCGACTGCGGCAGGAGAACTTTGAATATAGTTATAGTAATAATAATAATAACACTCAATAGAAAACAGGTTTTGCTCCACCACTCTTGTCTTAAAATAACAGTGAGAGCAAAAGTTATCACTTTCCATTCATGAAACTCTTACGCCTCCGAACTTGACGTCTGTTTTGCTTACTTCAATGGTTTTAAAATTTATTGACGTTTTCGGTCGTGTTGAAGATTGGCAAAGTCCCGCACTGCTTATCGACTTCAAAGACTTGAACTCTTTTATTGTTTCTATTAATTGATTTAACTTATTTTGATTCTATGTCTAGTAAAACTCTATTTTGGTCCCCACAGCCTAATGTGTTTGCTTTTGTTATTTGCTTAAGATCAGGAAGCAGAAAATACACTCCTTACTATAGTGACTTATGGTCTAACCACCACACCTTTATATTCGTACTTGTCATACACATACGGCGGCCGCAGACCCAGGCCGCCCAGGTACGCCTTATGGCTCCTGTTTCTCCGTAACATGATACGCCGCCACCGCTGAATGGCTTTCTTCTCCTTCTCCGGTTCGCCTCATAGAAATGGTCTGCTCCATCCTGCCTGCCTCCCTCCCTGTCTTCTGTTCCTGTTCTACATCAAGACGCGTCCACGGTCAGGTCTCACCTGTGATCTTCTCTCAAACTATGGAAACACCATTCTCTATTTTGTATGTGAACCTTTGTTATGCAGAGAAATCTCCATAACGTTAAGATTATATAGATATTTATAAGTGTAAATCTGAAAAAAGAGGTTCATTAGGTTTACCTATCAAAAGGTTAACATGAACTTACGTTACATAGATTTTTCTCTGTGCGCATGGATACATTTCCTTGTGTTGATGTCATGTTCCCGCATTAATTTTTCTATGCTGTGGCACTTACGGAACTTCCCTTGAGAAAGAAAGCGTTGTCCCAGCTCCTGTGTTACTTATCGTTAAAACTTGTCTTGTCGTACTTAGTTTATTTTACTCACGGTAAATGGTGTCGCTGCTGCTGCGTGCACAGTGAGAAAAAATTATGATGCACGTAGGTGCTTCACAGAGAAGCATCAGGATGCACGTAGGTGCTTCACAGAGAAGCATCAGGATGCACGTAGGTGTTGCACTTAGAAACATCAGGATGCACGTAGGTGTTTCACAGAGAAGCATCATAATGCACGTAGGTGTTTCACAGAGAAGCATCAGGATGCACGTAGGTGTTTCACAGAGAAGCATTAGGATGCACATAGGTGTTTCACAGAGAAGCATTAGGAAGCACGTAGGTGTTTCACAGAGAAGCATCAGGATGCACGTAGGTGTTTCCCAGAGAAGCATCAGGATGCACGTAGGTGGTTCACAGAGAAGCATCAGGATGCACGTAGGTGTTTCACAGAGAAGCATCAGGAAGCACATAGGTGTTTCACAGAGAAGCATCAGGATGCACGTAGGTGCTTCACAGAGAAGCA
>LQNS02278165.1:6617058-6635381 GCA_001587735.2 Parhyale hawaiensis
AGGGCAGAGTGTTACCGTCGTGCGGTCCTCGGTCTGAGGGTAATAGGGGCGAAAGTTGCGCGATGAGGGACACGCAGGAAAAATGGGCCGGGATAAGCCTTCATCCTGCCGTGAGCGGAGTGATGATGGCGTGAGGGTGGTGAGAGGAGGAGGAGGGTTGTGAGTGAATGTGGTGCTAGGTGAGGGTAGCGAGATAATGTGAAGCTGGTGTGGTGAAGTGGAGATGATGCAGAAACGTGAGGGATGCAAAATTATGTGAAGCCTCCTCAGAGGGCACAGACTGGGCCATAGGGTTAGCTTGGTTCGGATCGTCCATCTCATGTTATGGGGAGCAGCGCCTCTAGGAAGACCCTGTAGATTACCCTAGCCTCAGTAGGCCTTCAGAATGTCTTTCTTTGTTGCCCCCTTTGCTTCCTTTCATTTTCACACTATGACAAGGAATTATTTTTCCTGTTTCTCCTCTTCTTTCCCGACTTGTTGTTCCCATGCGCGTTGATCCTGTGTGAGAACGCCCTCATGCATCGGTTCCTAGTTTCTATCGACGTACATGTTATGTATGTCCCTTTTTTCTTCCACTGTGAGATCGCTTTTGTTGTGGAAACGAAGCCCTATTCGATATAACAAAAACAATGTGAAGCTAGTGCGGTGACGTGACATTGGTACCAAAAGTTCAGGTAGTGAGGAAATACCGGACTTGTAAGGTAGGTTGAGAGTGGTGCCACAAGGTGATCCTGGTACCAACCGTGAAGCTCAAGAAGCTGGTAGAAGGAACGTGAATGTTCTGAGGGCGGTCATAAGTAGATAATTCCAGTAGATAGATAAGAGTGAAGTGAGAAGAGTGAGGGTAGCGAACTCAAGCGAGGGTGGTGAAGTGTGGTGCGGGTGGGGGCGAAGGTTTCAAGCAGTACGAGTAAAATGAGGGTGGATGAGGGACGGTGGGTGTTGTGTGGGACTTGGAGGGACAGAGGAGGTGAAAGTACTGTAATACCGGGAATATTGGGATCGTGGGGGAAGGGAGGAGCATTTCGCGGTATATATGAAGCTAGTGGACGAATGTGTGTAAGCCTGTAAGGTGATTCTTATGTGAAGGTGATGAAGCGTGTGTGTGGACATAGTTCATGGTAGAACACGAAGGAAGAGTGTCCTAAATACAACTAGGTAGTTTTGGCGTAAAGATTCAATAAGAATCAGCGAAGTATCCGGTTAAATGACCCAAATGGTTCTACTAAACACATTTGGATGTGAGGACCCAATAAGGTAACACTAATTATATTACTAACTCTCTTAGAACCGGAAAGAAGTTTTTTCATTGAACTACTCGACGCAATAGAAATAAAGGGCTCTGTACGTACCACAGGAACTGTCAATGTGGGCCTTATCACCAAATGTGTTTTAGCGAAGTACTGGTTTCATTAACTAGTTTTGTGTGTGCGTATGTGTTTGTGTGAAGCGAGTGATACGAACTCACTCCTTGTGAGTAACAGTGCGCGTGCCCTGCCTACACCATCTCTAAGCCTTATTTTGCCTAACGTATTTTAACTCAAAGTGAATCTAACCGAACCTTTTCTCATCTAACCTAAGATAGCCCTAGTGCAACGGCACTGAACCTAACCTAGCCACACCGAACCTTAGCTAACCTAACATTACTTAATTCAACGAAAATGAACCTAACCTCGACTAACTTTGCTTATCCTCTTCAATTCAAGTAAATTTATATGCTCTCCGTTTATGTTGTGTTCCACATCTATATATATATATAGAGAGAGAGAGAGACACAGTAGGCCTTACGGACTTCCACCGTCTACAGCGTAGCACACCCTCCATAGCCTGAGTCTGTTTGGTGCCGTGCTCCGAACAGACAGCGCGGACACACGAGTGCCTCACACTGTCGCCTGTACGGCGCCGCCATTATTTCACAACAACGGGCTGTAGACATGTCTTTTTTAAATGTTACTTAATGCAGTGATGTAAATATTACGTGAATTTCATTTTTTTCTCTCTCGTTGCGTTACATCATTTCCCTAACAAACTTTTGGCCAACCCAGAAGTTAGATTATGCATTAGTTCTTTGGACGGCTAAAGATTCTATGAGGGACTTTAACTATTTTCCAATGCATTGAAGAATTATGGTCGATCTTGAAGGTGGCATTGATGCACGCGCGCACGCACACATACACTCTTGGGGCTAAATTATATTATTCGATTAGCTTCTACTTGTTGAAACTTTCAGTCGTGAGATTTTGAATCGCCAATTCAAATAGAATTCAATTAACCCCAGAAACTCAATTCAAAGGGGTAACTCGAAAATTCCTTACTACAACTCCAGACCAGTTGGAACAAATCGGGTTGAATTATCTGAATCGAAATGCGAGAATCCAACACTTCGTAAATTTCAATGTATGGTGTTGCGTTTGGTGTCTCTTAATCCAGCCGGGATAGTACGGAATCCCTGGAAATAGCATTGAAAGCGTCTAAAGTCAACCTGAAAGGTACCGATGCTCTTTTCCGTGAAATTGGGAACGTGGCGGGTTGATCGGCATTCTTATTCGCGTTACTGAAAAAGTGGTACAGGAAATATGGAAACGTTTGGAAAACATAGCAAACAGGAAAAATCCCATTTCACAGGAAAAACCCCATTTCACAGGAAAAATCCCATTTCACAGGAAAAACCCCATTTCACAGGAAAAACCCCATTTCACAGGAAAAATCCCATTTCACAGGAAAAATCCCATTTCACAGGAAAAATCCCATTTCACACGAAAAATCTTATTTCACACGAAAAATCTTATTTCACACGAAAAATCTTATTTCACACGAAAAATCTTATTTCACGCGAAAAATCTTATTTCACACGAAAAATCTTATTTCACACGAAAAATCTTATTTCACACGAAAAATCCCATTTCACAGGAAAAATCCCATTTCACAGGAAAAATCCCATTTCACAGGAAAAATCCCATTTCACAGGAAAAATTCCATTTCACAGGAAAAATTCCATTTCACAGGAAAAATTCCATTTCACAGGAAAAATTCCATTTCACAGGAAAAATCCCATTTCACAGGAAAAATCCCATTTCACAGGAAAAATCCCATTTCACAGGAAAAATCCTATTTCACAGGAAAAATCCCATTTCACAGGAAAAATCCCATTTCACAGGAAAAATCCCATTTCACAGGAAAAATCCCATTTCACTGGAAAAATCCCATTTCACAGGAAAACTCCCATTTCACTGGAAAACTCCCATTTCACTGGAAAAATCCCATTTCACTGGAAAAATCCCATTTCACTGGAAAAATCCCATTTCACTGGAAAAATCCCATTTCACAGGAAAAATCCCATTTCACAGGAAGAAGTTATCCAAAAAAATTCATTGTTGCGTCGTAACTTGTCTTCTGGAGTACGCATAATGTTGCAACGTCCCGGAGAGTAGTGTTATTCCTACAAGAAAGACCAAATTAAACATGAGCTTGAGCACTCTGAGAGCGCATACCTCCGCCAAGCAAAACAGCGTCAAGGAAAAATTCAAATTGGTAGGGAAACTAGGATTTGCCTTTACATCAGCACCAAAATGTGTTCATTTGTGCCGTTTGGCAGTAATAGCAGCTTCTGTAATTTTCTGGAAAATCCGTTCCTAAAGTTTCGAATTGTGTTGTTGATAATTATTCTGACAAATATTAGTCAAACACGCAAATAGATCGGCCGATCTTGGCCAAAATTTGATGATTTACTGGTCATGATACGCCGTACAACTTATGTAAGTATCGTGAAAATCTGTTCATACGTTTTTGAGTTATTTTGCGAATAAACATAAAATGAAACAGCGAAAAACAAATCGTCAAAATTTTTTATCATTTATTCCTCGTTATGTACCTAACAACTCATAGAAATTTCATATATTGGCCAACTGAAAAATGCTTTCGTAGCCAGAGCCATAATGCGGTCATTGGCCCGGTAATGCTTTCGTTAAAGGTGTCCATTATCAGGGCACTGGCCCGGTAATCTTTTCGTAGGAAGTGGTCATCATGAGGTCACTGGCCCGGTAATACTTTCGTTGGAAGTGGCCATTATGTGGTCACTGGTCCGGTAATACTTTCGTTGGAAGTGGCCATTATGTGGTCACTGGTCCGGTAATACTTTCGTTGGAAGTGGCCATTATGCGGTCACTAATCCGGTAATGGTTCCGTTGGAAGTGGCCATTATGCGGTTATTGGTTCGGTAAATGCTTGGCAGAAAGCAAATTCTAATATCTCATAACGAGAACATTATTTATACGGTCTAAATAATGGACAGTTTGTGGTAGTGGCTTAATGAGCACTTCGGAGAAATCGATAGTCCCATTTCAAACAGGGCTATTCTTACTTAAACAGCTATTAATTCAAGCGTTAAAGGGTTAACCCTACGAACTTGAGTGACGTTCCTTGCAGGCTATGTAGGACATAAAACCCTTTGTGTACCTATTTTCAGTCCACATTGGGAACTATATAGGACGGTCCTTAGGATTAGCATAATTAGGTTTGTCCCTCCTGTGTTATGAAGAGAGCCGCTCAGCCTCCAGAGATACAACGTAAGAAACGTGTCGTGGACGCTGTTTCCTACACTGAAGGAAAAATTTCTTCACTATCCGTTTCGTATTAACAAGCCAAGGCAGATATTTATCGTCTTTTTATTATTTACGATATTATTTATCGTCTTATTAGCTAGGCCTCCACAACACCAATGCAAGGAGCGATGTAACCAATTTTATGATCGATGAAAAAAAAAAAAAAATAGAGAAATGTAAGCGTCGGAAACTGCAATCTACTCAGATGGTGCGACTCACACCGAGCATTGTTGTCGGTCACAGGCAACATGTCTCCTGCAAAAATCACACTGCATCGCTTGTTGCGTCGGTGGGGCCCGGCCTTTTAAGACTTGACTGATTTTTTGCAAGAAAGTTAAAGTTATAAGTAAAGTAATAAATTCAGTTACTCTGCCTTTGTTTCCAAACATTTTTGAATCTTTCAGGCCAGCCTTTACAATAATGTGGTTTCATTGCCTCGCAGAATAATTGTAGTTCTGTCATGGGTTTGGACACTGAGGTGCTACAGTTCCACGAAAGTTTGTGTTCGTGTGTGATTCCAGCAAGTTATCTTTGAGATTTCGATCTTCGGACAAAAATTTGTTCAATTCCAATGATGGCTTTTGAAATAATTTAGTTGATGAAAGTTTCGTTGACGGACGTACCTCCACTATGTTGAGAAGCTTTCATACTATTAAAACAATCGTAAGGTTGAAGCCTTGCACAATTTAAAATTGCCAGATGTTTGGGTATCACGCACCCAAGGGTCCCGAGTGCCCTCTCCGCAGGGTAGTAGCATCTGGCCGCAGTTCCTGCTGACGAGGTTAGGTTTGTGAAGTTAGGTAGGCTCTCAATACTTCCCTTTCTGTTTTTGGAGGTGGGCTGCCGATCGAGGTGGCTGACCTATTCCCGCTAGACTTTTACCTTCTTGTATTTCATTTCCTTCCCCTGTGCGGCGTAACTGAGCGACAGCGTTCAGCCGCGCCCGAGGGTTGGAGATGCTCAACTTGCGCCTTTTTCCTGTCAGTAGCGCACTGACCACTCTGAGACCTACCGGCAGAAAAGCCGAGACAAAAATCAATGACAATTTAAAACGTGCCCTAGTCGGCGCACGAGCCTGTGGTTAAACACAGGAATAGTTCGGCGCGATATCGGAAGTGTGCCACTGAAGCGCTAGTAAAACTTCTACTACTACTACTACTACTAAAATTGCCAGGTAAACAGCAGTTGCTATAAAGTCACTGTACAATAAGGGCTAATTGTAGTAAAGTCTTTGCTGGAAAGTTTCATTGATTTTAGATTTTGTCGACGTAGTAGTCGGTCTTCAGATCATTTTTGCTCCATGTTCACTATGCTTTCGCCTCTTTTCCTACTTCTACTGACAGCCTTTATTGTGTTCTTCCTCCTCTTGCCCCAACTTTCTTTTCTTGTGCTTAGGAGCAGTGTAAGAATCCCTCCCCTCTTTTCGGGGGCATACAGTTATAATCACTTCCCTTTTTTTTCTGAAACAGTGTTGTTTTACAAGGAGGTTTAAACTATAGCCCGTAGTCGGTTTAATCTAGCTAAATTCATTTCTTCACTAGCTGGATCCATGGAAATTCCACTGGTAATTAATGTTCTCACTTAACTTACTTTGCCCTAAGGCAGCGCTTCTACTGCAATTTCTGTGCCCTACCTATGATGTGTTTAGTACAACTATGTAAATTATCGAACCTAATGTAAACCATCGCTTTATCGAGTCAGCTGGGTTAGGGGGCGAGCTCAAAGTGTTTCCTGTGTTATGTTCGCCCGCTTATCTTCTAGTTTCTTCTCTTTCGGTTTGCTACGCGTGGGTTCCGTTGTTCCGTCTGGACGTGATGCAGCAATTCCTTATTTCCTTCTCTCAGAGCACCGTGTACTGACCAATACGCTTCGTGTGACCAGGGTTTACGTGAACTAAACCATGCTTCTCATTCATCTGTGCTGAGGTGTAACCGCTCTCAGCTGTTTGCTGCCTTTCACTGTCGCTTCTGCTTAAACGTTTCTCCAAAGATTTGATACTTTTTTTTGTTGCTCCTTACTCCAAACCTGCTGTGGCTGCCACTGATTCTATAGCTGCTGTCTTGCCACTTCTGCTGCTGTTACTGCCATGGCTGTCATTGCCACTACTGCTGCTGTTACTGCCATTGCTCTCATTGCCACTACTGCTGCTGCTGTTACTGCCATTGCTCTCATTGCCACTTCTGCTGCTGTTGCTCCCATTGCTGTCAATGCCCCTACCGCTTCTATCACTGCTATCTATCACTGCTATCATTGCCATTACCACTGCTGTTTTTATCACTGCCACTACCACTGCTGCTTCTATCACTGCTATCATTGTCACTACCGCTGCTCCTTCTATCATATATAGCTATCACTGCCACTACCGCTGCTGTCGTTGCCCCTACCACTGCTGTTGTTGCCACTACTGATGCTGTTACTACCATTGCTATTGCCGCCACTGTTGCTGCCACAGCTCCTGCTGCTCTGCACACAACTGCTGTGGCGCACCACTCAGCATGCAGCAGACAGCACGGCTGCAGCATCAACATCGCATTCACTTTGCAGCGCCTGCCATTACAAGAGCAAACTGTGGCCGTTAGCCGAGAGCTACCCCGGCGACCAACGCTACCGTCCGGCCCTATAACTTTCTCTATCGGCCCTGGCGCTGCCTAATTTCCATCTCTAAATATGCCACTCTTGCCAGACAATACGTACGTGTGTGTGCTCTATCTAGTTATGCTTATTTGTAGCCCTATCTGCTCATTTGTAGCCCTATCTGCTCATTTGTAGCCCTATATGCTTATTTGTAGTTCTTCATGCTTATTTGTACCCCTATATGCTTATTTTTTTTAGCCTTAGAGGCCTATGCTTATTTGTATCTCTACACTTAGAACGGAAATAATAACTTTATCGCAGAATTGACATCTCGACTATTTGGCGATAAATTTCGCGAGAATTTCACAGAAAGTTAAACTTGTGATGTTTATAGTGTCTGTAAATTTTCAAATGACTAATCGTGCTGGTTCTAGAAAAATTATGTTTTTTGTCAGTTTTACTAATTTCATTAAGCGGCGGTAATAGCTTTTTAACTGAAAAACAAAATATTCACAGTTTTCTATCACCAAAGGAGCAAAAATGAACAACACAAATGAGAAAAATATATATCAAACAAGAAATCATTAATCAAAAGTTTAAAATGACTGAAAAAAGTCTTATTTGCCAGCATGACGCCCATGACGTTTAATAAATTCAATAATCCTTGAATCCATGCAGCCAGTTAGTTTCATTATTGCAGAAGATGAAACTGGCCTTGCTGTTGCTGCTGCTGCTGCTGCTGCAGCAGCAACAGCATCCCACGAGACAGATTTTGAATTGTACTGCCTTCAATCTGCGTAAATTTCCCTTTTCATAAAGGCCCCGAAGTTTTCAGTTCTTTAGATCAGGTGAGCACGGTATGGTATGGAGCCTCTAAAAGTCCCGAAATGCGGTGGTAGTACGGGCCGAACGAGAAGGCTCATTATCGTGAATGAAAATCAAGTTTCGAAACAACGAAATGGGTATGTCATCCAGCCATGGGACCAAGGCATCCTTTAACATCTCACAATATGATGCAGATGTAATTTTCACGCCATCAGGTACTCTAACTGGACCTACAAGTCGATCCCCGATGATACCGGCTCATATCATATCACCACCCCCTGTTGTTGACGTTTTACTCGTTGATGGTAGTACCCTTCAGGTAGTACCCAACCTTTATTCCACCCACCAGATCCATCAAGGGTGTCCCGGGTTTCGTCGGTGAAAAAAGAACAAGATTCATGTTGATCTTCATGTATTTCTCTGTCCATTCCTTCCTCAAAATTTTATGTCTTGGGGTTAGAGGAGGCAAATTCAGAAGAGGCAAATTCAGAGGAGATTTAACAGAAGCAATGGAGTGAAGGATGTCATTTTTTTGTGGTTTTAGGCACTTCAGGAAGCCCAGTAGCCGTAAAATTAATTCACTTGTTTGGCCGGGTCTTTTACACAACTGACGAACCACATTTCTCATGTCTCAATCAGTAACAGTCATTGAATGCCCAGCATCTTATAGTTTTTTTCGTGGTGAAGGGTCCTTGTCCCTGTGTCAGTATGGCATCCTCTATTTTCGAGCAATAACATTAGGAGAGGTGTCTTTAGCAGTTTCTTTGATGATAGTTTCTTTTTCCTCGTTAGTTAGAACTTTTCCACGTCCCATTTTAGCAGAATATACAAGAAGCTATTATTGTTGTTCACCTCAAAAAGAGAAAACATGCGAAGAATTGTCAATCAGGAGACACAGCAAAATGTAAACAAACTCAATAGTGTTGCTATAAGATGTATGTCACGATTTCCCCGCAAGCACGAAAATTTGATCCCACAAAAATGACATATGGTCTATATTGTGTTAAAGCTATTATTTCCGTTCTAAGTGTATTTATGTCTCTATGTGCTTATTTGCAGCCGTATAGATGTAACTTTTACCAGACAAGATGTATGTACGTATGTGTGCTCCGTCTACATCGATTTTTAATTGTTGCCCAATCCATATAAAGTTTGACCAAAAAGTTTTGTTACAAAAATTAAACGATGCTAGCGGGACCTTTGGGTATTCCACGGGTATTAGATATTTTTTAGTAAAACACAGCAATCCTTAATTACCCATGCTATTATCACTTACTTTAATATGATCATAAATGTTAAAATTATTGTGTTGATCGGCTGGTCTCTTTGTATGTTTGACTTATGTTTGTTGTCAAAATGTTTTTTAGCAGCATAACTCACTCAAAAAGTTACGAACAAATTGTCAAGCAGTTATTACCGTCAAAAGCACAAATGATTAGATTTTGGTGTTGATAGAAAGAAAATCATTGTTTCAGAACCAAATTGAACTTTTCGTTACCATTGCTTTGTTTGGCGGAAGTATGCGCTCTCGGAGTGGTCTAGTTTCTATTGAATTTCAATTCGCAACTACATATATTGAAGCGATACGTATAAGCAGTGAACACGTTAAGCTGTCATCATGTTTAACTTTTTCATAGGGGTATCTTCTATAGGTATTTTAGACCATTTCCCGCCGCAATTCTGTGAACCCATGATTTTTTTTTATGTTTTACTCTGTTTTATAGCTGAACAACTAAACCGATTATCATTTTATTTTTATTGTAAGTTTGTAGCTCCCTGTTTTGGGAAGTCATCTGATATTATTTGGTCATTACGCTCTCACTTAAAAAAAAACTTGAAATGAAACGGTGTAGATCCTCTCGTTTTATAGCGTAACCTGCATGGTTACAAATTTTGCCATATATGACGAGTCATGAGGCAACCTTCCAAGGACAGAAATCGGATAGCAGCAGGCTTTGCGTGATGCAATGTTGTGTTGTAAGTACCAGAAATGAGCCCCGAGCCTGGTGAGCGATCTTTGTGGCGCGCTGAGTCAGCAAAATTGTTTAGCGTGCTCACATACCTTGGGCACTTACTTTTCTTACCCAGGAATGGGAGGGTAGGGGAGGACGGGTCGTTGAGTTTTTCGCTATTGGGCTCTGGTTCTTAACTACCCGTTCTTGGTTACAACTGTACTTACTCCTCTGAGACAATTAGGCCTATATCTACAGCACAAACCAGTGCTCGTGGGTCCCAGTGTTGGGTGCAGGCAAGGTTGACTTTACCTTTATCTGAGACTTTTGTAAGCGGTGAGGGTAGGCGCTCCAATTTCCTGATAGAGAAACGGCCCATCCTCGAACAAATCCTGGCCCATGTTGTCTGCCACAGACTCAGTGGTACGTTCTTTTGGAACAAAAGCAAGAGGAGTGTTGCTCTTTGAAGACACTACCGCTCACATCGTCACCGACGCGAATGTGTGTGTTCGGTAGACAGTTTTAATATCCATGACATAACTCACTTTTTGGCAAGAATACCGACATTTTAGCTATTGTGAGCTTATTCCACTGTGAAAAGCTTTTCGTCTGTGAAGAGCGCGCTCTCCAAGGCGCAAGTCTCAAGCCGATAAATCTGTAAATGACTTCTTGGAAATCTCAAATGGTTTTCACTATCCGCCTGGTTGACTCTCTTGAAACATTCAGCTCTGCAGCCATCTTTATCATGGGGTGTTGTGAATTTCTTGCAATGCTAGTCCTGATAACTTTCTTAAGGTTGAAAGTCTTGCACGATCTGAAATAGATCCAGTATCCCTAAATTGACTAATGTTCGATTCCTTAACCAGGGTCGTATATTTCGGCCCATTAAGAAGATTCAGTCTTGCTAGCTGTTTGAAGCTCAATTATTGCTGAACGTTCACATTCCATACTTATTCTACTTCGGTCTATAACTAATTTAAAAATGAAAATTGGTATATTGCTTTTGACAAACAGGGTCGGACATTGAATGTCGCTTCTAACACATGGAGTTCTACGAACAAGTTGAGTATCGATTTTAAGAATATAGTTCGATTAGTAGCAAATTTGTTATTATATCATAATTGCATTAAGTGTTCCACATAAGGTGAAGGTATTAATTTCGTAATGCTATTACAGCTTGTTTCCTAAAACGAGTTCGGCACAGTAAAGCAATCAGGGTAAGATTTATAAACAAAGTTGCGCATGTCGCTGCCATTCAATACAACTGAGAGTCTCTATGTCTGCTGTAGGCACTCTTACAATAGACTTGCCTCTGTTGCTTATGTACAAGGTGCCACTTACAGAAAATTTCACAAATGAGAAGCCATTAATTGACTGTGCGCAGTAATCGAGTAAAAGTGTTAAAGCTACAACGCGCGCTGCTACCTAGTTGCAAAAAATTATGGTTGATATCAGGCATCTACACACGTGTATCTGGGGCGGCAGGAACCTCCTGCACAAGGGCTTCACAGGTGGCACATCTACGTGGTAGAGGGCGAAAACACAACGCACAACGATAATGAACATTGACGAGAGCATCAAGGAGTTGAAAAGCGATGGTAGGCCTCTTGAGATGTTAAAGCTCTCTAATATGAAGTATACCGATTATACATATATATCTATCATGATATACAGGGACAAAAAATTTGCTGGTAAAATATCTGCGAACTCCACCAGTGATACAGCTAGGGTCTATATAACATGTTGTGCATGTACAGGGCGACTTAGGACGCCTCCGTAAAAGTTACATTGCCACGTATATCTGTATCTGATTGGACATTGCTCTGCCACGAAAAAGAATATCTAAGGTTTGAGTCGTTTCTGGCAGTTTGTACGTTATAACAAGCAGCAATGGTCAAGCTTTAGGAATATGTACGTCCTACTTTTCAGTTAGTTCAAAGTTGCAATGACGCATAGTTTTAGCGTGACTTTCAAGCGCTATTAGTTGTAGTCACGGCAGCGTTACGGCCAAAGCAAAAAGTTAAGTGACTCAGCAATTATTACGATAGTGGGCCCACACTATTAGCAGTGAACTTGCTATGACTTGGAAGACCAAAGCGCATGATAACGGTTGAATCAATTAAGATACATCGATGGCAAAATGTATGTACAGTAGGGAATTGAAACTCAACAGTAATTCAAAGACAGAGTCTAAAGTGAGCACGTGGCCCTCGCTGTAGTGGAATAGCTGCCGCGGCTGGGAGTTTAAGCAGTTTTTGAAGATAATAATATTAGATAAGTCGAAGCTGCACAGACAGCAGCGCAAGGGGAAGGATAGGGAGCAACGTTGCCATGTTTCGACTCTCGTGTGCAGCGCACTTGAGGTTTGACGGAGTTCGTTAGGATTAAGGAACAGGTACTATTTATCGGTAGGTTAGGTTGAGAAGCTGGAGAAGGTCGTACTAAAGTGAGTTATAATGGCGTAGGTTTGGATTGGTTTATTATAAAAAGTGAAGACATTATCGAACCGACCGTGAAATTTCCACGGCTCTCGCTAGTATAAATTATTGTCTCGAGATGGCATTATTTTAAATACTGAAGAATACGATGAGAAGCACATTAGAAATTTGGTTACCCACGACGCGCGTTTCGCCGTACCTCGGCTCATCAGGTGGGCGGTCGGAGATGGTCGAATTTGAAGACGTTGAAATTTGCGAAAATCTTGGCAAGATATCGCAGTAAGATGCAGTTGAGCTACCGTGGATTCCACCTTTGAAACACATGTATCTATCTACTTTCAAGACATTAACTACCACAATGAATCAAAATTTGATTACTGCCATGTTGGAAGCAGGCATTTGGCAGATGGATGACAGCTGGTTGGCCCCAGTGTTACAATAGGAACACACTGACGTCGACTGAGCATATGGAAACGACGCGAGGTTGTGAACGATAGTGACTGCTCACTGATACCCATACTACATAACTAAAGTAATGCGCGATTGGATAGATACCTAGCTGTTGCTTAGAGTTTAGCTGGCTTCGAAAATGTTCTAGGCAATCTATTGTATTTTGAAAGGGAGTAAGTTGGAGTGAAGCCACTAGTTTTTTTTCAGCAGATTATTCCACAAAATCGGCTCCAGAAGTAGGTAAAGGTAAAGTCAAACTCAACTTGACGGCACTCTCCACTGGGAAACTCACATGCACTGGTTCGTGCTGCAGATATAATAAGCCAACTGGTCTCGGAGGAGTAAGTATAGCTGCAGTCGACCACGGGTCGCTACGAACTATGTGTGGCATCATCGACGGGAGGTTCAGTATACCGTGCCCCTTCCCCTACCCTCCCATTTTTGCACAAGATAAGTGCCCAACAGTAGCTATGCATATCAAACAAGTGTGCTGACTCAGCGCATCGGATGCCAAAAAGACCGACTGACTGGCTCGTCGCTCCATCCCGGCTCCTTTAGTGCACCAGTCAAACACGCAATGCTTGCTGCAACTGTGGATAGCCCTTTTTTTCTCCTTTATATTGACTGTAAAGTGTTATCATGAGAGATGTGCCCGTCGGGGCTCATATCACTTACAAGGAATTAGACTCTTTCAGCAGAACAGCGCTTGCCATACTGAGAATGAAATTCATAGCTGTATCAAATCTCAATTTAATTTCAATTCGAGGTCATTCCAGATTTTTATGAAGAGAACTTTTGACAAGTACAGTTTCAGAAATGACAAAATGGTTAAATGATTATCACCTTTGACAGTTTTTACAAATGCCAAGTTGAATATCGCTCTGACAAATAAAGTTTTGCAAATGGCAAATTCTATATCACTTTGGCAAGTAAAGTTTTACACATGGCGAAATGCATATCACTCATGACAAGCAGAGTTTTATAAATGATAGCTTGAATTTATCCTTTACCTAACAGAGTTACACGAATGACAAATTAAAAATCGTTTTCATAATGAGAGTCTTACAAGTGACAATTTATTTTAGTTTATGACAAACTGACTTTGAACTTGATTGCATGTCCTTCTTTGTTGTTGAGTATGATTATGAATACTGGCTACTACAGTTAATGTTATCAATTTTTATTTTTGCTGTCATGTTATTTTGGCCGTGTTATGTTATTCTTTCATTCCAAAGTATAAAGGTTTGGGAAAGCAAGCTTCTTCCACTTCATACCACCTATATGCTCTCCAGCCTTTACTCTCCCCCCTCTCCTTTCCTCCCTACTCTTCCACCCCGCCACTACCACTCCACCGCTAACCCTTTCCATCACCACCCACCATGGCTCTCCACACGTTAGCCCCTGAAGTCTGTCCTCGTAAAGGTCTAGACTACAAAACCTCTCAAAGAATATCAAAAAGAAGAACTCAAGTGCGCAACTTGTCCCCTTGAGCCAAACTTGAGGTTTAATTAAAGAAATTGTCATGTGAGCGTGTGTGTGTAATTGCTGTACCGCAACTGCTTCAGTTATCTTGTGTCCGCTGCTCCTGCTGCCGCTCTTTGTCGCCGCTTCCGAGGCCGGGGACTTGGCTGCAAGTGGCGTAATTTGCTGCATAACAGCTTTAATTACTGCCTGCCTGGCTGTCTTCTTACCTGTAGCACTTGCGCCTCTGGCAGCCGACACTGTTGCTGCAAAGTTTCTGAAGACTTATGCGCAAGAAGTTGGTTCTCAGCATTAACAAAATTATTAATATGATACGGAATTTTTTTTTTTTTCCGCAGGATAGTTTGGTGAAATATATGTAATGTTGATGTTGGTATTCCTGCGGCTCGCTCGTAAAATAGATGTTGTTGCTGCAAAGTTTGTGTAGATTCATGCAAAAGAGGTTCTCGGCACCAACATGCTTATGAAATTAGTTGTTTGTTTGTTGTTGAAAATACAGTTAATGTAGCTTGTATACCTCGCGCTTGTTTACATCAGATGCTACTAGTGCCAAGTATGTCAATTACCACTGATGCTCATGAACTTCATGTTTTGTTTTGCGTGGAAGGAAAGTCTTGAAAGTACGGTCCCTGTTGGTACACCTTCAGCTTTTATACTCGTATGCAGCAGATGCCAGGGATGGAAAGTGTGTTGATTAAGACTCGTATGTAGTTGTTTCTCGTCACTAACGCTCTCACAAGCTTTACTCTGTAGTTTGTGTTGAAACATCTGTTGAAGATAGTGGTTGCGGAGTTGGAGTTGGACCTTGAATCATCCGACTCCGCAACCCTGGCAAGATACAGCTAAGTTAGATTTCGGTATAGATGTATAGCTATTGCATGCGTTAGGGAAGAAAAGCGCATTTGGTAGAACTTCTCATCTCCCAGCCTCGTCCTTTCCTTGTCTTCATTTTATTTTATCAGTTGTGATCAGCTGGAATTAAATGTTCATGTCTCCCAGAGGAATCCATATGTCTCATTCCTACTAATGTTGCTTGTGCTGCTCTTCCTTTTCTCTTCCTCGTTTTGCTGTTCCCATGTGCGTTGATTTTGTGTAGAAACTCGCTCATGCATGTGTTCCGCATTAATGTCGGCATAGTACATGACCCTTTCTTTTCCTGTCTTTTAAAACACCCTAGTTGTGTCTGACGAGGCTCGGACTATGTATTAACTCGTTAATGGTCATGTTGGAGTAGGCATATGTGCATTGTGCAACCCTTGCGCCTGTGCAATTGTCCAAAGCAGAGACCGTCGACAGAAACTGTGTTCACTATAACTTCTCCGCAGGAAGCTCCCACCTTCAGATTTTTTATTTCATAGTAATTTTAGAAGTGAATCCTGTTGAAAATGCCATGATGTTGGTGTCGGCATTACCGTAGCTCCTGCGTTTGTGTCAGCGTATGCTCAAGCTCGAAAGTGAGTTCATAAAAAAAGTCATCCGGACGCAGCGTTCAACGCCATTGTCCTCAACTGCATTGCAGGGCTGTAGTGTCAGTGACTCCATGTTGAAAGCGCCAATCACATTGGGGTCGCCCATTATTGGCCCGTTTAAACATTTATGTTGCGTAATTTGGGCACGATTGGAAACAGATGGTTGAATATCTGATATTCCTTTGGGCATCTCGAGGCAATGGATTTTTTTCTAAGGTTGGTGTCCCAGTTCTTCTAACTTCGGTACCATTCAATGCCGTTTCTGCTTAGCCGTGAGGGTGACTGACGAGCAAATATTGTCTTATATGTATACCCATGTAACTAGTTTGTAGAAAAATTCGTTGCTCATATTTTTGTGTGCGGTGTGGGGGGGGGGGGGAAGGATGGGAAGGCGACGAGTTTTGTTGCCTCAAATCAAGTATCTTTAAGCCAAAGTTACACTAGAGCGGAGGCGCAAAGCATTATTGTCAAATGTGCCTTTGCAACGCAGTTACATAATCAAAATTTCTTTCTTTCGATACCCGTCTATCCAATCCAAGCCTCTGCAGGCCTCCGGACCGGCAGGCAACATTGGACCCATGCACCGCCCAACAAGACCAAAAGCAGCGCTTCAGAAGACCCTGACAAGCCCGAGACTGCACTTGTCGCCAACGTTGTGTTCTCACGACACAATGAGTGTCTGAAGCCCGGGGGTTTTTGCCTCAGAGGCCGTCTGTGCAGCTTGCGATGCTGTCACCGCTTCTCTGCACTAATTGCTATTTTTTACGTTCCACAACACCCGCTTCATATGACGTCGCTCCGGGCCTGTGGTACCGCCGTGCAAAAACCCTAAACGCCGCTTCTTCTACGGCGTCCGGACTGTGGGATGAGTTGTCCTCTGTAATGATGGCGACAGGGGATGTGTTGGAGCCGTGCGTTATTGTCTTTCTCCAAAATTGTTGGCCCGATGCGGTATTGTCTTGGAAAATGTACGGATACGTGACGGTGACAGGAAATATGTTGGTAGGATGTTATCTTCTTTTCTTGAAAATTGTTGGCCCGATGCGGTATTGTCTTGGAAAATGTACGGATACGTGACGGTGACAGGAAACATGTTGGTAGGATGTTATTTTTTTTTTCTTTAAAATTGTTGGCCCGATGCGGCATTGTCTTGGAAAATGTACGGATACGTGACGGTGACAGGAAACATGTTGGTAGGATGTTATTTTTTTTTCTTGAAAATTGCTGGCACGATGCGGTATTTTCTTGGAAAATGTACGGAGACGTGACGGTGACAGGAAACATGTTGGTACGATGTTATTTTCTTCTCTTGAAAATTGTTAGCCCAATGCGGTATTGTGTTGGAAAATGTACGGAGACGTGACGGTGACAGGAAACATGTTGGTAGGATGTTATTTTCTTCTCTTGAAAATTGTTGGCCCAATGCGGTATTGTGTTGGAAAATGTACGGATACGTGACGGTGACAGGAAACATGTTGGTAGGTGTTATTTTCTTTTCTTGAAAATTGTTGGCCCGATGCGGCATTGTCTTGGAAAATATACGGATACGTGACGGTGACAGGAAACATGTTGGTAGGATGTTATTTTCTTTTCTTGAAAATTGTTGGCCCAATGCGGTATTGTGTTGGAAAATGTACGGATACGTGACGGTGACAGGAAACATGTTGGTAGGATGTTATTTTTTTGAAAATTGCTGGCACGATGCGGCATTGTCTTGGAAAATGTACGTGAGCGTGACAGGGGACGTGTTGGTGTCATGCGTTATGGTCTTGCTAAATCAAAAAGTGTGAAGTACGATGTTGGAAACAGAGGGCTCGTTTGTTTGCAGTGCCTTCTATCCTGCTCAAAAGTTCTATGTACCATCAGATGAAACCGAAGGGTTATGGGAATAAACTCGCAGAAAGAAACTTTTTTGGCCACCTTTACCTTCTCCGCCCCCCCCCCTTCCATCCCTTATTCTATATTGCCAAACTGGACGGTAATATAAGTGATAGAAGTAAAAAAAACTTTTTGTTTGCAATTGTTCATTCTCTTTCTCCAAGTTAGTGCGAAATATAGTAATGAGGACAGGGGATTTGACCGTACGATACATTCTCTCAATAATTAACGCTGGGTATTATGATAATAATCAACCGTGCACGGGATTATATATAGTAACTTCCACAATGCTATTGCTGTCAAAGCATTCTTCAGTTCTCGTTAAATGGTAACCCTTGGCATGTAGAACAAAGTAGCATTCTGTTGCACTGCACACATACACACACACACACGGCAGTGCTGCTAGCAGAAGAGCTGTCTGGCATTTCGTTCAAGTTGAGTGTAAACTATCCTCCTGGTTCCCACCCTTGCCGGTGTATTACGTGTCCCTCAGTCTCCTGTGAGCATCAGAGGTGTGTTAGGGTGTGTATGTTTGTATGTGTGTATGCGAGGGAAGCGCTCCTCCGTGTGTTGAAAGCATCATGCGGGCCGTGAGTCATTGGAGCACCTCGGTGGTGCGTCCCTCGGTCTATAGGAGGTATGTGTGGGTACCCT
>LQNS02278165.1:6641016-6654976 GCA_001587735.2 Parhyale hawaiensis
ACAAATGATTAGATTTTGGAGTTTATACAAAGAAAATTATGGTTTCAGAGCCAATTTGAATTTTTTGCTACCGTTGCCTCACTTGGCGGAGGTATGCGCTCTCAGAGTGCTCTAGTTTCCCTCATACTTTCACGCTGCTCCACTACCCTCATATATCATTATTACCCTCATATTCTCTGTACTATCATCGCAGTATATTAGTATCTTATTTCTCCCCTACTACCGTTATTGTCCATTACTACCCATGTCTACCCTCATACTTCCCTATAAAGCAGTATTTACTATAGGTTTCTTTTTTTCTCTTGACTTGCTATTCTAAGGAGCTTTGTTCCGTGCTTGGGTTGCTCATTTATCTTAACATACTACCTGTACCTTCTCTTTTCCTCTCCTGAAATTATGCCCAAAAACTGACGTATATACTAACCTCCTACCGTCACGCATTCCACATTACCCCTGTGCCACCCAGATCAGTGCCCATTCTTCCCTCAGATGACCATATTTCTCTAAAACTTTTCCTAAACATGTACATGCTACCCCTACCATTCAAAATACCTTCTGTTCTCTCACATAACCACACTTGAAGGTCTTACTACTATCCTTATTCTCAAACACCGCCCTGACCACCCAGACCAGTGCCGTTGAGTAACCAAGTACCCACTGACAACCTTAACTGCTACCTCCCGTCCGTCCACACACGCTATCGCTACCACCTATAGTACCTGTATCCTCATTTCCTGCACATAGCCACACTTCTCTACTTCCTTCACTCAAATCCACTCTGCATCTTCTACTCAAAGCATTACCCTCACTTCCCGACCTCCGTACACTACCCTCCGTTCCCATACTACCCTCACACTCCCATACTGTCTTCACACCCCCCCTCACACCTCCCCTTCCACCCAGACCGGTCACACAGGTTTGCTCATCAGCGCAGTGATGAAGGCTAACAGGAGAGACTGAGGGCACAGCCAGTCGCCATCGAATGTTCTAACTCACTTGATTGCCAGGAATGCGAGGGTAGGAAGCCGGTCATGCCAAGGGCATTACTGGATAATGATACAATCAGCCCCTGTCGTCCTCCATTGCCTTATTAATATCAGTTTGCGGAGTGCCACCGATGTCTTTGAGCCGAGCCTCTTATTATTTTTACCTCCACCATGCCAGTGGTCATGTTACGGTAATTATAGTCATCTCGGTTGATCTAATACTAGAGTTACACTGCTTGCGTGCACTGATCTGAAGTGGTAAGTCAGAACTGGAGCTTCCGTTGGTCCTGTCACGCCAGAGTGAGGGAAGATACAAAGAACGCAATGCCTTCTTCTTTTTCATAAAAAGTACAAAAAAAAAACAGAAAGATCGTTCGTGTCGGTTTTTGAGTAAATGCAATCTGTTGTTTACGTTTTGCAACTATTGGGCTTAATATTGAGTTAGTACATAGCAAAGTTCTCCGTGCCAAAGTAAAACCTCATTTGAGCGTAAAAATATATTTATAGGTTAAGACACTCGCCATATGCTGGACACGTTTCGCTAATATTCTTGCGCAACAGTTCAGGTAAATTTCCTTCGCAGCGCAGGAGGAATCGTGGAAATTTCCAGCTTCTCTTCGCAAAAGTTTACTACACTGCATGGTGACGATGCAGTTCTCCACAGGGCCCATATATACTTAATTCTGAAAACGCATCAAAAGCCTACCCAACTCTCAGCTCAGGTGAACTTGTTAAAAAAAAAACAGCCGCGAAACTCCTACTTTCCTAAGCAAGACTTTCATGTTGGTCTCCGAAGCACTTACCGTTAACGGTATTCAATTCAACTCTTTTTGCCTATACATTTCTCTCAATATTGCAACCAGACGACCACTAGGACTTTTATTTTTTTCAGAGAATTTATGACAATTACTTATAAGTCACTGAGACGTCCCTGTCAAACAAACGGAATCTCTCTCTTGACCTAAAGCGCTCTAGTTACTGCACTGCTTGAACTAGGCCGAAGCTAAAAACTCTTTTGATTTTAGATATTTGCATTAGCTATGTCTCTAGAATTTTTCACAGGCAGATTTGAAAACAGTTTTATATCTGAATTTAGATAAAATAAGACATGCCCAAACTGTTGATCAAAGTGATGCAAAATGTGTGCCTGGATTCCTTGCAAGATTTTGAGCTACTATGATTTTGTGCTTTTAAAGATACTACCAACTAAAGATTGGAGTTTTGTCTTGATCTTTTTTTACTTTTCTTATCAACGAATCGTTGAACAAAACCAAGACAGTTACAGTTGCTAGTTGGCCTAAAATTTTATTTTCTCAGTTTGGACGGCCATTTTGAATCGCTGAACATGGTACTGCAGTCAAGGTTTGGATCGTACCGTCTTGATAGCTTACAGTGTAGCCTATTCGCAAGTTACTTTGCGGCAAGCACTATATATTAAATAAACTATAGCTTCATCCTGAAGATAAAATTATGCTATGGTCTATGAAAGAGTAGAATGTTAATGAAATAGTTTCTTACTAATGCAGGTGCCGAGTTAATAACACCTGACTGCTGAAGCCTCAAAAATGGCAGTTGATTTCGGCCAATTACGGTAGAGTTGTGTGGACATTTTTTCTGGGATTTGGACATGAGACTGATTGTTAAAATAAATAATTTTTTTAATTAATAAGTAAGTCAATAGACAAATGCTTCCTGGTCTTATTATTTGGTAAATGCAAGTTATGCGATAGAAAGCGCTAAGAAGTTGCTGCTACTGCTACTATCTTTTAATATATAAATTACGCAAGGAAAATGCTTCCTACTAGTTGTGGCTTCAGTAACAATAACTCACATGAATATCGCAGTACCGTCATTAGCAAGTGTTCGCCATCCGTATATGGATGATAAGGAATTGAAGAGAACGTCAAAGTCCGCACTGTGAGCCAACAGGAGTCAACTCGGGTCAATTGGCAAGTATGTAAGGCGCAATTAGGAGGTCTCTCTAAAGTACCTAAGTTGTGGCTCGCACCGGCAAACTGCATTACTGCGCTTGATTTATGGACACTGCAGTGTTTTTATGTGCTGCTGCAGTTTGGCTCTGCATATGCTGGGTTAGGTTAGATAAAATGTGCTAAATCAGGCAACGATCGACGCGGTCTTGCTATGTACCAGCTTTTGTTATTGCCTCTGTTGCATTGCACCAATGCCTTCTTCAATGTCTTATCTATCCAGAATTTTTCATTAATTAAATATGATGTTCGTTTGCTTTAGTTCCGCGGTATAGTAGACGCTGAAGTAAATTCACACACTTGACTCGCTATAAAAATTGATAATAATTCCCAAGCGATGAACTGAAGGCTAGTTGCCCGCTAACACCACCATATTAATCGCCCGGAGCATAGGATGGTTAAACCTTATTAAACTGCTATTCAATTAGGAATTATCGCGTTATAGGAGTAAATATTTAAATCACTGCGAGGTTAATTTCTACAGCCCATTGTAGCTAAAGGAAAGCGAGGATGTACGGCAAGGGGGTTAGCGTGCACAGGGGGTTAGGGGTCACCGTGCAGAGAAATTTTCGTGAAGGAAATAGCATCAAAGAGCTATAGTTCTTAGAATAGGCCTAGTTCTGGCGAGAACGTTACTTGGGCGACCAAAACTATCAAGTGCACGAAGCCGAGATCGGTTTTTAGTGAGGTCTTAGTTAAAGCATCTTTACAGCGTGTCGAAGAATAGAATAATGCAGGAGTGAGTGTATCATCTAGCACCGTGAGGCAAAAACGTTTTTTTTTTATAAAAACTCAAGTCTAGGAGTACTGCGAAGCAGCTTTTACCATAAAAAAAGGTAAAGATAGACTCAGCTTTTTAAAACCCCTATAAACAACCCCTATCAATTTTATAAAGATCCATTCATTATTTTTTGAGTTATTGTGCTAACAAGCATAAAATTTAAAAACAGTGACGAACGAACGAATCATTACCAAAATTTGGTCATTTACTCTTTGTCATATACCTAACAACTCTTGTTAATTTCATAAAAATTCATTCATAACTTTTTGAGTAATGGCATTGAGAAAAATGAAGCAGACAAACAAACGGATGGACATATCTTCACCAAAAGTCAATCATCTGTTCCTCCCAACATACCTAACAATCTCTGTGAATTTCGTCCAAATCGGTTCATAAGTTTTTAGTTATCTTGGTGATAGACAGACAAAGAGACAGACACGACGAAAACATAACCTCCTTGGCGGAGGTAACTATCACTAGAGGAAAGATGTTAGTGGCATTCAAGTATCATAAATTTTGAAATTACTCAATATGAATAAACTTACGGAAGAAATTTCGAAAAGGAAATTTAATACTTTCGACACTCAATGTGTACGAGCCACATTATTTTGGCCGCATGTAATACAAGGACTGTCGCACAGTAGCGACACCCAGAACTGACATTAATGTATACTGGCTGGAACCTATGAAAATTTCACAACACAAGAGCCAATGTTCTTCAGTGATATCTTACCCCATATCATCCTAATTTTCTATTACCTAATACTGAAAAATCTTGTGGAAATTTTATAGTGCAGTTGCAATGTTCTTTAGCGATATTTCATACCCGCATGGTCCAAATTTTCCCTTATTTAATACTGAAGAAACCTCAGAAAATTTTACCGAAGATAAGCATTGTTCCTCGATTATGATGCCCTCTGACCCTCATCATGTATACGAAGGGTGAAAAATACTCCCAGTCAGGCAGTGAATCTTAGAATTACGAGCAGCAGCAACTTGAATTTCAACTTAACTGCTTCTCCTATTGATCCTTTCCCAGCTTAGTTCATTTACGGAAAATAGTTATGTCAGATCTAAGCCTAAACGTTTGGACATAACTTTATAATTATTGACGTCAAGCCAATAGCGTCACTCCCTTTGTAACCAGGAATCTTGGGTAATTCCACTATGGCGTGATGCTATTGGCTTCACGTCACAATTCTGATATTTTCAAACGTATGCGCGTACACTCAAATCTGACATAACTATTTACTATAAATGAACTGTGCTTCCCGGGTTGGATCAAGGATACCTCATGGATACCCTAATTTCCCCTTCCTTATCTAATAATGATGAAAGCGTCACGGTCGTACTAACTCTGTAACTGATAAACAGAGAGACAAGCAGACTCATAATAGAGCAAACAATATGCATCTGAGATGAACATACATAGTGTTGAATATATTAAGAGCGTAGTCCGTTTCTGTCATCCAACATCACTGCTGGAACTGAGCACGAAGTTGCATCGAATTATTCTACAGCCTATCCCCAACGAGTCCCTATGAATGTTAAAAAGGCCTTCATAAACTCCTGCTTTTCGAGTCTGAGTCCAAATGACAAACAGTAGGACGCAGTGCATTTCTACGTAAAACATCGAGTGCATTGCGCAATGTAGAAACAACAGATCCGATTTTATTCCGCAGACATTAAGCGAGTTTCAACTTCCAAAATCATCGTACGAAGCCCCTTGGGATCGTGCACCGTAGCTAGAAAATTCCTCCTCTAGAAGACATTCAGTCAACGGCGCTGGTAACGTTTTACGTCTATAAATAATATTGTGTTTATTGTGTTTGATGCAAGTGTGTTCAATAATTTTTCCACCTTTGATACAAGTATACTTAATTCTTACACCCCAGGCAGGAAACTCGCGTCAGCGTAGAAAACCTCATCTAATGGCAGCATGAACCTTTTACGTCTGAAAATATTTTTTAACTTGAGTTTACAGCAGCAATACACGTAAGTTTTTAGTTATACGTTTCGTGGGTATCCACTATCCAGCAAATAGAATGTACCTGACGCTAGGCTGTCGAGTTCAATACAGTACTAGTATATTATTTCGTAAACTTTTCTCGATGTCCGGCTGCAATAAGATACCCAAGATGAAGTTCATGGAGTCAGGGAGAACGGTCCGCGCTTGTCTCCGGCCTGGGCAGTGTTTACAGGTGGGCTAATGCGAGGGAAGGTCGCCGCTCCTCTCACACACACACTCGAGTGGCTGAGGGGCAGCCAGATCACGGAACTACCGAGGCTCCTGCTTGCATGTCGGTAATTAGTCTCCTTTGAGGTTGTTTGAACGCTACGTTATTCTTCTAATTACTTGGAAGAGATAAAGTAGCTATAAGTAAACTATACACTTTATTAGGTACACTAAGGGACATGGTGCACGTGCACAGGACACTGCTTAATGCTAGTGTATAGTTAGTTATGCGCCTAAAAATCGTTAAAGCTTCCTGACTTGCATCATCTCATTGTTACGTCGGAAAAAGTAAAGTTGCTTTGGCAGCACACCGCCAGGCAATCCACCCCATGCACTGGTTCGTGCTATAGCAAATCCCTGCTAGGCCCGGCTGCAATCGACCTGACGTCAAAGCTATGACTTCAATAACGAAAGGCTCAAATGACAACTGCTACTTACAAGTCATGCTCATTGCTGGTTAGGTCAGTGCCCTCGCAGTATACTAAGTATGTGTGTCAGAAACGCTGATGATGCAATCCCAAGCATCACAAGACACCTCCCTTGCTAGGAAGCGAACTTTAAATCTCCAGACAGCGAACGCAGCGCTCCAACCATTCGGCCACTGCCGTAATTTAAAGAAAACGATTAAACTTCTGTGACATAATTTTCGGACGGAAGTTTGGCCTTGATGTTGTGCTATCGTTCTATTGGAGGACGGAGGAAGACGTCCTTCAAAGGAAGCAATCGTGCCACAATGGGAGTATTTTCTTAATGATCGTGCTAGCTTTAAACTAAAATTGTTATGCTGCTTGGACGCCTGCTGATAATTGTTTAGTCCCCAGCAACATTTTTAAATAGAAACTGTAAAACTTCATTATTCTATTGTTGTTTCTTTTATTCTATTGTTTAACTGAGGTGCTAGGAGAAAATCCGACATACTTTTTAGCGTTTATAATAAACCATTTTTTACCAATAATTCGCTTCTCCCATTTCTGAATGTGCTTGGTGTCGTGTTACCGCTCGCTCCACCACTCAATGTTGGGAAAAAGTGTTGCTTCTTTAATATCTTACCATTGTCTGGCGTTCTTTCGTGTCCTTTTCATCCGCAAACAAAGTAAAGAGGGAGGTGATAATGTTTTCGTTGAAGATTTAAGTATATATATATAAATATATATATAAACATATCTCGTTTTAGCGTATACCATTGGGAGTTTGCCGTAGATAAGCTTTAAAAGATTTTACTCATATTATGCAATTTGACAACTACTATTAAATTACTAACTGTCAACTCACCGGAAGCTATAAGACCGGGTGTCACCTCTCGAGCGCCAGTCTATGCTTTTACACTGGTATGATTATAGGTTACGTTAACCCGAAACGTCACCATGCACGTTAAAACTATTTTAATCAAATGGCTGTCTTTTATCGCCCTCAGAACCTGTTCCCACAGTACAAAGCTAAGGATCAGAACCCTCGAAAGGCTAGAAAAGAAGAAGGGCAAAATATCGTGTCATCTTTCTTTCAACGAAACATGTCTACGGAATGATTTGCTACCCAAGTACCCGAATATATATATATATATATATATATATATTTGTATATTTCGAGACGGGCTATTAGATGGCCAATAATCTTTCAATACGGCCTGTTAAATGGACGGCTTCTCGATAGAGGTACCAAAATTCTGGTACGTGTAACGGCCTGTTAACTTCAAAAAGCGGAAAAAGTGTCAACAATACCATAGATTTTATCACGTTTGGTTTAATTTTGAAGAAAAATAAGTCTACGTTGAAACGCACGCCCACTTCTAGACTGATGAACGTCCAAATTTTTTTTTATGCTGCCGCCCACCACCACCCTAGTACGAGGAAGCTTGCCCATACCCAGCTAGCTCCCAAAACAGCTGACAAATCAATGAGCTTTCGCTCATAAAGTTAGATAAAGGCCAGGACTGGTTCTGCTAACATTCAAAATTGCTTACAGTTCATAGGTCAACCCACCACCTATACTCGTCGACTAATGTGTGTAACGCCACCTGGACCTCATCCGACGATCAAGAGTGGTAAAGACTTGCGTGCCATCCTTCATTTGAAACGAACTGTACCCGTTGAGAGTGAGACAGGTGGCGGTGTGTGGGGACCGAGGGGGCGTATTGAGGTCCCCTGTAATCCTGGCCGCCCCCCCCCCCCCCTTCTCCCCTCACCGTGAAGGGAAGGCATTCCTATGGACACCTCACAGGAAGCGCATCAATGGTGGCTTTGTGCAGGTTGTTCATGCGGGCCCTGCTTCTGTGGGTGTGTATGTGTGTGTGAGTGTGTTGGTAGTGATAGTGGTACTGGTGGTGGTGATAATAGTACTTGTGGTGGTGGTGATGGTGGAAGTCATCGTGGAACTGGCTTTGGTGATAGTGATGCCAGTACATGTAGTTGTGTAGAAGAGGTTGTATTAACAAGAACAGTGCATGGCTAAGGATGCTCAGTACGTGGCTAATATATCAGCCATTAAATGGTGACTAAGGATGCTTAGGCATTGCATCCCATTACAGCACTTCACTCTTGAGTAGATTTTTCTTCAATGTACGTTTGCATATCGAAGCAGCGTCTAATATGGATTGGCGGGATCAGAAAATATGGTTACGTACAGGTGATCATAATACACTTTTAGCAATCTATAAATGGCTGCAATCTCTTCTACCAGACGAACAATAGCACGAGATATCACACAAATATTTCAATAGATTCAGAGCAGAAGCCATCTCGGGCCAGAACCTTCACCCTGTGCGAGCCAGCGTACCTCATACACTATGTGTCAACCAGTGCTATCGTAACACGATAAACTAGCGTTTTGCTTGGTCCTAATAGGGTCAATCCTATTCATACCAGCCTGCGTTATATTGCTACAAATGTTCTTTGTTTTGTAGCATTCCTACCCCTGGATGAGCATAAGATGGGGCACATACCCTAGGGTTAGATTAGCTAGGTTCTCGCATCCTGTGCTATGGGAAGCATAAACCTCAAAGAGGACCCTGTAGCTTACCTTCGCTAGGCCTTGAGGACGTGCTTCCTTCGAGTCCAATAGACTGATTTCCATCTTCATACTCGTACTGATGATGCTTTGCTCTGTTGCTCCTCTTCTCTCCTGACTTGCTCTTCCCATATGCGTTGATGCTGTGTGGGAACACCTTCGTCCACGGGTTTCACGGTCCTATCGACGTAAATTATGTTCCTTCTTTCTTCCTCTGTGAGGTCGCCTTTGCAGTGCAAATAGAAGCTTCAGCTACCCAATATAACTATTTTATTCCTGCGGACGGAAAATGCTCTGGTGGCGAGGTAACAGAGTCTGGTACCGATAGAATTATAGTGCCATTTGGAGTTAACTCGAGCATGATGGATAGGACTATGAGGCGCCCACTCTGAATAGGAAGTCACTTCATTGTTTGGATACTAATATTTATATGAAGAAATTTGAGTGCATCTTGGGTTTTGTATAAGTTTTTCAAACTTCAAAAATTTCATTCAAAGGCGATGGCTCCCACGACTGGCCTTGTAAATACATCGAACTCCAAGCGGCAATGTGAACCAAATAAGACTAGAGCACTCGGAGAGCGCATACCTCCGCCAAGCGAAACAACGGTAGCAAATAATTCAAATTGGCTCTGAAACTATAATTTTCTTCGTTTAAACTCCAAAATCTGATCATTTGTGCCTTTTGATAGTAATAACAGCTTGTGCAATTTTGTTGAAGATCCGTTCATAACTTTTTGAGTTGTACTGCTAACAAACGTTATGACAAACATGAGTCAAACATACAAACGAACAAACCGATCTTTACCAAAATTCAATCATTTATGTCTTTAAACATTACTAACAATCCCTATAAATTTCATAAAGATCCATTCATTATTTTTATAGTTATTTTGCTATCAAGCATAAAATTAAAAACAGTGACAAACGAACGAACAAACTGATCATTACTAAAACTTAGTCATTTCCTCTTTGTTATATACCTAACAACTCATGTTAATTTCATCAAAATCCATCCATAGTTTTTTGAGTTATGGCATTGAGAAAAATGAAGAAGACAACCAAACAAACGGATGGACATATCTTCACCAAAAGTTAATCATCTGTTCCTCCTAACATACCTAACAATCTCTGTAAATTTCGTCTATACATCGGTTCTTAACTTTTTGAGTTATCTTGATGACAGACAAACACGACGAAAACATGACCTTCTTGGCGGAGGTAAAAACGTAGAATAATACTAAAATAGTGCATTCAAATATTAACCTACTTAAAGTACATTCTCCTCCCCCCTCCAAGCTAGTCATACTTCACGTACCACTCAAACTGACATGTATTTGAGGTCGAAAATTTTTACAGGCTATGCACTTGGTAATTTGATGGAATTGAAAAATGTATATCTACCGTATGTATATAAATATTATTACTTGGGCATTTTTTTCGTATATAAAAAACTACAGTGGCAGTCACTTCAGTGTTTCGTTTTTCAACTTTTATTGGAGAATTAGTTGTTATTGTAGAACTAATTCTCACTAGAAATTTGGGTTACTCGGCATACTCATGCAATGTTGTTTAATTGAAAATTCTGTACCCGAAATTGGGGTAACTCTGCATGCTCATGCAATATTAAATAATTGCAGGTTCTGTAGCAGCAGTTGAGGGTAACTAGGCACATGATGCATTTGTACTCCTGAAATTCGTATAACTTGTTGGTTCTACACCGGAAGTTATGGGTAATTATAGGCATAATTACGAAGTACATCTTGCTGGTTCTGTGGCAGCAATTGAGGGTAACTACGGATGCTATTATTACACAACAACCACTACGTAGTACGTAATAAATTTTGCTTCACTACTCTGAAGCGTCCATTCATAGCAACAGCTTCTCTGACGGCGCCCTTAGTGTTAACGTAGTAACGTCGGCCCCGGAACTTGCGTGAGGACAGAAGGGCTCTACAATCGCGCATGTACTCAAAATTAACGCCTTAGTGTCTCGTTAATTACCGAGCAGCCTCCTGGGACACCAACTTTGTAAGTCACTTGTTGAGTCTCGGGGCCTGTGGGCGTGTGATGGTGGTGCGTGTAGCGGTGCGGTACGGGTACGTACCACTCGGGTAAATGCGTTTGGGCTTGTGGTGTTGGTACGTGCAGCAATATGGTACGTGTACCATGTGTGTACATGACACTTGGGCTTGTGGTGTTGGAACGTGCAGCAATACGGTACCTGTACCACTTGTGCACATGGCCCTTGGGCTTGTGTTGTTGGTACATGCACCAGTGGCGTAGGTGCACATACAGAGAATTCTCTAGTTTCAATAACCAATTGATTCAGCCAAAAATATGTGGTTATGAGCACCAAAACATCGTTCGTCGCAGCTGGAAACTCAATTTCCCACAGCATGGATGACTTTCCGGTCGTCTCATTGGTCGCTGATGCAAAGTTAACTCCGAAAATTTCTATGGAACGAGGCTCAGTCAAAGCACCTTGCTGAAACGTTGAGCGATTGTAGGCTTAGATCAACTGTGACCACCCAAACGAACGAATCTTAGCTCTCTTAGCCCTAACCTCTCAGGGGACATAGGATGGGGCATAGGGTTAGGCTAGTTTAGGTTCGCCCATCCTATGTCGTGGGTAGCAGCGCCCCCAAAGGACCCTTAGGTTACCTTAGCCATAAACTAGGCCGTCGGGACGCCTGTCTTTCGTGCCCACTTTGCTTCCTTCCCATCTTTTACTCCTACTGATCGTTCTTCCAGCTATTCTTCCTCTTCTTTCCCGACTTGACTTGCGGTTCCCATGCTTGTTGGTCCTATGAGGGTACACCCTCGTGCATGGGTTCCACATGTCTATCGTCATACTACGTATATGTCCCTCCTTTCTTCGTGATATAGCCTATGTTGTGGAACGGAGACTTAGCTATACTTCTGAATATAACAATAATTGTTGCTGATTAAGTCATTTGAATATTGTACTGTATTTAGTATGCAAAACTATTTTATTACTCATAACAATCAAAGGTGTTCCAGTGAAGTATTTTGATGCAAGAGTCAGAGATTTTTCTGTGGGTACCGCCGCTACTTTCTGGTACTGTTGCTTCTGTCATCGGTACAGGGAACACTAACGTAATCTCGGCCCTGTTTACCTTCATTTAAACTAGGCAGCACTACCTAGTTGGCAGTATTAGCCTTTTGTGTTGCCCCTTCTCGCCTGTTTTCTAACTTTCCTTGCTGTGGCACAAACTCCCCCGCGAACCTGAAAAACTTCTTCGGTAGCGAGTCCTTCCAGGCAGGAAAGGTTTAATTTCAGTTTGATCTCCAATGCTCTGGCAAGTATTTGAAAGGAGAAAGGGAATACTTTTGAGGTAAGCTGTAACGTCCACCGTCGCCACATAGGGAAATTAATAGCTCTTTTCTCCCCAGATAGGAGGAATAACCTGGACATTAATGGGTTAAAAGCAACAATGGAATATTTTAATGGACAGTTATATTATGTGCAAAGTAATATGATTCTCGGTCGTCATTTTAATCGTACCTTTTTTCACCATTGAAATGTATATGCAGCGTAAAAATATATACCTGGCGTCATATGTTAAACATTATAAAAAATACTTTATTTTCATGTTACCGTTAAAGATACTTGATACTTGTAGCTTTGTTCTCTTTCAATTCCACGAATATATTTTTTCACGCTTACTCATGCAGTCACAGGCATAACGATCAAACTTTTTATACCATTAATACAATTTCCCCATGATTACTCATGCACTCTCCCGCATAGTGATCAAAGCTGCCCCATCATCTTTTATCATGCAGCTCATACTGGGGGTGTTTATGAAGCGGTATTGCCGTATTGTGAATGTGATTCAGCAAACTCTAGGTTGGTTGCCTTGATGATAACTTGTCCCTCGTCGTATATATTGTATTAGCGACTCACAAAAGGCAAAGAGTTGCTTTTATAGTCTAAGCAGAAACCTTCGGGCCGACCTTGGATCTTAATCTAGCTATTGCGTTCTGCGTAGTTTTTTCTTGTCCGAGATAGCATTACTCGCTTAAGTTCGATTATGCTGTTAGCACATAATTTTCAGCGATTCTCGTTTCAAAGCCGTGCTGACTCGTGCACCGAAAAATAAAAATGACTCGAAACCAGCACGTCTTCCGTTGGTGCACAGGAAGCGGTGCTGGTTGTGAAACAACTCATTTTTCACTCGGTGGGCAGACTGATTAGCCTTTTTTATAAATGACTAGTGGCTCGGGCCGTCATCATAAATGACGGTACAAATTTAGTACCTCAGGAAAACCCCCTCTGTCCCTTGTGCTTATTACTGTTCAGAATACTTCTTTAATGAAAATTCAGAATTCCGCTTAAAAAATTGGATAGATATTATGAGGCGTAGGTGACATCTCCCGTAGCAACAATGAACCTGTCCAGACACGATGATGCAGGCGAGCTCAGGTCCCTCAGCTGGAGCGCCCAAGTGCGACCTCCGTATCCAAGTTACCATCTTCGGCACCTGAATTTTCTCCTATCTTATTCCCATAGAGCGTGACAGGAAAGATATAATTATAGGTAGTCATAAATCTACTATATAATAATTCACGTCGTGTTTTTATTTATTAATTTATACATTTATATCTTTCCTGTCACGCTCTTTGGGAGTAAGATAGGAGAAAATTCAGATTTCAAAATGTAAAAAACAAGTGGGGTATCTTGCAGACATTTTCTTTTAGATTTCAAAATGTAAAAAAAGTGGGGTACCTTGCAGACTTTTTTCTTCGACGAAACAAAAAGTCTGGTACCTTGCAATTTTTTTCTTCAGTATTTAAATAGGGGAAAATAGAACTAATAGGATAGGAGAAAATTCAGATTTCAAAAGGCGAAAAAAAAAGTTGAGTACCTTGGAATCTTTTTCTTCAGTATTAGATAGGGGAAAAATGAGGAAGCCCAAAAGACGGCGGGGGTTTTGGTGAAG
>LQNS02278165.1:6662245-6681142 GCA_001587735.2 Parhyale hawaiensis
CTGAAACTTTGTGAATAGTAATATTTAGTTACCAGCTATCTTCTATTAGCTGGACAAAGCTATGCGCAGCAGTTTTAGGTTTACTACTGACTTACGAAGGAAAGCGTCAAGCAAACGCCTCAATTTCCATAGTCTACTACTACTACTCTCAGATAGTTCTTAAATTATCTAAACAAGCATAGAACCTGAGGGTGCGCCAGACCTCTCCTTCTCCAGCTGCACCTCCCCCCCCCCGCCTCCAGCCGTCGCAGCGTCTTCCTTTGTCGCCAGAAAGAGAAAAAATGAGCAAATTTGGAGGGAGTTTATGCAGATTGGCTCGCGCGCTGCTCGGCGACACCGCAGGGCGCCTGCCTGTGTCCAGCCCTGTGGTGCAACAACCCTTGCACCGCCAAGCCGGTGCACACTTAATGATACTGCCTCTTAAGAGAATTCTTGGCCGTCCTAGCAGCTAGACCCGTAAGAACATCCAGGGCGGCCAAAAAATCTGTTACTGATCCTAGCTCAAGAATAGGTAGATAATCAACGTAGACTCTATGAAAAAAAAATACAGGTAGGCAGAGGCAATGGGAACAGAGTACAATGTGATAAGTGAAGCATGGACTGTACAATCACGGACGACAAAACCATAAAAAAACATGTATCAGGTTAGTGCAAATGCAGATTTATAACAGAGGAATTTCAAATAATATAAATTTGTAACACAGCTATTGTTATTAATTAAATGTAACATCATAAATAATTCAACACTTTTTCTTTCAGAGGGATTATTAAGGGATCAGCCATACTTTTCTGGGAATTTTTCTACTTTAGAGGCATCAAAAAAAGGTATTTTTTTTAAATATATGTTTTTTGGGGTGTAGATTAAGAATCTGAAATCAGTTTTTGGCGGTCGGCATCGGAAAACCGATTTTTTACCGACTTTTAATAGAAAACGACAATGGGGGACCCGTGGGGAATCTGCTTTTTTTTTGGGGGGGGGGGGAGGCCCCGATTGAGCTATTGGCCAAAAAAATCGTAATAATCGGTCCAAAAATGGCCGAAATCGGTAAAAAAAAAAAATCGGCAAAATCGGTAATTTTTTTTTTTTTCTGGATATGGTGTAAATAGTATCGATAAGACCAGTGAACCCCTTTAACCTAACCCAACCTAACCTAACACCGCGGAGAATATGCCTATATAAATCACAGCCTTAACGCGCCTGAGCTGCAAATTCATGGGTGGTGTGGAATAGCAGCTAGTACGTTTTTCTCGATTTTTTACAGTTTTCGGCGATTTAGGGTCAATTTTCCAGTTTTAAAGGGGTTTAGTGGTGTTCCCGATAGCTGAATCGGGGNCTCTATTTTTTTTTACCGTTTTTGACGATTTATGGGTTAATATTACAGTTCTAAAAGGGGTTTAGTGGTGTTCCCGATAGCTGAATCGGGGCCCCCCCCCCCCCCCAAAAAAAAAAAAAAAACGATTCGCCACGGGTCCCCCATTGTCGTTTTCTATAAAAAATCGGTGAAAAATCGGTTTTCCGATGCCGACCGCCAAAAACCGATTTCAGATTCTTAATCTACACCCCAAAAAACACACAGTATATTTAAAAAAAATACCTTTTTTTCAATGCCTCTAAACTAGAGAAATACCCTTTTCTGTAATATATGGGTCCCTCATGAACTATGGCGCTGAAACGAAAGGTTCAACGGCCCGAGCCCCCACTCTTCCATTCTTGGTCAGGCAGGTGCCCCACCCAGCTGCGCATACCAAACAATTGCCGACCCAGCACTCCCGGCGCTGCAAAGATCTCTCCAGTGAGCAGCAAGGGAGTCATCTTCCATCATGATACTACTCGCCAACACCCAGCGCTACTGACTCACTGTACTGACTCTCCTAGGTGAATAATTGGGTTGGGGAGTTTGACCAAATTCAGTATATTCTCCTGACCTATCACCCCTCGGATTACTACTTATTTCAAGGATTACAAAATTATTTAGATAGCCTAAGGTTGACATCACGAAAAGAGATTGATCGTAGACGGGTTAGATGCATATTACACGTTAAAATCCAGATAACTTTGCAAGCGAGGCATTTATACTTAAGCTTAGTAACAGATAGAATCAAGTAATTGAGTGTAAAGGACGTTATTGTTATGAATAAAATTTTTGAAAAACACACAGTTTTTCATTCTCAATATACACTATTAGGTCTGCAGAAACATTTGCACCGACTTGATAAAACAAGGGATGCATCTGAAACGTTCACCATATTACTGGCTGTGTGGACAACTGCAACGCAATTCAAACATCGCAGCTACACGGTGCAGCAGGCAATATGCACAGGCAGGCCTTATGGACAATTGTCTTGCAATTGTCATGCAGCCACACGGTGCAGCAGGCGATAATTATGCAGAGGCCGTGTGGACAACTGCCACCCAACAACGTGACGGGGGAATAACTATTACAAACAAACAAATTACAACACAGTCAGCATATTGACAAAAGTGTGAAAATGGCTAGCAGAGTGCTGGGACTCATCACCAGAAATTTTGAATACAAGTCCAGGTGCATCATCATTCCCTTGTACAAGGCGCTAGTGCGCCCGCACTTAGAATTTGCTGTTCAATTCTGATCCCCACATCTGTTTAAAGATATAGATAACATGGAAAGAGTCCAACGCAGAGCAACGAAATTGATGCCTCAGCTGTGAAAAAAGCCACACGAATGTCACTTACAAGACTTGGGCCTGATCTCTCTTGAGCAAAGACGACTCAAAGGGCAACTAATAGAAACATTCAAGTATTATACAGACTTCAACGACGTACCTACAACGGGTGTTTTTGAAAGAGACCATAATGATCGCCTGCGAAACAACAGCCAAAAACTCAAGCATAAAGCCCGAAGAACACCCAGCAGTTCTTTCCGTATTTCATAGTGAACATTTAGAAAAAACTCTCCTCCGACGTTGTTGGTGCGGAGACAGTCAACGCGTTTACAAATCGTCTTGACAAACATTGGGAAAGGCAACCTTCACAGCTAAGAACACGCCCTCCAGGAGTCACAAACTCTTAAGCTAAGCTCCGCAAATCAGCGGCTATGAATTGCACTTGCGTGCATGCATGATCGACTCATGGCTGAGATCTTCCTTTTTTTTCTTCTGTCATCTGTATCATGCTAACATAATGGCAATAGTTCATAGAGAGTCGGAGCGTAAGTCCCGGTGTCTCTGTGGGAATGGGCCTGTTGGTCCGTCTACTGCTGCCTATCTAATCTAATTCAAACATACCTGGCTGTATGGACAACTGCCACGCAGTTTAAACATCGCAGCCACACGATGCAGCACACAATATGCAGAGGCTGTATGCACAACTGCCACGCAGTTCAAACATCGCAGCCACACGATGCAGCACACAATATGCAGAGGCTGTATGAACAACTGCCACGCAGTTCAAACATCGCAGCCACACGATGCAGCACACAATATGCAGAGGCTGTATGGACAATTGCCACGCAGTTCAAACATCGCAGCCACAATTCACCAAAGGCCGCCCAAGTCACCTCACAAATTAACGCTTCTAAGCTATGGCCAGAACCTCTGCTCCCTGGACACCCGAGGCAGCTATGGCCAGACGGCCACAGTACAGACTATGGGCAATAAGTCCTTCTACATTCCAAATGGACAATTTAAGACGACTGACCGATATCATCCAGTGCTACTCAATCTAGACCCGTAGGCACGCGTAAACTCTTATCATTTTCCAACAGGCGTAAGTGCAATGCTTTAAAATTACTTGGAAACGAAAAGTTATATTACTAAAACTAGCTCTTTTTGCACTGGAAATGTTTTGGGCTTAGGTGTCAAAAAATTCTACCTACCTTGGAGACGAGATTCACGAATAGTACTAGTAATAAAAATTATAGCTGAAGTATAGAAAGCACTTTGCAGCGATATCTGTAAGGAAGCGCGAGTATACAAAGAAACGTCATTCCTGCAACGGTACACTTCTAATTTAGTAAGTGCCGCTATTTGCGTTATCGCGATAGCTTGGAATTATATTCGCCCGATGAAGAAGTAAAGACAGTCGAGGAAGAAACGAGACTGGAACTGGGATAGTGAATCCGCAATATGGGAACGTAGAGCGTCTAGATAAGTCCAAGCCTAAACAATAAGGATAGGTTAAATGAGTGTAAGCATCCACAATACAGAAGGTGATTTTAGATAGGTGCAATCATATGCAACATGGGAAAATGATATCTAGAAAGTAAAATGCCGCATGCATGGTTGCAGTTGAGCCGTAAGAAAACATAAGCCTGTCATTATGTGAGCTATAGAGGTGAGTCAGGCGATTAGAGCCCTGAAAACCTCTCACAATAATGAACCAGAGCTCCTGCAGAGCTGTTTCACTTCTACTTAAGCATAAAATAGTTTCTTTCGTTCAACGCGTGTGTCAGAGTGTCAGTTCAGGACTAGTTGAGGTACGCGAATGGCTGAAGAAGCAAAAGCGCCGACACGTATTGCAATTCTTGTACAGACAAGACATACCGGTTGCTTGGAGCGGGAAACATGGAGGCGCTAAAACGGTCAAAAGGAAGATGTGAGAGATGCCTACAGAAGCGGAGGGAAGCACAGAAGGCCGTGGCACTGTATAGTGCAACTGAGGTAACATCATAGGGGCAACGTGTTATCGGAAGCTGCACAGAGTCTAGACAAAATGACGATCAGGCAGTTTGTTGTTGGTAGGTGTTACAGAATAATGTGATGGTATGCTTTGCTGAGTTTCATAACTGTGATTACATGCTTCATGCTCCCGATAACATGCTTCATGCTGCCGATAACAGTCTCTCTTGCTAAGCGATCAATAGTAACATCTAGATGCCTAATTAAGCGATACTTGCCAATGGACACATAATGTATTCAATCTATGATTAAGAAGTACCCATAGGTACAGACACATATACAACTGTACACCTCCTTTCTAGGAGATGCCTCGTGAATAATGGAAATCAGTATCGATCTAGGCTAGGTACTTTGCGCTTCACACGATGTGGCATTGTCACCCGTAGAAATAACAGCATTAGCTACGTATCATATGCAGTGAAGGGTTAATAGTTTTAACATACGATAGCAATTCGGTGTACCTGGCATACGCACACCTCCCATCTAGAAGATGATTCAAAAAGCAAGGTCAACTTAGGCGAACACCCCAACTGGGAGCTTCACTTGCACTGGTTCGTGCTGCAGATAGCTAGTTGATTGTTCAGAAGAGTTCACGTCTGCAGTCAACCACAGATTGCCAGAGCTAGGGTATCAGAGACAGAGGGCTCATGCGACGAGTGCGAGCACCTCCCCCTTCTCTCTAACCGTTCTCATTTCTGGTTAGGATCACCGCCCCCGCAATAGCGTGTGAATGAAACGCTGAGTCAGCAAGTCAAGCACCGCAAGAATTCACCTTCCTGCGAGAAACGATCTCGGGGGGCAACGACGATCGCCAGCTAAGCCACTCTCACATCCTGCCTTGCCATAGATTTTTTTTAGATGCCCAACGGTTCCAATTTGACCCTAAAGTGAATTTATTAGCCAGTAACAGAGCCGTGCGCTCGTGCACTGACGCCACAACAGCATCTGGATGGGTATGAAGTAATTCTAATACACGACACAATAACACCAACACACAGCACAAGTACAGTAGAACACCATGTGCTATACACACACACACCAGGTGCAGGAGCAGGTGGTCCCGCACCACGGCGCCGCTCCTCCGTTAATTGGATCAGGAACAATTTGTCGGTGCAGTCCCAACGCGCGCCGTAACGCAGACCCGTGTTGACGCGAGCATTTCCCTGAGGGGCTCTCCTGTGAGGGGCGAACGAGGGCCTATGAGCCGCGAGTGAGGGGGCCACCGGCTCATCCCTCATCACCTCATCTCGCAGTCCCTTAGGGAGGGCCCCGCGGGACAGGTGTGGGCTCCCTAGATATAGCGCAATGTAACCTGGGCTTCACAGTAGCACAGAATTAGCCTAGGGAAAAAAAGGACGCCGTCGCAGGCTGAAATAGGCATAGGTATAGTAATGGCAAGGTAATAGAGTTGAATAATTCAATGAAATACATTTGGTGGTGGTGTACCAAAAGTACAATTTGGCTTACATATAGCGCACGCAGATAACTTGCCACCTCATTAATTAAACGGTTCCATTCGAAGTTTATTGATCCTTAAAGATAGCAGATCTACGGTGAGTGACACTACTGCAATATTCAACATCTTTTCTAATTTCTCAATGTCCAGAGTTTGTACGGTCCTAGGTTTTCTAGGCGCTTAAAAGTACGAGAAAAGAAATATAGAACTATAGTCAAACCAGTGTAAGCAGTCCTCTAGGGCGGGGCTGAATCGAACGCAGCAGTGCCAAATCTCAACTATTAACTAATGTATTTTGAGTTTTCGTATATAAACATAGTTTTATTAATTGAGACAAGGTATACCACGCGCTTAAGTGAGATTTGCAAAGTTGCTTTGCGTTCTTAGTCACAGCCATCGGACTTCTTACGCTGGTGTGACTATAGAAGTTTCAAAAAATAAATTATGTGCAATAAATATATCAACAATATTTTGCAAAAGGTAAGAAGATAAAATTATTTTCACATAGGAGGAAAATGTGAACCAATGCAATATAATAACACTGCTCATGACCAAATGCATGGCCTTTTATTTTTGTAACTTATAGCGATTGTCTCATATAAGGTAGTTGTTGACTGTTGAGTTTCCATTAAGGGCTATGCGTCTTGATTCCTGGAAAATCTCCAGAACCTTCACTTTCGCTTAGCGCCATACATTATCAGGACTCATTAATTGAAGGACAAAACTGTTATATTCGTTTCTTGAAGCCTGCGACACAAGTAAAGGTTAAGAAGTTTGGGGTCATTATATTGCTGCAAGGTGGATCGTCGGCCTAGGAACCTTAGATCAAGACTTTGTGCTGATAACTTCTGATTTTTATCCAAAAAATTTATACAATCGGGCTTCATTATTCCTTTAATCGGAATTAATCTGGCAGTACCACTTGTAGAGAGAGCACTCAAGAATATTATAGAACCAATTCCATGCTTTTCTCTTGGCACGGTATACTTTGCAAGGAAAAAAACCTCACCTTTCTAGCGCCAAATCATCTGATCTATGATGCCGGAAAAGTTCGACTTCCGTATCATCAATTCGCGATACTTGTTTCCAGAAACAATTTGCTTTGTCTAAGCTAGTTTTATGGATTTTTATGGAGCGGCAACATGGAGATGATTTTTCTGAAGAGACGTTCTCCGTAGTCGATGACCATGCAATTCATTCTTTTCCACTATTATGTCGACTGTCGTGTATATATTCTGGCACCTTGCGTATCCGACATGTTGACTACGTCAATCACCACAAACGCTGGGTTCACACAAAGCCCCTTAGACACATATTTTTCGGAGACCTCGGTTCACATCGACTTCACGACACAGTCTATGGAGCCTGAATTAGGCAAAGTTCACACGTCATCGGTCGTAGCGCGCTCGCTCAAGCTGGTGGACGCGCCGCGTTGATTTGATAGAAGCAGCTGGGGTGAATGAGCGAGACTGAAGGATGAAGCATATCCGTTTTTCAACGCGCTCCGTCATTCAAGTTCAGTAAACAGAACCTATAAATATATAAATATTGAATGTATCCTCTATGGCGTTCAAAGATCATTAGCGAATCGATACATACGGTTTTTCGTTGTCATTTTAACGATCAGAATCGCTATAATCCAGTATAATCTCAGAAAGGCTGAAAATGTAAGAACACGGACAGCATCTTGATTTTGATAGCTCAGCTGATTGTCCTGTGCTGATTTCTCTTCTACAGGTTAATCAGGCTATAAATATTCTAGAAATAGGTTGTTCCTTTCAAAATCAGGCTATGAAATTAAGGAATATGAATATAATTTAAAACGACTGCAAAATATAAGCAGAAATATAAAGATATGATGTCACAGCTGAACGCGTGGCGTCATTCATTTCAACGAGAGGCGCATGGACGTGTAGACAGCGACAGAAAAAGTTGACGCACAGCTCGTGTTCGCTTACGTGATTGAACGCATTGAGAAGGATGACGTGTGAACTCGGCCTAAAACTTCACTTTTAATAGGAATTATACCATTTATTTCGTAAGTCCACAAATGTGTACAGTGTACATGATAAGGCTCAAAAGGCGAAAGGTAAAGTCAACTTGACCGTGCTCCCAACTCGGAAACCCGCACGCTCTGATTTGTGCTGAAGATATAGGCCTACAGGCCACTGCAGTGTACGGCTGCAGTCGACCGGAGATCGTCTATAGCTATGACGCCAGTGGCGGAAGCATCCTTCGGACAATCTGCACCCCCGACTCTCTCCATTGCTGGCAAACTCACTGCAGTACGCAGACCGGATGCTGTCTGATGACGTCAAGCGCCGCGTAGAACCTGCCTAGCTGACAGCGAGGCTTGAACTTGCGGCCTTGAGAGTCAATATCAGAAGCCTTAGTCTGTTGTCGGGTAATACATTCTGGCATACGGTAAAAGCACAAAGGCTACCAATCGACCTCAAAACGAGCAAACCGCAAAAATTTAGAGCTTGCACCATATAAAGCTTATCAGTGAGGAGCAGCTCTGAGATAGCTGGCCTTATAGTACAAATCGTTTAAAGGACGAGAGGCGGGGGTCGGGAATTGTAGCGGCTTAGTGCCCAATTAAAAATTTCCGGAGGAGCAAGAGTGGCATATGGTACGCACGCAGTCGAGAAATGAAGCGGTGCCTACAAGAGGTTACCGCGCTGCTCGGTCGCCATGCGCGATTTTAGGCTGGCAACATCGGCCTCATTCCCAAGAAAATTTGCCCGCACACAAACGAGCATTTCGCGCTTCGCCGCACTTGCCCAGCAGTGTTCAACGGATATTCCCCGCCTTCGCAAATGCATAGCAGTAGACTGTTATTTTGGCCAAGGCGAAAAATATCCGTGAAACACAGTCGGACGAGCCCGACGAAGCGCGCATTGTTCGCTTGGGCTCAGGTGAATTTTCTTCGGAACGTGGTCGATGTTGCGAGCCTAATAACGCGCATGGCGACCGAGCAGCCCGGCCGGTAGCGTCTCGTATGCACAGCTTCGTTTCTGGACAGAGCGAGTGCCATATGCTTTCCTCGCTCGTCTGAAAAATTTGAATTTCAGTAGAGCTCCATTAACGGTAGGGCGAGACACCTGTCAAATATAAATAACAGTTCATACATAATTTCTTCTACCGCAAAACAAAACAGTTGTTGAGATAAGCGGTTCCTTGCAAGATGTAGGTGGAAGCAAGGTATTATTAAGCTAATAGCCTGCCTGTCTCTGTTCGGGGGAGAGAATTGCGTTAGTAGCAAAGAACAGACGCAAAGTAAACAAGCTACACAAACCTTGCTTGGAGTGGTTGGAGTTCCTCCGGGTGAGGCGCAAAATTACACGGGGAAAAATAATGTTCTGAAGTGAGTAGAGACAATGAGAGTGAGAGAATCTGATCAGAGTCTTAAATACTCTGACGCTGGCAGAGGTCAACAGTATGGGAGACACTGACCCCAAGTTTGTAAGGCCTTCATCCAAGTTGGCAGAGACAAAGAGGGAAAGAAATTTTGACCTAAGTCTGTAATGCCTTGGAGTTGGCAGAGATTAAGAAAGACTGAAACTCTGCCCCCAAGTCCGCAATGCCCTGAACTTTTCAGAAGCAGAACTGGCAAGAGACTCGGACTAGAGTCAATAATACCCAGATGTTGGCAGAGGCACAGAGAGCGAGGGATACTGACCAGAGGCACCAATGCCCTAAACTAGGCAGAGGTTGCGAGGCACACAAGAATCTTCTACTGTCAATGATGAGCTTTATGCCTCCGCTTCTTAATCAGCGGAACTGCGGGACAAGGACTGGCTGTTCTCACGGCACAGATGCTGCCGCTGCTGCTGTGATGACGGCCGTGCTGCTGCTGCTGCTGCTGGTGACGGAGGTGGTGCTGTTCGAGGGTGTAGGTGCGTGATTGTGCTCTTGGTGAAGGTGATGCTGGTGCAGGTCTTGTCGTATGGCTGATATGCAGTGAGATGTTTGTGTAGATGTAGGGTTGTGTCTGTGCTGGCTATAAGTGTATTGGTGAAACTGTAATATGGGTGAAAATTCGCGGTTACGACTGCGGTGCTGTGACGATGATGGTGGTATAGACGCACGGTTGGGACTTGACTGCTAGTGAGATGACGCTGTATGTGAAAAGTTGCGACTATACCGATAGTGACAGCGATGGTGGTGCAAATTATGGAGAAATATTGACTCCGCCGAGGAGTGAAGTAGTGTAGAAAGCGAACTAAAGAAGTACTGATGATTGTAAACAACATGAAAAAGTTTACGTCTTGACACTAGGGTACTAGGCATTGTGGGTGGTTCTACCTATCACCCAGTGCAATCATCCCTCCTCCTTCCCTGGCAGCTGTGTCTCCCACAATAAGCTGGAGGCATTACGACAGATTCGTGACTAATGTTTTACAGTGAATTACAGCAAATGTCACGGATGAACCATTGTAAAAATCCTCAAATTCGAAAAGTGTAAATAGCTATTGAACAATGAAGATACTGTCATATCGCAAGATGACGTTTTGACGTACTAGACGTCCTTAAGTGTACCAAAGAATCTATACAGGATCCTACAGACAGTGCGTTTCACCTGCCACACAGCGTAAACTCTGGACATGCCTAACGCCAGTGTCTATTCTTGCAGGATCCCGCAGACCTTGGTACTTCTGCTGCCACCCAGCGCCCCAGTCGACGTCGTCGTCCGCCGACCGAGAGGGAGATTGTCTCTCCACAGGAAGGGTTCCCATAGGATACTCGACTCCCCGTTACTCGCATCGACTACATCGCGGGTCCGTTTTTGGGAGTCACTGCTCCAATCCTAACCCAGCCATACCTTGGCGGGGCCTCGAGTTACTGTTGTGTTCTTCTTGGTGCCGTAGTTCGCTACATGTGCTTATTGCTGCGCTCCTCATCAGCAGCAGCCCTAGCGGTCCCTGTGACTCATGCAAGATAGCTTTATGAATGCATGGAGTTCATATGAACGAATTGTACGTGTATTGGCGACACTCCGTACGTGTGCGAGTGGTCAATTCAAGGATACATAAATACAGAGTGACTACCGCCATTGGCGACTTGGTTCGCTTCCTGTCAAGGATGACTTTTTTCGAAAGGAATAGTGAGTCTGGATTAGAAAAAAGACTGGCTATAGCCACCTGGTACATTTCCACGCCATTAGCTCAATAAAGTCTCAATTTAAAGTGAATGTAAAACAGCTCTAATGTGTTCGTAAAAGGCGACATAGTGCAATTATATGTCCTTACACCAAAGCAAGACTGAGCCAAACCGGACAAGATACAGCCGTTAGGCTGGAGGATAGTTACCTATGGGTGTGATGAGAGCTTATAACAGGACTTTGCATTAATGCCTTACCACGGATGAGGCGTGACCTGAATTAGAACGGGCTGCTAAATGCACAGCTGCAGCTGACTGTATGGTCATGGGCCAATAGCACGTTCATCTTAAGGAGGTTGCCCAATTACGTTCGTATCCAAATAATGCAATTAGCGCAAAAACTGTGCTGGAACTTTCTGATGAATTTAAGCCATTAACAGAGACGCTCGCAGCGAGAATGTCACACAAAACAGGGCCAAGCACAGCACCATCAGCAAGCAATCTCTCAAGCTCTATGCAAGCTGAAGCGAAGCGTGTCATTGTTTCATATATTCTACAACAGCCTAATGGGTCACAATGCAGAACTTGAGTAGGTTATGTAGGTGATTATCACCCGCGAGCGAATCGAAGAGAAGTGATAATGTTTTGTTGAAGATTCAAGTATATATATGTTTATACTCCCAAAATGAGAAGGAAGGTGTTGAGCATTGTTCATAAGTTTTTGAAGAGAGTCTGGTGGGTTGACCAGGTTGACCTAGACGTGAAAAATGCCAAACTCTAGAGTAAGCTGGCCTTCAAAAACGACGGCGTTGAAATTTGCACCCGACCGCGGGTGATGGTCTTAATATGCGGTAGTACTACAGCAAATACCGATATTAGATTAGATTAGATAGGCGGCAGTAGACGAACCAATAGGCCCATTCCCAAAGAGACACCAGAACTTACGCCCCGGCCCTCGATGAGCTATTGTCGTTATGTTAGATGTATATAGATGACTGGGGAAACGAGAAGAGAAAAAAAGAGGTAGAAGAAAGAAAAAGAAGGGGGAGAAGAATCTCAGCCAAAGAGATGAACGTGAATGCAAGCAAGCATGATCGACAGCCGCTGATACGAAGAGCTTAAAGATGTAGATGGAGCGGAAGTGAGAAGAAGACGGATTAAGGTGGCCTCGGAAGCTTTGGCAGTTAAGAGTTTGCAACGCGTAGAGGAGGGGTTCTTAGCTGTGGAGGATGTCTCTCCCAATGTATGTCAAGACAATTTTCAAACAAGTTGACTGACTTCGCACCAACAACGTCGGAAGGGAGTCTATTCCAAATGTTGACAATGAAATAGGGTATCTTTAGGATAGGAAACGTTTCATTAACGAACAGGCAATTAGCCTATGTTCAGTTACAGTTACATATGAGTATAGGGATTAGTTTTCTGTTACAGCCTACGTACGTACACGGCATCAGCGGAATGTATATATTTTACCGTGTCTGTGAGGGTCTGTGCGTGTCTCTGTCCAGACTTGGCGCTGTTGCAGAGTTTTATTCACAGACCTCTATTTCCATTCAGTTTCGTTCACAGACTTCTATTGCCATTTAATTCCGTTGACAAACTTCTGTTCTCGTTTATATTGGTTCCCAGGCATCTGTTGCATTGAACTTCGTTCGCAGTCCGGACATAGTGGGTCGCAGGTGTGGAGATTCCGACGTGACAACAACGTCGGTGCTTTTTTTCAACAGCGTTGGCTTTACTACAGGCATTGAAAATAGTTTTCGTATTAGGAATAATAAATTCAGTACAATTTAAATAAAAAAATTATCAACAGATCAATTTGTGCTCGAAGAAAAATAATAATTACAAGGGCCATGCGCGTAAGAACAAAAGTTTTACTCCTCACAAAAAGCCATTTTTGATTGACTTGAACATCTACACGGCCGAACACAGTTCCTAGCCGTTAATTGCACGCCTAGTTAGTTATAGCCAGAAAATGGAAGCCTCCGTTTCCGAGCAAAATGATATCACAGAGGAAAGAGCAAGGGACATATAGTACGCCGATAGAAGCGGGGGACCCATGCACGAAGCTGTCCTCACACAGATTGAACGCGCATGGGAACAGCAAGTCGGGAAAGTAGAGGAAGAACAGACTAAAGTAGGAGTATGAAATGGAGAAGGAAGCAAAGTGGGCACGAAAGACAGACGTCCCGAATGCCTAGCTAATGGTTGAGGTAACCTACACGAACCCCCAGGGGTTGCCGGGCCCCATAACATAGGATGGGCGAACCTAACCTAACCCTATGGCCTATATGGCCCATTCTATGGCTCCTGAGGGGTAATAAATATTACCAGTACCTAAATATATAAATATATATATGTATATATACTAGAACTTTGAAAACCTTCACAGTCGGCAACTTAGGTTAATTAAGAATGTAGAAGCGAAGAACAAAAGCTAGGGGATACTTCAGTAATGTACGGTACGAAAAATTTTACTGAGGACAGGAGAAAACTAAAATGAAACGAAATGAAAACGTCCACCCTCAATTTGGAACAAACAAGAAATACTGCAATAATAACAGCTTTATGGCGGTGTTGCATACACGGAGCGTTAACCTTTTCTTTCGCGCCGTTACAGATACGTAATTCATTGGGATGTAGAGGGATTAACATAGACAATTCTTCGCTGCTTTATGGCGAAGTGTATAGTGGATTGTCGGAGCTTCCACACATCGGATGGTTCTTAGATAAAGAGGAAGTGACATTTAGTATGCAGAGAGAAAAATGGGACCTATGGACGGGAGTGTTCCCACTAGAACATAGTATATTGGAACAATAAGCCATTGCGAAAATAAGAAAACAGAGCAAGGTTCGTCACGAGAAGTTAGAAACGAGGAAAGAATGATAATGGATGAGAAAGAGAGAAACTCCGAAAGCCCAGCTGAGGCGACGGCGTATTTTGTGGTCCTGATGGGACAAGAATATTCACGAATGAACGAACTTCTATTACTATGAATTTGTAACAGAAAACCCAAAAAATTGTGGACGAGTTTGCTCGATCGATTGCTCCTACTCGTTGGAACTGGTCCGCTGAAGTGAGGAGTCTTGGAAAGCCGAGAGAATCTCCCCTCCATGCGGTCAAGCGAACTTATCTCACCGGTCAATATAAGAAGAAGAAGGAACCCCAGTGAGCGAGATGTATGATTACCGAGTTCATAAAGAAGCAGCTCCGTACATGGTCCAATATACACTAGCTACACACGTAATGACAGCAAGCAACTGCGTAGTTCCTCCGGTACAGCATTAGGCTGCCAATCTCCCACTCAATGACACCGATAGAGCTTGATTTATAGCAGTCCTGCGTCAATGACTGAAGACGCTGCTTCTCTAGATGATGTCTGTTTGAGGAGTTTCGTGGCTACGGGTACGGAAACCAATGCATAAATCAGTCATTAAGGATACGATGATGAATTGTGAAACTCAAAAATGGCCCTACCTACATAAGCGATGATACTTTAAAAGATCTACCTGAACTATATTTGTCGGCGGTCTGTGAAGTTCATAGGGATTTCTTTTTATCATATATTTTTCGATCTAGTAGGAATGGGCTACAAAAATTCGATGACTTCTGGAGAGATAGACTCAGGTGAGTTCTTTAACGAGTTAAAGAGAAGCATTAGAAAAACGGTCTTATCGATGCTCCGTGATAAAGGGACTTTATGACCTATGAAATGGTGTTCAAAGAGTTTGAGTCAGCAAGGTGTACCGGAACCATAACAGAGAAAAACAATTAGAACATACATAGGAATGCATATTCTACACTCATCAAAACACAGGACTTCAGCAGCCTCATTGTACAACAAGAAGAAATCACGAATCCGTAGCGTCTGAATGAATGAAGTGCGTAGTTGTAGGGTGGTGGAAAACTGACAATATATTTACATGGAGTGAGAGTTTAACGAAGTACATAACTCAGCAACACTGATCCTCTTGTATTCGATGGGATTCTTATATCACAAGGAATGCGGTATTGGATGGACAGAGTTTGACTCTCGTCCTACTTCTAACCAGTGGACCCGACAACTCTACAACTTCGCTTCTTAAACAATACTGGCCAAGTTTATGTAATGCCTGGGCCAAGCGATAATCTGACTTCGACTCCTTGGCCCTCACATTCCAATCTGTCCAACTCATTTCGACTCCGGCTTTGATTCCATGCACATTACTACTGCTTAATTAAACTGATATTTTTTGTAATGAAGCATCAGATCAGTGTGGTGGTACAAAAAACGGTAGATTGTGGGCCAAAGTATTTCCATTACAACTTGTATTTAAGCGATCTGTACTTCGTGCAAGATGCGGTCCATAAGACAGTACTCGAATACAATCATTTTCTTTTTAGTTCGTGCATTGTACACAACTTGTATTTTTGATGGTGTAAGGTTAGTTTAATTGCATCTCCACTACAAAGACATTCTCACAAAGGAAGGCCAGGAATCATTCACAGAAGAGGCTCATCCGTGTACCCACCGAGTGAAAAATGTATTGTTTCACAACCAGCACGGCTTCCTGTGCACCAACGGAAGACGCGCTGGTTTCGATTCATTTTTATTTTCCAGCGCACGAATCGAAACGAGAATCTGTGAAAATTATGTGCTAACAACGTAAGCGAACTCAAGCAAGGAATGACATCTCGGACAAGAAAAAACTACGCAGAACGCAATAGATCGATTAAGATCCAAGGTCGGCCCGAAGGTTTCTGCTTAAGACTATAAAAGCAACTCTTTTGCCTTTTGTGAGTCGCTCAAACAATATACGACGAGGGACAAGTTAACATCAAGGCAACCAACCTAGAGTTTGCTGAATCACATTCACAATACTGCAATACCGCTTCATAAACACCACCAGTATGAGCTGTATGATAAAAGATGATGGGGCAGCTTTGATCACTATGCGGGTGAGTACATGAGTAATCATGGGGAAATTGTATTAATGGTATAAAAAGTTTGATCGTTATGCCTGTGACTGCATGAGTAAGCGTGGAGAAATTTATTCGTAGAATTGAAAGAGAACAAAGCTACAAGTAGCAAGCATCTTTAGCGGTAAAATGAAAATAAAATATTTTTTTATAATGTTTAACATATGACGCCAGGTTTATATTTTTACGCTGCACATACATTTCAATGGTGAAGAAAGGTACGATTAAAATGACGACCGAAAAACATATTACTTTGCACGTAATATAACTGTCCAATAAAATATTCCATTGTTGCTTTTAAGCCATTAATATCCAGGATATTCCTCAGTTCTGGGGAGAAAAGAGCTATTAATTACCCCATGTGGAGACGGTGGACGTTATAGCCAACCTGAAGAGTATTCCCTTTCTCCTTTCAAATACTTGCCAGAGCATTGGAGACCAAATTGAAATTTAACCTTGCCTGGACGGACTCGCTACCGGAGAAGTTTTTGGGGTTCGCGGGAGAGTTTGTGCCACAAGCTCGGAAAGTTAGAAAACCGGCGAGAAGGGCAACACAAAAGGCTAATACTGCCAACTATGTAGATAGTTCAACCTAGTTTACATGAAGGAAAAACGAGAGCCGAGACTACGTTAGTGTTCCCTGTACCGATGGCAGAAGCAAAAGTACCAGAAAGTAGCGGCGGTACACACTAAAAAATCTCTGACTCTTGCATCAAAATACTTCACTGCAACACCTTTGATTGTTATAAGTAATAAAATAGTTTTGCATACTAAATACAGTACAATACTCAAATGACTTAATCAGCAACAATTATTATTATATTTAGAAGTATAGCTATAATTTTCTGTTCCACAACAAAGGCTATATCACGAAGAAAGGAGGGACATATACGTAGTATGACGATAGACACGTGGAACCCATGCACGAGGGTGTTTCTTCACAGGATCAACAAGCAAGGGGACAGCAAGTCAAGTCGGGAAAGAAGAGGAAGAACAGCTGGAGGAACGATCAGTAGGAGTAAAAGATGGGAAGGAAGCAAAGTGGGCACGAAAGACAGGCGTCCCGACAGCCTAGTTTATGGCTAAGGTAACCTAAGGGTCCCCTGGGGGCGCTGCTCCCCATGACATAGGATGGGCGAACCTAAACTAACCTAACCCTATGCCCCATCCTATGTCCCCTGAGAGGATAGGGCTACGAGAGCTATAAGGTTCGTTCGTTTGGGTGGTCACAGTTGATATAAGCCTACAATCGCTCAACGATTCAGCCAGGTGCTTTGACTGAGCCCCGTTCCATAGAATTTTTGGGCGTTAACTTTGCATGACTGACCAATGAGACGACCGGAAAGTCATCCATGATGTGGGATATTGAGTTTCCAGCAGCGACGAACGATATTTTGGTGCTCATAACCACATATTTTGTGGCTGAATCAATTGGTTATTTTAGCTAAAGAATTCTCTGTATGTGCACCAACGCCACTGGTGCATGTACCAACAACACAAGCTCAATGGCCATGTGCACAAGTGGTACAGGTACCGTATTGCTGCACGTTCCAACACCACAAGCCCAAGTGTCATGTACACAATTGGTACGCGGACCGTATTGCTGAACGTACCAACACCACAAGCCCAAACGCATTTACCCAAGTGGTACGTGGTACGTACCCGTACCGCACCGCTACGCGCACCACCATCACACGCCCACAGGCCCCGAGACTCAACAAGTGACTTACAAAGTTGGTGTCCCAGGAGGCGGCTCGGTAATTAACGAGACACTAAGGCGTTAATTTTGAGTACATGCGCGATTGTGGAGCCCTTCTGTCCTCACGCGAGTTCCGGGGCCGACGTTACCACGTTAACACTAAGGGCGCCGTCAGAGAAGCTGTTGCTATGAATGGACGCTTCAGAGTAGTGAAGCGAAATTTATTGCGTACTACGTAGTGGTTGTTGTGTAATAATAGCATCCGTAGTTACCCTCAATTGCTGCCACAGAACCAGCAAGATGTAGCTACTTCATAATTATGCCTATAATTACCCATAACTTCCGGTGTAGAACCAACAAGTTACACGAAATTCAGGAGTACAAATGCATCATGTGTCTAGTTACCCTCAACTGCTGGTACAAAACCTGCAATTATTTAATATTGCATGAGCATGCAGAGTTACCCCAATTTCGGGTAAAGAATTTTCAATTAAACAATATTGCATGAGTATGCCGAGTAACCTCAATTTCTAGTAAGAGTTAATCCTTCAACAACAACTAATTCTCCAATAAAAGTTGAAAAACGAAACACTGAAGTGACTGCCACTATAGTTTTTAACATACGAAAAAAATGGATGAGTAATAATATTTATATACATATGACAGATACATATTTTTCAATTCCATCAAATTACCAAGTGCATAGCCTGTAAAAATTGTCGATCTCAAATACATGTCAGTTTGAGTCGTACGTGAAGTATGACTGACTTGGAGGGGGGGGGGAGGAGAATGTACTTTAAGAAGGTTAATATTTGAATGCAGTATTTTAGTATTATTCTACGTTTTTACCTCCGCCAAGGAGGTCATGTTTTCGTCGTGTTTGTCTGTCTGTCTGTCACCAAGATAACTCAAAAAGTTATGAACCGATTTAGACGAAATTTACAGAGATTGTTAGGTATGTTAGGAGGAACAGATGATTAACTTTTGGTGAAGATATGTCCATCCGTTTGTTTGGTTGTTTGT
>LQNS02278165.1:6723173-6734559 GCA_001587735.2 Parhyale hawaiensis
ATGTAGAGTACCTTCAGTAAAGACCTTATAGAAGGACGCGAGGTGTTCAGGTGTAACAGAGGTCCCTCTGTGGGCCTAACAACGGGCCCTTGAACTTACGGAATGTCGACCCACACCTCTCTATACCCTCGCAGCTGGCCTAGCCAGCGCACGCTAGGGCCTCTTCGTGGAGCATAGCAGCTCCTTCTCTGTTATGATACACATGTTGCTTTCAATTTCCCTTGACACAGCTATAATCTTACGAAAGAGGAAGAATATACATTCCTGATCATATGTTTTGGGCAAGTTAAAAAACTGAAAAAATACTATTTTACATAAACAGACTCTAACGTTTAGTCACCAAAAGTAAAGTTTAGTAAAGATTACGAATGAAGATGACAAACAATTTCTGCATAATTCGATTAGATAATCACATTTTGAGCAATTGAGGTGCTTACCAGTTGATCAAAAATTTATGACCAGGTCACACAAAAGCGTAAATGCAAGAAAATTCACGGAATTCATCCCAGTTACAGACTTTCAGTTGAGGTGTGAAAGTGTCACTATGCCCACTACCTGCTAACTATGCTCGTTTTAACGTGGTCAGATCTTTGAGTAGCACAAGAAAAGTTTGTCGCGGGTGGAGTGTCATTGCAGGCGAAATGCAAAGAACATATTTCTTCGTAAACATCATATGAGTAAGAAAAATGCAGCTGTGTCGCATGTAAAGGTATTTGCCGTATACAGTATGCATTATTCGAGAGTTTAGAGCCAGAAGTGGTCATGTCCATTTTTGGCGAAATTGGGTTTTAATAACCAAGTGTATGCTTGTGAGGTATATTTTAAGCATCACAAGTGTCTATACCTTACATCTTCATGCCAAATACTTGAGAAAAATTTCATCTGCCAGAATGGAGCAACTCACCGCGGGATCTTAACACTAACCGGGGACAGATGTAACGCCAGGAGCGTCAGGGAAGATGTTGCAGCACAGACATCTCAGCGTAGTTCGTTGAGGCAGCGTACTTAAAAACTCCACTGTACCTAAAAATTATCATATATTGGAAAGCATCGGTTGCCGGTCATCCTGTTGACCGCAAGCTTCGACCTCTCGACTCCGTATACGTGAAGTAGCATGAACAATGTCATCTGGATCTCATCCGAAGACGCTCAAGGTAACCTAAGGTAGAAAGTAATCCAGCAGCACAAAATAGCCGTTTCAAGAGAAGAAAAGGGAGATACAGCGTTTGTGTTAAGAGAAATGGGGCACATTTTTCCATTGGATCTATGCAGGAACAGCAAGTCGGAACGGGAGAGGGATAAGAACAGGCGAAACAGCAACAGGAGTAAGATAATGTAATGAAGCAATTTGGTAACGAATTCAGGGAAACTACTCCAAAAGCCTATAGCTAAGGCTAAGGTAACCTATGTGTACTCCTGAGGACCTTACTTTTATGGAGACGTTGATGGTCACCTCCGAAACAAGTCAAAAACTCAAACATCAAGATCGAAGAACTACTTCAAGCCACCAGTTTTTCCCGTGCTTCGTAGAGGACATCTGGAACAGGCCCCCCTCTCCATACAGTTGTCGGTGCAGAGACTATTAATTCTTTCAAAAATAGTATCGAAACGCACTGGGAGCAACACTCTCCACAACTACGCACTCCTCCACGACTCACCAACTCCTAACGGCCAAAACTTTAAAGGTCCACTTAATCCATTATCTTTCATGCCCAACTAACATCCCATTTCCGAGGCCCTCGGATTTGCAGCTATTAACTGTGCTTGCACAATTAGCTCCTTAGCTCAGTTTTTATCTTCTTTGTTTCTTCCATTGATGTCTAACTTATTTGACAAAATGGCAATAGCTCATAGAAGGCTGGAGTGTAAGCCCCGGCTTCTCTCTGGGCATGGACCTGTTGGTCCGTCTACTGCCGGCAATCTAATCTTACAAAGGACGGGGTGTGCCTGTGAATGCACGAACTTTTGTACGGATGTTCAGCTTCAACGCCGTTCAAATACCCATTGAATTTCCGTAGCTAATATACTTAAGGAAACGTAAGGACGATGAACGACCACCAAGTTGAACGTCCGTTCGTAAGTTGAGCGAGGGATTGCATAGTGTACCCCCAGCATGTCTACACTGCCAAACGGCTCTCCTATGAGAAACAGTCTGCGTTCGGTATCCGAGTCATAACTATGCACAATAATTGTAAAAACTGTTTCATCAAGTACAGATACAAACTGCTAGCATAAATTCCTAACCAAAATTGTAATGTCTAACAAGTGCGTAGCCAAAGGATCGCTTCAAAGTTAGTGATGTAACCTCAGAAACACATTTCATTAATGTAGGGTAACATGTCTAGTACACGTCCACCATGCTAGTAGCCGTCCACTTGGCACTAAAAAACTTCCTGTGTGAAAACTAGCAGTGCTAGAAAGCCGTACATAGGCTTAAACTGTAGGCTAAGTAGTGCCACACCATGCCTGAAAATGACGGGCAAGAGAAATGAAATAAGAAATAATTGTGGTGGTTTTCCCATTTTTTCATGTTCTTTGTGACAGAAATTGGAAAACCACCACCATTTTTTCTTATTTAATTTCTTTCGCCCGTCATTTTCAGGTATGGTGCGGCACTACTTAGCCTACAGCTTAAGCCTATGTACGGCTTTCTAGCACTGCTAGTTTTCACACAGGAAGTTTTTTAGTGCCAAGTGGACGGCTACTAGCATGGTGGACGGGTACACGACATGTTACTCTATGGGGTTGTATGCTAATTCTCTCATTGTTATTTTTAGTACTATTCTTATGTTAATACTAAGCATGAAAACCTCAGGACACTGTGTCCTAACCTTGTTGGAAACAGTTTCCATATAAGAAATAAATGTCTTTTGTTTTTGTTTTGTTTTGTAGGGTATGAGACGTATATGTACCGCACTGCTGTTCATCACGGAATTTTGCTGCAGCTTTATGCGCTATTTTCTTCAAGTAGTCACTGAGAGAAATCTTGATGCAGTTAGAGTTAGATGCAATAAAATCACATGCATTTTTGTCCCAAAACCGAAACACGCAAGTGCATCATAAATATGCTTAGTGCATCATTGTGATGCACTTTTTTAACTCCACTGTAATTATAGTAATAATCATATATTATCTTGCATACAGTAATTACACCTAACGAGTTATTCCTTTTGCCTTAATTGTAGAATTTGGAAGTTCAAATATTGAAGGAAAGGAGAAGCCAGCGCTGTGAGAATCCGAGAATCGAAGTCAGCCATGGAGAGATTTTTCACTCCTTCGCAGCACGGACTTAATATACTGTTTTGCACACTACCAGTGCATGGCATATTGAACTCTACGTTAGGTTTATCCAATGTATTCGAGATAATGAATGATTATTATTATTACCATAATAGTAAAGTTAGCTTAAGTGCTTGATGATGATACATATAGGTTCTTATGACACAACTGGCACGTTGATGATGCACTTATGTGTTTCGGTTTTGTGACCAAACCGTTGAGGCACCCAGATGCATCAAAAACAGGTACAATTGATGTACCTGGAAAGACGAAAATTTGAATTACTATAGCGACCCGCTTGTTAGTATGCAACCGCGTCTCCGCTTGCCACGAGGAACAAAACTACAAAGCTTTTGTTCACTTTTTTGTGGAAATGTTTTTCTGACTGAAATATGTTTTTCTCTCCGCTGCGATGACACACCAAACTACGGCATGAAACACCTACGTGCATCATAGTTTTTTCTCAGTGTGCACGCAGCAGCAGCAGCGACACCATTTACCATGCAGTATATATAACAAACTCTAAATACGACGAGGCAAGTGTTAACGATAAGGAACATAGGAGCTGGGACAACGCTTCATTTTCTCAAGCGAAGTTCCTTAACTGCCACAACAGAGAAAAATTAATGCACGAACAGGACATCAACACAAGGCAATACACCATCCATACGCACAGAAAAGTCTATGTAACGCAAGTTCATGTTTACCTTTTAAAAGGTAAACCTAACGAACCTCCTTTTTCAGATTTACTCTTTTAAATATTTATATAAACTTAACGTTATAGAGATTTCTCTGTGTAGCAAAAGTTTACATAGAAATAGAGAATGATGTTTCCATGGTTTGGGACACAGTAAATAGAAAGAGTTATTCTGTTTACTATGGTTTGGGAGCAGATCACAGGTGAGACCAGACTGTGGATGCGTCTTGATGTAGAACAGGAACAGAAGACAGGGAGGGAGGCAGGCAGGATGGAGCAGACCATTTCTATGAGGCGAACCGAAGACAGAGAAGAAAGCCATTCAGCGGCGGCGGCGTATCAGGTTACGGAGAAACAGGAGCCGTAAGGCGTACCTGGGCTGCCTGGGTCTGCGACCGCCGTATGTGTATGACAAGTACGAATATAAAGGTGTGGTGGATAGACCATAAGTCACTATAGTAAGGAGTGTGCTCTCTGCTGCCTGATGTTAACCAAATAACACAACCAAACACATTAGGCTGTGGGGACCAAAATAGAGTTTTACTTGACATAGTCAAAATAAATTAAGTCAATTAATAGAAAAAATAAATGAGTTCAAATCTTTGAAGTCGATAAACAATGCGGGACTTTGCCAATCTTCAATACGACTGAAAATGTAAATAAATCTTAAAACTATTAAGCTGTGCAAAACAGATGTAAAGTTAGGAGGCGTGGCAGTTTCATGATTGGAAAGTGATAACTTTTGCTCTCAGTGCTATTTTAAGACAAAAACTAGTGGTAGAGCAAAACCTGTTTTCTAAAGAGTATTATTATTATTATTACTATAACTATGTTCAAGGTTGTCCTGCCGCAGTTGACAGGAGCACGACATAACAGTGATTATTTCTTGAAGTGGCAAGAATTACGTACAAAGGTGCAGGGAGAAAAGCAAAGGCTAATTTCGGTTTCCGGTTATTCGTGCTGTGTGAGGAGACTGGTTTAGTCACGTCCTTAATACACGATATGAATCAACGACACGCCATACTTTGGACCGAAGTAGATAGTTCTTTATGCAAAGATGCGCACACACAAGGAACTCTGTCATCATATGATTTAACCAGAAAAGCATTGATCTCTAGGGTGCAAACAGCTGATTTATTTCAATAGCTTCGGAAAGTTAAATTTTGCATGTCACACAACCCTAGAGCCCCGGATGCACTAAGCCGTAATCAGTAATCAAAGCCAAACTCCTAAATTCTATTCTGCATTGCTTCAGTGCATGCCTATCTGACGCAATATTTTCCCAAATAGCTCACTGGTTGTAACAAGGAATGCAGGATGACTGAAATATTCCCGTATTACCGCCCGCTGCATAGCGAAGCGCAAGTGACGACATATAGACAACAGTAACGCATGTCTCCGCATTGTCTGTTCGGGGCTTTGACCGCTCAGTCATACTCTTGTCGTTTGAGGATGTTATGCTGCGAGCTGTGGGCTTCCACGAATATTCTAGTTACTTGTGAAAAAATAAGAAAATTCCATACCGAAGATAACCTTGAGATGACTCTTCAGCTAGTCGCAGATTTACAGTATCCTTCAAGTAACAACGGGCGCATATGTAAAAGTTTAAATTAATAATTCCTATGAAATGCAATATTAATTTCCGGCACCAAACGGGTATCCTAATGCATCGATTCATAATATTTATTTCAGGCACTAATGGAATAATGTACATGATAAGTGATGTTTATTTCAGGCACATAAGGAGGAACAACATGCATCGATAATGGCAACGTAATTATCTTGGGCCGTAATAGCAGAAGGAAACTGCTACTTCAAATTAAGACACGAAATATCTACCACGTGGAAGCTAAATGAAACGAAAATACTTAAAACTGCCGACATGCTGGGTATAAGGATCTAATAAGATACCTTTATGTGCGTGTTAACAAATCCTTGAGTAAAGTAAATACAATAACAAAGCTTAAGAGGGAGCTTCAGTGAATTTTCGCCCATTGCTTTCTTTAACAAATTCGGCACTTAATAGCTCGAGATTAACAGAAGCTTCAGTGGTGGGTTACATCACCAAAATTGTTCAGATGACATGAAGAGTAACTAACAGGCAACTAATGTATATTCTGTTCTGGAAGACCTGATTACCTGTTTTTCAATGACCTCAAAATAGCAGAGCACAAAGCAGTTTACAGTTCAGAACTTGGCTACAAGTTTTTCAGCTCACATAACATAGCAGAGCACAAAGAATCTTTCTCCAATTCACTTCCCTGCTTACAAGAAAATTACTATAGCTTTACAGTCGACCCCAAGACAAAAAATAACAGGTAAGCACGCTTTTACTTTATCAGTGGAGCTTCAAGCAATAAAAGAACGAGCCTAAGTTCCTGCCATAACACATGCGTTATCGTCGATCCAAAGCCGCTCCTTAGGCCTGATAGCAACTTTGTTTCTGCGGACACGGCTTGGCAGAACCGGCGTATATGCTGCTGGCATCTGCTCAGTCTATGAGTTGCCTTTCCAAATCCGATCCAGCCATCGTATTCATAATGAACCACTGAAGTAATAACAAGCTTGGTTGAACACTGTGGCATTTTTTTCTCTGTTCCTACAAACGAATGCCTGCAGACTGGTAAAATGAAGACGTGTTGAAATTTGAACAACCAACAATGCGGCTGCATGTAAACAGTGCTAATCCAAAGCTGGGGTATATCGTCGTGTACCTAAGAGAATGGATATTCTACGATATATCTAGCATTACGTGTAATGAAGATAATCACTGTTATCTTTACTTTGGTGAGAATTATTATGAAGATATTTGGTTAAATTATGATCAGGCAACTGACTTAAGCGTGACAAAAAATGGACAGACAGGAGAATTGATAACAAACCAATACACAATAGTGCCACTATCATAAAGATAATAAAGAACAATGTGTAGTCATATATCTAATCTCTCCATATAGGCAACAGACAATTGCCTGTAAATTTCTAATTAAAGGGCTCAGTTGTTCATATCTGAAAGCAAAGATTAAATGGGCGAGAACATTAGGCGTTCGTAGCAGAATGACGAAAACAGATTTAAATAATGACGAGCTACTAATACGATTTCTTCTCCGTCATTTGTATAGCCAATGAGGTACACTAGGTCTTTATTAGGCACAGTAACCGTAGTTCTCAAGGTATGATCCCCCTCCCCCTCCAATACTACGGCATACAGATGCTTAAATATTTCTTAATGAGATCTACGATTCACCGATGGGCAGTGACCATAAAGCATCGATAAAAGTAACCACAGATTCAGCAAAAGGAATTTTAAAGGCATCCTTTCAGGAGAGCGTTGCTGCCCAGCACAATGGTCTGGTATCCCAGATAACTCGTAAATAAATAAAACTTTAATGCCGCTTCTGTTATGATGAAAAGCCACATAAACTGAAATGCGAGCCTACTGTTTGTTTTATTCTGTGGTACCGTTTGTATACAAGAGATAGAGAGACCTGATTCACGTCTGAAAATAAAGGCATATATGGTAAATGTTTAAATACGAGTATAAGCTTATTAATTGTAAGCAACAATTCTCGCTTATTCGTAGCAAGTATAGAATATATTACATTCATAGCAGCCCTGTTTGTTAGTCTGCCCTCCCCACCCTATAAATACACCGCACTGTGCCCGAAAGTTCGACAGTCTCTGAACAAATACGAAGACACATTCAGGTGCACAAATATGTCCCATACGGATATCGAGAGCGCATCTCTTCCCGCGGATTCAACGCATGAGCATATAAATTTCTACACAAGTATGCTGTTTATTAGAACTCCCATCATTTCCGCAGTTAAACGAGAGGTAGCTACTCCAAACTTCACAAAATTGAGGAAACTTGTCGTGTCTAAAAGTTACTTTTTCACTGGGTTAGTATCTCAGCCAAAGAGGTGATGTTTTCTAGCGTTTGTTTGCTTGTCTGTCACTATTATTAGTGAAAACGTTATGAACAGATCTTTACGAAATTTACTGGGATTGTTAAGCATGTTAGAAAAAACAGCTGATTAACTTTTGATAATGAACCGTTCAACAGTCTGTTTGTTTGTTTATTTGCTTCTTCTATCTTAGTCCGATGATTAAAAAGTTACAGACGGACTGTTATGAAATTTGCACGAATTGTTCGGAATGTTACGAAGAGCAAAAGACCAAATTTTTGTGATGATCTGCTCATCAGTTGACTTATCTTTATGTTTATGTATGCCAGCAACACAACTCAAAAAGTTATGAACGGATCCTTATAAAAATTTGGAAGAATAGTTAGAAATGTTAAAAAGTACAAATGACGAAATTTCGTGATCATCTGTCCGTGCGCTTGAGTGATTAATGTTTGTTTGGTTTAGTGTTTGTCAGACTATAACTCAAAAAAGTTACGACAGATCTTCAAGAAAAGCACAAAAACTGTTATTACTGCCAAGAGGCACAAGTGACCGAATATTGGTGATGATAAAAAAAGGAAATCCTAGAATGAGGACCAATGTGAATTTCTCATTACCATTGCCTTACTTGGCAGGGCGGAGGTATGTGCTCTCAGAGGCTCTAGCATCAACTGCCTGCTGCGCCAACTGCGGTAGTTTCTGCACGTGTTAAATCGCTCAACTCTGCCGTAATTTTATTATAATACTTGGCTTAGTATGTTACTTATCTACTAACTTGAGTCTGATTTGAAGCGAAGCGCCAAGCATCGACGCCGCTGAAAGTTAGCAAGGATCAAGCTTACTATCATAGCACGATGGATGAGCGGATAATTACAAAACAAATAACTTTAGAGGACGGTGTTGATCACCCGCGAACGAAGTGAGAGAGGCGACATGTAGTATTTTCGTTCTGTAAGTGCGTAGAAATGTTTGCGTATATCAGTATATTTGCATGCAAGTCTTCCATTCAAAAACTGCAAGCACTTGAGCTATTATCATGTCTCTTGCAGGCAGTCAGGTGGGTTGTTCTATAAGTAAAAAAAAAAAACTGCTGACTAAGAGCGCTGGCACACCAAAAACAGTTGAGCGAGAACTTGGCAGGCTCGCAGTTTCTGAGAAGCACGACATGCAATGGAGCGCGCACACCGAACAGCGGCAGCGGCCTGCTCAACTGCCGCTATTCGGTGTGCGCCCTCCATTGCATTCCATGCTTCTCAAAACTGCCAGCCTGCCTCCCAGCTTCACGCTGGACTGCTTTCGGTGTGCCAGTGCCCTTAGCATCATCACGAAGAGGGATTTTAATCATTGTAGTGGACTTTCAAATGCAGCTCCACTGGGACCACTGAAATTACTTCACTTTGCAGGGGACGAGATATATTCTGCGAACCTATATACTTGTTCAGAACCGATTACTTGTCGCAAACTACTTATTAAACATGAAGCAACTCTACATGTACAATATAAGCTTTTTATTTCTGAGTGAGAACAAGCAGTTTCGTGCCAGTATCTGCAGGTGTAGGAAGAGTGCATTCATGTATTTTCGGTGTGTATGGCCTAGAATTTACATCCCGGGATCCCAAGATTCCGGATGATTTAGGGCTGAAATTTCCCGGTCCAAGAATCCGTTTTTTCCCGGGAATTCCCCGGATTCTACATAGTATTCGTTTTTCAAGATAAGATTGAGAAAAAAAACTTAAAAATCATGCTGTGTAATATGATTAATCAGTTAGAGAGCTCAAGACAGGACTTACATATTTTAATTTAGTGCAATTTAGTTCACTACCCACTGCACACAGTGTAGTAGTACACAGTTCAACTATTGCATCAGAATATAAATTTCTTCGTATTATCGCACATTGACTTGCATATTATTTATATGCATTAATGTAGAGCTTTTAATGCACTAATATTTTATTTATGTTGTTAATGGTGCCCACTTTAATTTTGAACATTGTGATTAAGTTTTGTAGGAAATAGAAAATAGACTGCAATAGATACGATGGCAAAGGCCGATGTTGCAGAAACCAAAGCCTGTGTGTGGCGACACTATATATATATGTTCAAGATGCCATTGGAGAAACTGCGAAGAGTATAAAATGCGTCTAGAGTTTCCTTTGTAAAGGCTGGTCTACCAGTAGTTTGTTACGTCACATAGAGAGTATACACATCATAGTGAAGCCTGAAACTGTAGACCCAGTTGCGTCAACTAGCAGCTGAAAAGACAGAAATCGTATTGGAACAAAACGCCCCCATGCAAGGGAGGCTGTGCCAGTAGTAATACCACTAAACCAAAACAAATAAAAATAACAAGTTTCGTACAGGTGCATTAAAGTGTCGGTAAATACAGTTACAAAACGTGAATTCATTTAGAGAATCCTTCTCAGATAAAAGTTTTTCGGTCTCTCAATCTCTAAATACTGCGATGGGATGATATATAAGCAGTATGACATCATGTCAGGGTCGATAAAAGAGGAAATTTCTGAATCTCTAAAGTATGCTAGGAAATTTAGCATAACTCTTGATGAATACACATCGATCGGGAACAAGCGATACTTGAACATCAACATTCATTTCCACAATATATTCCACAATTTGAGCATGGTGACAGTCACTGGAAAGCGTCGATATTTATTGCAGGTTTGTTTTATTTTCATCATTTGACAGGCTGTTATATATTAAACAATGTTAATTTTTCATATAATTTGAAATGTAAGTTTTCATTTCACAACGTAATTTAAAAAAAATTACAATAGTGTAAGTGTAAAATATACAGAAATCCCGGGATGCCGGGAATTTAAATTTCTCCCTGCATTGCAAATCCTAGCATGGCCTTCGCTTTACGTGAGTGTGTCCCTTAGCCTGGGTAATGACATTGCTTACTATGTACTTCCAGGCATGCTGGTGAACCTACTACTTTCTTAATAAAACTCCCATTATTATATTATTACCAAGCCACCATAATAATAATGCAGTAGTCGTTCACTGCACGAGCATTAAGTTTAAAGCACTTCAGCTGAGCTTGAGTAACATACACGCACGACTGTGGGTCAGCTTATTCAAAGTTGAAGAAAAGTTAGCCCTCGCATTCACGGAGCAAATTTTCAAGCCGCGAAGAAAATTAAGCTTTGGGCTGACGGCAGGTTGAGGAAGTGCAGCCGGTGGGTGGGAGGGGCAGGGAGTGGGGAAGGTGGGGGGAAGACGGAGCAATAAGCGAGACTGGGGAAGAGGGAGGGGAGGGGGGAAGCTTTCAGGGACGGTCAGGTAGAAATTTTTGAATTGGAGAGATAAATCGTGAGGAAGCGAAGGAGTGGGGAAGAGGGTAGGGAGGGAAGGAGGAGAGGGGAAGAGGGTAACGGTTGGCTGGCGGCTGCTGCAGTGCGCAGGTATTAGGGAGTGTCGTGGGGAGTGGTGGGGATGTGAGTGGGGAGGGGGAGTGGGGATCATGCAGGCGAGTCTGTGGGGC
>LQNS02278165.1:6769306-6788979 GCA_001587735.2 Parhyale hawaiensis
GAATCTGTTGATAGTGAGCCGTACGGGCAGCTCCTTGACTGGCAGGAGAAGACGGCCGAAAGCGTGTGCTTTATAACCAGCTAAATAACACCTGCTTTAGAACGAAAGCAAAGACGATCGTGATGACGACCCAACGGGTCACGAGTCGTCTAGTATAATACTAAAAGTCTGTGAACCGGTCTTGTTTATTTGTGTCTTGTTTGACACATCTTCACTTTTACACTAGGAGAAATTCGAGGTATGGGTAGAAGCAGTGGCATTTTTTCCATGGATTAGCTCTTTAATTCGTTTGTATCTGTGATACGGAAGTTAAACTGAGCTGGGCCTCAAGAACGAGCTTGATCAGTTTATTGGTTCCACGGGCAATACAACTGAAATACGTAACATATAATTATTTGACTTTGCTTACAGCCTGGGTGTTGAATATTCGTTAGAAAAGCAAAGAATCTGTTGATAGTGAACCAAACGAGCTGCTTCTTGACGGGCAGGAGAGGACGGCCGAATAACAGGTGGTCTATGCCCAGCTAAATAACACCTGCTTTTTTTGCGAAAGCGAAGACGATCGTAATGACGACCCAATGGGTCACGGGTCGTCTAGTTTTATCCTAAAGTTTGAAATTTTGATCGATTGATATACTAAAGCTTGTATCTAAAATACGCACGTTAAGAAAATAATTCCAGAGTTCTCCCAAACGTTGAGCATTGATTGTTAATAGCAGGAGATTCTTCTAAAATATGAAGAGCTTCTGCTACGGCCAATCGGTTGTTGTCAGGATATTTTTTGTATGATAGCTGTATTATTTTCTACATTTTCCGCGTCAAAGCTGTCTTGTGTAAGTCACTCATGTGGAGTTTCGGTCCGCCAGAAGAGAGATGACAGGATAATCGACGACTCAGGGTTGTTCTCGTTAAACCAATGTAGGTAGGTAACGCTTGGGAGAAGTTTGCAACCTTCATTGAGACATGAGAAACGGTACACTACATTGGTTTGCTGAAAAGGATCCTTTGGTCGTTGGAAGATTATTTCTCATTATGAGGCTGTGAGACTTGGCACTTTTATAAAAGATGCGTAGTTTCAATTTCTCGCTGTCGTTTGTGCACCGTACATTACGGTGAATGATGCTGTTCAGGACACGCTCATGGACTTTATGGGCCAGACTCATTTAATTTCCATAACAGATAACGATAGTTTCACTCTTGGTTGGTTGTGCTGCATTATTGGTTGATTTGCGTATCTGTTTAATTTCACTGTCTATGAGTCGATTTGGATTGCCATTGTTAACTAATGACTGCCTACAGTAATTAAGTTCAGCAATTAAGGCGTCAGTGGAAGATGAGATCTTAAAAGCACGGCGGATGTATGATCGTACGACCCTTTTGTTGTATCGGTTGGGACACTCACTGCGGAAGCTCATACCTTTTTCCGTTGCTTTTCGGAAGACCTTGGTAGAGTAATGGCCGTGATTGTTGGTTACTTCGACATCGAGGAAAGGCAAAGTATTTGAGGAGTTCATTTCATAGGTAAAGTGCAGGGCGGATTCAGTCTCCATCTTAGCTAGCAGTCGCAGCAGCTGATTTTCGTTACGCACGACAACATAATGTCATCCACGTACCTGCAGTACGTGCTGGGTTTGATAGATGCGTCGGTGAGTACTCTATTTTTACATGACACATGAAGAACTCTGCATATATGGGACCCAGGGGGCTTCCCATTGCAACTCCGTCGACTTGATAGATTAATCTGTGGTCTGGAGTCTGGAAAGGAGTCTGCAGCAGGTAAGGTTTCGGAATTATACACGTAGTCAAGTATGATTTCTCTCGTCTCCATGACCGGGACGTTGGTAAAGAGACTTGTGACGTCCAGTGAGGCGAGTTCACCATCAGGTTGAGTAGATCGCAGAATAGATAGAAATTCGTCACGTGACTTGATAGAATATTTGCTCGGTATGAAGGGCTTATTGGTGGCATGTTGTTGTTGTTGTTACGTAGGGGCGGCTCCGGAGGGGGTCGGGCGTGTGGCGGAAAGTATGAGAAGGAAGGCAGGAAGCGCAAGAGGTCAGTCACAGATAAAGGGCTGTCCCATAGAGAGGTACGAAGGAGGGCGGTAGGGTGGGCGGGACACTCAAACAGGTGGTTTACGGGGTGGAGGGGGGGGGGCGGTGGCACTCCGGGCAGGAGTCGGAATCCGCCAGTCCGATCCTGTGGCGGTATGATATCAGGGCAGAGCAGAAACCCGAGCGCAAGTGTGACAAAGTGGAACGGGCCGCTCGAGAGAGGACCGCTTCGTCGGGCGAAATCTCCGGCGGGGCAAAGCCCAAAACCCTGTTAACGGGTAGGCGGTCCAGTGAAGCTTGCACGGCAGATCGGTGGAGGGTGGAAATCGCTGAGCGGTACTCTTAGGAAGGCATGATATTATCAGTAAATAGGTGGTTGATGTCAGGTTTGAATTTGGTTGCTAAGTTGTGGCGGATGAGACGGGGGCCAGCCTGTGCGGTGACAGCAGAGTGGACTGGGTGTTCGGGAAGAAGGGCGGAAACGAGGTATTGACGGCACTCTAGGTCGAGGGATTGATCGATCCTCAGCATCTTGGACTCAGCGTGGAGATGGTCCACGGAAGCCATGCGGAGGCAACCGGTCGCGGTGCGGAGAGCGGCGTTTTGAACCGTCTGCAGCTTGCGAACCGCGGACTGGCGAGCCCCAGGATACCACTGGAGCCGCGTAGGTGATGAGAGGTCGGACAAATGCCCTGTATGTGAGAAGCAAGGTCTCCTTGCACTGGCCCCAGCGGGTGCCCGCTATAGGGCCTTGAGCAGTCGAAGGCGGCTGGAGGCTCGAGCGGCTGTGGAAGTGATGTGCGGTGTAAAGGTAAAGTGGGTGTTAAAAGTGACGCCGAGGATTTTGGGGCGGCGCTTAGAGGAAGGGTAGAGTCGTTCATAGTGATGCCGGGGTCAGGTGTTGACTGATGGGTGAGTACTTAATGGTGACACCAAGCTGTTTGGCGACGTTATACGTTGGACTGATTACTTGAGAAATTATCGGTCTTATCGGGTATCGATCTTTGTGTGATTTGACGTTACTGTATTTTTTGTATACATATATATTTCTGCATAAAACCCACTAATGCTGGAATATACCTGAATGGGAAGAGCGAATGTCCACAGCGCTACCAAGATGGTGTAATTAAAGCACTGATTCACCGATACTATAAAATATCGTCCACGTAGCAGCTTTTCCACACTGCAGTTGCCAATCTAAAATAAGTTCTGATCAACAACGGTTATCCAAATAGACATTCCGACTGCATCCTGCGACACTACCTGAACACCAGAACTACCGTCACAGGAGCACAATGTGACCCGGCAAACGTCCACACCATTTATTATGAAAACCAAATGTTTGCAGCCTACAAGACAGATGAAAGAGTACTCGAACAAATAACCAAGAACAACACAACCTGCATCAATCAAAATGATAAACTGAAGCTCCTCATCTACTACAAAAGTCCGACTATCAGCCAACTTGTTGCAAGAAATAATAGCAACACCACCCCAACGTTTAAACGGACCAATGTCATATATGAGTATACATGCAAACTTGGAGATTATGAACTCCATAATAGCTCATATATCGGCATGACTATCACAACATTGTCCAGACGCTTAACCATCCACCGCGCAAATGGAGCCATCAAAAACCACACCGAAGAAACGCACAACGCAGCTCTAACAAGAGACACGCTCGTCACAGGAACGACAATCCTCCATTGAAATGACAATTATCAGCTTTTACAAATAATAGAAGCACTGTACAACAGAGCTAAGCGACCAAGCATAACTAATCAAGTAACTGGATCCTGCAGAACTCTTAAACTACAAGGGGACTGAGTGCCACGCAAGCATTCAGCGAACACCACAGAGCAACCCGCCTTAGCCCAACAGCCAATCAGAGCGCACCTTCAAAACACTGATCGCTAGGAATCTACAAAAAGAAGCAACTGTCTACCCGTGACAGCATTGTTTTATCTTCTCAGAAGCTCACCAGCAACAGCCTCCAGACGCCTGCTTCCGTCCACTGCCTTCATCTCGGCCTGAAGATGGTCATAAGAAGTGACCGAAACGCGTCGCCTCGCATCTCCACTCACAACCAACGAAGAATTTGTTCCAGTACCGATGGACTACAGTACTTACATCTTCGGCAAACTTCTTCATTCGACGGACCAGACACTGTTTTAAAAGTTAGATTGTACGAGAAACTTAACAAAGATATTTTAACCAAAATATATTGTTTCATTTTTAATCAAACTCTTATATATATATATATATTGGTATGTATATATTAACAGATAGAGCAAAGAAAACTGATTGATCTCCTGAAAAGCTGAGATGCGAATTGAAAAACTGCAAACAAATATTAGTGAACAATAGCTACCCGAATTCTCTTGTAGATAACGAAATGACGAAACACCTCAACCGAAACGTTCTTCCAGCCAACTACGCTAGCGAAAATTTAATAGTTTATTACGAAAACCAAATGAGTGAATTCCATCGCGTCGATGAAAGAATTCTTCAGAAGATCGTGTCACGCAACTTCTCATGCAGGCATAACAATGATCGCCTGACACTCTGAATTTACTATCGCAACAAGAAAGTCAAGAACTTAATTATGAAAAACAACTGCAGTAAACGAACAAGCCAATAACGTAATCTACAAATTCTCATGCCCCGATGAAGGTTGTAAAATGACGTAAACTACATTGGGATGACAACAACTACCTTGAGTCTGCATTTAACTATGCACCTGGCTGGAGGATCCCCTAAGCAACACTTCTCCACCGAACATGACCTCACCTTAAGTAGATAAATCCTGGAAGACAATACAACAATATTGCGATATTGTCCTGACTATACGAGACTATGTATTACTGAGACACTTTTGATCTCTCAAAACTCGCTTCTTCTGAACAAACAAAGCTCTGGATTTGCTAGAACTTTGAAATTATTTTAAGGTAGGTGTTTATGAGAGCTTGATGTATCTATAGAAGAATATTGTTCATTGTGTTTTATGATAAGACTTCGTTGCATATGACTGATGTCAAATTTAAAATTTTCAGAGCTACTTTTGCCTGATGATCAATAGTTGTACGTATTCGAAACGTTGAAAAATAAAAACGTAAAAATGGTTCTTGGAAATTTAATCAACAACCTTGGACACTAGCAGAATAATTTGATAAGAAAAATTGCGAAAAAACGAGCAAGAAAATCGTCAATAAAGAATTATATCTAGTCTTCAATGAAACATGTCTCAAAGAAAAGCTGTTGCCATCCTACAATAGTATATATATTTGTATATTTGTCTGTCCACCCAATAAGTGGTCGAAGGAGTTGAGCAATGTTCATAACTTTTTGCAGAGAGTCTGGTGCGTTGCCCTCGATGTGACCCATGTCAAAAAAACTGGGAATAGCTAGCTATAAAAAATGACGGCGATGGAATTTGTTCTCCACCCAAAAACAGGTAGAAGGCGTTGAGCTATGTCCGTGATTTTTTGCAGAGTCTTGTGGGCTGTCCTCAATGTTACCCATGCAAAAAAGAACTAAAAATAAGATTAGCTGGCTATAAAAAATGACGGCAATAAAGTTTGCTTTCCACCCAAAAACAGGTAGAAGGAGTCGAGCTATCTTCATGATTTTTTGCAGAGAATCTGGTGGGCTGTCCTCGATGTGACCCATGCCAGAAAACGAGGATTAGCTGGCCATAAAACAATGACGGCGACGAAATTTGCTCCCACCGCGGGTGATGGTCTTAGTCCGCGAGCCATTCTAGTTTTCTTGAGCATTGGGATGGATGACCTTAGCCTGTCTTTCTGACCACTTTAACATAATTCTTCCTACTGCTCACCAATTCTTTTCACTGTGGAAAATGTAGTAGCAACTTTATCCTCGGTCAAAATAAAAAACGTGTTCATACTTCATGCCACTTTCTCATATCCCTCCAGTTCTGTTTTCGTACTTGCATTCAAATACCTTTTTTTTCTTCTTAGGTGACATTACTTTTGTGAATATTATGATTCATTTAACCTCACACACTAAACTGAAAAAAAATAGACTGAAAATCAATTACACTGCTAAACACACCACTTCGATTGAAAATTGGAAAATTTATGCTTGCTCAATCTTTTACTCAGGTGTGTACGCTGTAGCTGTGTCGCCGAATGCACCTGACTGCCGTACTTCAGATGCGTTCTTGGCTTATTCTTCTTTGGACCTGTTCAATCAGCTCGTCAAAATAGATCCTAGTCAAACCCTCGTTTTCGAAACTGCAGACAACAGCTTTGGTTTCACTCCATTAAATCGAATTTTACTCTTTAACCTCGAATCAGTTCTCCATGAGATAGCCAGAAACTTAATTTTACAACGTAAAATAGTTCCTGGTTGTCTCAGGCGTATAGTTGAGCTGCTTTCAACTCCTGCATCACGATTCAAAGTGGAGTACACAACGGGCCTTAACTTGAATCGACTTGGATGAGACAATGGAACGAGCCCGTAGCTCACTGAACAGAAACTTAGCTCATTTACTTCATTTGCTCCTGGTGCACCCAACACGCATGATTTCTGCCCTTATTTGGAATTTTCATAGCGCACTTTCCTGATACGCACCGTCGCACTATAGCCTGAGCTACACTCTGCGTACTCATTTCATCGTGTTCTTGCTCTTATGTCCTGTAAAGGAAGTACGGGGTTGATGCTTCTGTAGACCTATCCAAAAATTATAGGCCGATGTCTGGTGGGGAGGGACAGTATCGGATAATCGTGCAAGGTTTTTGATGATGCGGTATTTACTCCCGTGTAAAATATATTTACAACCTGAATATTTACCTCTCTCACTTCGGTTATATGGGAAATTATGGGACAATTTCTGAGCTTTTAAGTGTATAATACTATACTTTCGAACAAGCGTAGACCCTTAGACGTGGAACCCCCACACATGTCTCAATTCCCATGATATGAGCATTCATCCTCGCAATTAGTTATGCGCTTATAACGATCACGATCTAGTTGTGTGAAAGCTTGGACATCGATTTCATTTATAATCGATAGATAAGATCTAGGAAAATATCACAAGTAAACTTTCCAGCGTATATTTTTACATCTCAGTACTGTTGTTTAGCTTGTTCTCCATTTTTGAGTTTCATGCTCCCCAACCCCATCTCCCCCCATCCAAACGCGGAATACCTTCGCTCATCCGCCGATCATGGATGCACAAGTGGCAGGCCGGAGCCGGCAGAGATGCGAGAGTTGGTGGCTCACAAGAATGGCAAGCGATGCCATACATTGTATCCTGAGGGCGTCAGGGCGTCGTAAAGCACGGGGCCATATCCTGTGGGCCTGTGGCTTCTCTCCCATATTCGATATTGGCTCAGTGTTGACCTGCTGCAGGCCCACTCGCCCCCCCCCCCCCGCACACCACACTTGATGTATGCGCATCATTCTCAGCGATGATGTTGCCCGTGTTGGGGCTCATGACCATCTCAAAAGGTGATGGCGCTCCTGCTGGGGCTCATGCCCATTCTCTGTGAGGCCGTTCCCGCGGGGATGATGCCTGTGCTGTATACCAAATGTACCTCGCAAGTACTCAGAACCTGTATGGAGCCAACCCGAGTTTGTTTCTTATTTCAATCTTCCAATTTGTTTCATCAGTGAACGTTATTTCCGTGTATTTTTTTATCGATTGATTACTTCACAGCTGATCGGTTTATTACTGGAACTCGATATACATTTCGTACGTTAGATCCATGCTATATTGGGCACGAAATGTGAAAAGTTAATTATAACGGTAGTCTCCGAATCTGCTCATAAATGGATCTTATACTAGTGTCTTGAAGCTGAAACTTGCTGTATTGTACACAGGGTTGGCAAAAACCGTTTTTTTTTTTTTGTTTTGTTTAAACCAAAAGCCATGTTTTTTTGTTAAAAGCGAAAGCCATGTTTTTTTTTTTGTTTAAACCAAAAGCGATGGTTTTTAGGTTTAAACCAAAAGCCATGGTTTTTTGGGTTAAAACAAAAGAAAACATGGTTATTTGGTTTATTTGTTTCATTAATATTTTGATATTTTTTTATTTCTAGGAATTTTATCCAACTTTAGAGGGTTTTCTACTTTGTAAATATGTAGTTAGCTAATCATCGACAATCTTAGTCGCTTCATTTCAACTTTCTGTCGTAGGAGAATGACTTTAAGAAAAGGGGTTAAGAAAAAGCAGTTAGCAAAGTACCTGTATTTGCTATGGATACATTCAACATTCAAAGTGCAGAGAAGCTGTGATTTATAATTATTGTAATATCAAATCCTTTGAAAAATTTTGAACCACTTCAAATTACAAATACAACGTGACAGATTTAGCTTGCACTAGCTAATTAAAAACACAGTAATGAAATGAAGAAGGTGAAATAGCTATAAAATTCTTTGAAATAACTTAGAAACACTTTAAAATACAAAGTAAACTCGAAAGAAATGGCTAACTACGTACTAGCTTCTTAAAAGCAGAGTATTTCACTAAAGGGTATGTATCTAATGGCCATACATATGCCTACATCCTTTTCATGAGCTCACTAGCTATCTGATAGGAACTTTAACTACTACTGCTAATTTTCAGTAGCTGCAGGCATACCAGAAAATAATTATAAAGCATCTCTGGAATTATGTAGCACAAAATTCAATAGGCTATAGGTTTTTAATAAATATAACCTGTAGTTGCACCTAACTGTCCTAACAGTCAAACGGATTCCTAAAAAGAAACACATTAACTCATCCTTTCAGTTGTGCAAATAAAATCTTGAATAATTTCTAGAAGTGAAACTGTTCATTTCACAATATTTGTAAATAAAAACCAAACAAGTCGAATAAAAACTAAATAAACCAAAAAATCACGGTTTTTATCATGTTTAAACCATGATTTTTTATAATGTTTAAACCATGGTTTTTTATTTGGTTTAAACCACTTGATTTAAGCCAGCCAACCCTGGTTGTACATGTATGGAGCTTTACGTACCTTGTGCAGCTCTGGTGCCTTTTTATTCACCTTGCCTCAGGGACACACATGTGCCACAATTAACTAACTAACTAACCAGACGAGCCTGTAGCCTGGTACTAAAATGTGCTGCAGAACAAATATTGCGTTTCTCCAACACCAAAAAAAAAAAAAGAAAAAGAAAATGCATTCAGTGCACTGAATTTCAGCATATTGCTGGGAAAAGTAATGAATAATGGTCAAAATTTTTAAAACTGTCACTTCATGCAATATTCGGTAGTGTAGCTGCTACTTAACACTCAGCCTGAAACTGCTCTCAACTCAAGCCATTCCCTAAACTTCATACTTTATTTTTTCAAAGAATATCTCTCTACCTGTTCAAATTAATACTTCTGTCGATAGTTCACTCTAGCTACGCCTTTATGTAGGGGTGTTGCAAGTGCAACAATTGCATGTGCTTCCATTCATGAACCAGAGGCCATAATAAAGTTACAGTAAAGTCTGACAAAAATAATAATAATAATAATTTTTGCTGCTTGGAAGAAAGCAGCAGCCGGCATCATGCTATGACGAGGTTGGTGTCGAGATCTGTGCCACATTACAAGACTGTTTGCGAAGGTCAATTGGCATGGCCGTTCTTTACTAGCTGTAGCCCCCACAGGGGGCATAGTATGGGCCATAGGGATAGGTTAGTTAGGTTCACCCACCCAATGTTATGGGGAGCAGCACCCCCCGAGGGATTGTATAGGTTACCTTAGCCATTAGCTAGACCTTCGGGACGTCTATCTTTCGTGCCCACTTATCTTCTTTCCATTTTCATACTGATGATGCTTTGTTCTGTTTTTCTTCTTCTTTCCCGACTTGCTATTCCCATGCGCGTAAACTCGTGCATAGCTTCCACTTTTCTCTTGACATTCTTTATGTCCCTTCTTTCTTCCTCTCTTTGGATCACAGTAGGGGAGACTTAAAATAGGAATAAATTACATTAATAATAACCATATGCTAGTTGTAACCGCCTTCCTGAAGATGCGATAACAACACAAAGGGAAATTGATTGAGACAGCCCAGTCTGTTCAGCAGCAGTCTGTTCAGCAGCAATGACGCAAAAATCCAGCGAAGTACGGGCGAGGTTGTATAGGCAACACTGTAGAGCTCTACTTGTGTGTCCACTCTCCGCCGAAAATGTCTGCTCCTAGTGTTCAGTGCCTCTAAGGCTATAGATAGTCTCGTGAGGGTGTGCTCCGCTGCTCTTCGTAGATTTTGGACACGTGTCTGGTTATACTGTATTTTACCCTAAGCTCATTATCCAGTATGTCGTATTTACCTCCCCTAAGGAGGTTTATTGTTTGTCACCCACATAACTAAAAAAGACATATGAACGGATCTTAACGAAATTCACTGGGATTGTTAGGCAGGTTAACAGGAACAGATGATTAACTTTAGGTCAAGATCCGTTTAACCATTTGTTTGTCTGCCTATTTTTTTTAAGTACCATAACTCAAAAAGCAATGGAAGGATATTTGTGAAATTTACATGAATTATTTGGTGAATGACCAAATTTTTGTGATGATCTGATCTTTCGTTCGTTTGTTTGTCTCTGTGTTTAATTTTATGCTTGTTAGCAATATAAATCAAAAAGTTACCAACGGATCTTGATGAAATTTCCAGGAATGCGAATAATGTAAAAGATATAAGTAGTTAAATTTTGGTGATGATCGGTTAGTCTGTTTTGTAAGTTTGACTTATGTTTGTTAGAACATTTGTTAGTAGCATAAATAGAAAAAATTATGAACGGAGTTTCAAGGAAATTACAGAAGCTGTTGATACTGTCAAAAGGCACAAATGATTAGATTTTGGTGTTGATACAATGGAAATCAACGTTTCAGAACCGATTTACATTTTTCGTCACCGCTACCTTGCTTGGCGGAAGTATGCAATAGAGTACTCTAGTTTCATATTATAATGCGCTTATTGTAGAGCGTTCTGAACACTTCATCGACCCGCTGTTGAGTATCTCAGCCTTCTTAAGAGGGTAAACGAAAAAAAAATTACACGGAAGATATTTGTTGCAGCTTGATAAAAGGCTGCTTCTCACAAGTCGTATGGTTCTCTCACGTGCTGCCCAGCTTTCGCATGCGTTGATGTTTCCGTTTGAACGGCAAAATGGAGCATAGCTTCCTGTCTTCCCATTCGCTTGAATTTGAGGAAGTATCTCAAGCTTCGCTAAAGTGATACTCGATAAGCGAACTGACTTCACGGCTGGCTCGTCCTGTAACGTTTATCATTGGGGAAACCAAAGGTGCGTCGTTACGACTTACAGCAGCTATAATATTTATTATTGCACCACGGTAGTCCTTTTCACCCGTATCTTGTGGCCCACACAAGCGTGACTCATCGGCAGCCGCAGCCGCAACGGTTAGCTGCACAGGCCTATGGGCCCCAGGTGCTGAGCTGTATGGGGGCACCTTCTGGTGACGTCACCCATTTGCCCTCATCTTTTTAGACGCCGCCAGCCGGGGTGGGTGCGGCCCTTCTGTTGCCTCTCTGTTTTTAGCTTTGTTCACTCGCTGTATTTTATTCATTTTTTTGTTTTTTTTTTGCTAGGGGAGCAAGGTCTGTACGACTAGTGGACATGACCCTTTTATTGCAGGCTGTACTGCGAGCGACATTTTCAGTTATTACAATAATGTTATAGTTTGATATTTTTAAACTTTCTTCAACTGCTGTGCAAATTCCCATGCTTTTTGAACTAAAACGCCGTAGGACACGGCTCCAAGGTTTAGGTCCGAAGATGGTCGAAGAGCCTCAGGTGGCTAACCTTAAGGCATCGGGTTGTAGGATTAGAATCAGAAAGAGAAACATACAAACTGCCACAAAATGGCCTCGTCCAGTTATATAACGATACCTGGACAGTGTATGTTTCCGGCTCCGCCTAATTCTGCGCTAGCACCCGTTCACCCTTTGCCTACTGAGGACGTTTTAGATGCACGCACTGCGATCGAGATAATGTGATCTTCTTAGTCTTAACTTGTCCAAAACTTCAAACCTGCGCTTCCGCCACTGTGAGTTGAGCTTCAGGACTAAACAGGACTGAGTTTATTACCGGCTCAAGCGTATGCAGTTTGTGATTGCCGCGTTACACTCGATGTACTTAACGTGTCGAACCGAAAGCCCGGGACTGCAGTTCCGGATAACTGAAGACTATACTGCTAATATCGGCCACTCCTACCAAAAAGGTCCTATTGCTGTAGGTGAACCTTCGAGAAATTATTTCTGCTGACATAGCAACCAGAGACCTCAGGCAGAAAAGACTGCTCTTGGTGAAACAAGAAATACATTAACGGGAAACTTTCACTATCATTCCCCGTCGGTGAAAGGCGAGACTAAAAAAAAAATAATAATAATCACTTTATGCTATTTTTGTGCTCTAATTTTCGGAGATTGTCGTCCACGGATGCTTTGTATTACAGCAATTAGAGTGTTTGCTGCTAAGCACATTCCGTCCCTCAGCACTAACCGTTATCTTTCTGCTTGAAGTCCAAATGTTAATTAAAGAAGTCCTATTTAATTTAACAGCTGTAGAACGTAGTGAGCGTCTTGAGTGGGCCATTTGGGGTTGTCTGCAGCCGAGCAGGTAACACATCTCGATGGCACTGTGCGAAAACTGCGCTGTTTGGGACGTAGGGTTATTCTTGGGCAGTTCTCAATAGAGAATCCTTCCCATTTTCTTAACAAAGTAACAGGAGCCTGACTGATTAAATCTGTAAATTTTGCACTAGCAAGTTCAGGCCTGTGGTATCGACAACACCCTTGCTTTGAAAGTCTATGCACTGACAACATAGACTGTCCTCGATGTGACCCATGCAAAAAAAAAAAGGCGAGAGCTGCCCTCAAAAATGACGGTAATGGAATTTGCTCCCAACGCGAGTGATGCTCTTACGCCACGAGACGTTCTAGTTTATGAATTTCTTGGGAAGGCAGCGCTTTGAAGCCGATTGAGGATGGCTGTGACTTTGCTAAAACTTGTAGTTAACTATTATATGCTTTCGCTAGCACCAACCAGGTTTTAGCACATACACATATTTTCTGTTGAACGTGTCTTAGTATCTATTCGCCTGTCTATTGCTTACTTGTCTAGAAATTTATCCATCTATACCTACCTAATTTACCACCTAAGTTTTTTCCTCTTCTTTTCCCGGCTTGCTTGTGCTATGTGCGTTGATCCTGTGTAGAAAATCCTTCGTGTGGGGGCTCAACGCTTCGGTCGACATTCTTTATATATCTTCCTTTCCAATCGGAAACTTATCGGCAAATAACCGATCTTATATTTCGCTGTTTTCCCATAGGTAGCCGATGAACGCCTATAAATTTGCGATTGGGTTGTTTGTTCCTCTGTAATATCGTCTTTGTGCGGGAACTAAGGTATAAACTACTCGTAAAGTTTATTCTCAATAATTAACAATTACCACCTGTTTACCTACTGACTTATATATTTGTATATGCACAACAGTTCTTGATTTCATAGATATATTTGAAAATGTAGGCCTCTAGAGTAGCAGGAGGTGGTGACTTACTTATTCTGCTACCGTGTAACAATTCCTGTATTGTTTCTTTTTCAGTGCTGGCAAGTTGCTGCATTTCTCTTTCGGTGTGCGTGCGCTTAACACTGTGCCGAACCGCTGTCGGTGTCACATGTAGAGAACATGCAGGGCAGTGGCCTCGACTTGCTTGGGGGCGAGTTCATACGTCATTCGTAAAAACGCGCCCGCTCATCCACTTGTCCGAATGACTTACCGTGCTCTAGAAATAGCAGGAAAGTGCACCTTTTTCGTACTTTTATGTCGCTCTAAATTTTAAAAGATATCCGTAGCTTGTCTAACGACACTTCAATAACTTTTTAATAACTTTTTGTGGCGTACACAAAGTTGCGCTGACAACGACGCAACGAAACATTCTGACGAGTGGATGAGTCAACGCGTTGATATGAATGACGTGTGAACGCGTCCTTACGTACACTAATCATGGCAACGCTCTACGTTACATCAGTCCCAACCACAAACTTTTGGACAGAGAGCCAATGTTGTCCGACGCTCAATCCTGGAGATGTCATCTGTTTGCCTAAATTATTTTATTGGAATGTGACTACAGCAGAACATCTATCCACTTCAGAATGCACTACATTACGCATTTTTTATTTATTTAGTTTTTACAAAGTGGTCAGAGAGCAGCACTCGTACGCTCCGTTGATGTAATTAACAACACTTGATGTCGCACGTCGTTCACCCCCCCCCCCCTCAACGCTGCGACCGTTAGCGCACCTGCCGAGGGAACGAGCATAGTTTCTGTTGTTGCTACCGCGGTTTTTAACATCGGCTTGTTAGGAGCCACTCATAAAGTGCGAGTGTCTACGTCCTTGTCGATGTTGCCTGATGGGGCCAGCGTACGTGGCAGCTCGCTCAGGTATTTGTGCACCTTGAGACAATTGCCCCAAACTGCCGCTCTTTTACCTTCTGTTTGGACTTGTACCTTCTGTTTAGCTATTAGCTACAGTAATGGGGCGAGCTTCTTCGCTCTTACTCGCCACCGACGAATCAAGGTTGTGCTCACGCGCGCACCTGTTGCTGCGAAATGCACCTTAGGTGTCGACAGTTTGGGCCGTGCCGGTGCGAACTGTGGTGAACGAATGCTATGTTTTTATTTTTTTATATTTTTTTACTGAAACGCAAAAGCAAAACTCATAGTGGACCGGAGCATGAGTCTCTGTTGCTCTCTGGGAATGGGACAGGGAGTTCGTGTAAGATACCTCAGCTATTAGCTAGGCCTACGGAATGTCTGTCTTTCATTCCCACGTTGCTTCCTTCCCGATTTCATACTCCTACTTGCTCATGCTTTATTGTGTTCTTCCTCTTCTTTTCCAACTTGCTGTTCCCTTGCGCATTGATCCTGTTTGGGAACACCTTCGTGCATGGGTTCACCGTTTCTATTGACGTGCTATATCTCTGCTGCTCTTTCTTCTGTGACATCGTTCCGCTGAGAAACGGAGGCTTAATCTTCCTAACTTTAACTAACTCTATAAAATGGGCCTTTTCTTTTGTCTGCTGCCAGTTGTCTAATCTACTGCTGGCGCTTCTAGGAGATTCTTATGCCAGGTGCCACACTGTACATTAGCTTACTTTTCTCGAAAACATAAAACCACCTTCATAGACTTTCCTTTTGATCATTGCCCAGAGGTTCTCAATAGGATTTAAATCGGGGCTATTCGCTGGTCAGGTCATAATCCCTTTTTATTTAAATCCTCCATCCGCATACCAGTTAGCAGTCCACCGGGCTCGGTGTGAGGGAGCGTTATCGTGCTGAAATACCTATTTTATCTGCGTGCCATAGTCTGCTCATCAAGCCATGGAATCAAGTTGGCTTCAAGAAACTGGCAGTGCCTCTCTGCATCCAGTTTAACTCCTGTCACTTCAAATGGACCAATAAGGGTGTCACCTACTATCCCGGCCCAAAACATTACACCTCCACCACCTTGTTGACTCTTAAGCCGTGTCTATTGAGGTCGGTCATGGATGACCCAACCAAACGCCCATCCATCTGGACTATCAAGAGTGGCTTTGCTTTCGTCAGTAAATATGGCATTGGAGAAATCAGTTTTCATGTTCTCTTCAGCCCTATTTTCTTTATGAGTTTTTGTTAGAAGTGGTCTTTTAATTGCCTTTTTCACTTTCCCTAGCTTCTGCAGATCCTCGCATCTTGTCTTTCTGCTTAGTATTGGGGCTCCAGTGTCTTCAAATATCGCCTTACTTGTAGAAAGTTGTTTTCTGGCCATAGAAACCTCCAAAATGTCGTATATCTCGAGCAGTCAATTTCTTCAAGCAGGCTCTATCCGGAGTTTTCCGGTTGACCGTTCCTTCAATTGCATAAGCCTTAATTTAATTGTTCGGTGATCACGCTGTAATTCCTTGGAAACTTCGAGTGTTGTCTTACCAGAAACCAATAACGAGGTCACTTCAATTTTTTCTTCACTGGTTAGACCGCTTTTCTTGCTCATGTTGACTATAGAGTGATGTTGCACAATCTGGCGTAACAGCAGAACCCCGTGCGATAAGCAAATGTTGCCAATTCGTGGGAAATGGTTCCGTTTTATTTTTCTCCAATTGTTTTTATAGTTACAACATACCTGTGCATTAACTTACTATTAACAATTTAAATGTTTGACACCTATCTTGAAAAATGAGTGAAAAAAATTGTATTTGCATAATCAAACGTAACATATATACTGTATATATTTCAAGTCGGTAGCATAGATACGGTAGCATGAACGACGTGCGAGCTGCACATAGCATACATAGTGTGGCTTCGGCATAATGAAGTGCATCGTCTTCAGGCATTGCTTGCGAGAACCAAACAGACTGTTGTTCTTGCTAAATATAGTAAGTACCTGGATCTCATGGCCATTGCAGCCAAATTGCTTCTGATGAGTTATTTTTTTATTGACTAGAGAGTTTTGTGAAAAGATAATACCCTATTCATCATCTCTACTGCAGACATCCCCTCGCCCAACCAGCTTTCTTTGTGCAACAAGCATTAAAATGGGACCTTGGAGACTATTTTTCTTAGGGAAACATTCACATTCTTCTTACAGAACATGTGTCTCACTAGTGCAATCTTAGTAAAATCCTAGCATTTAATATTATTGCGTCAATTGTGCCCCAAGCCAGCTACTACAGAATCAAAGAAAAAGTTTCAAGGTTAGGGTTCAGGTATGACTGGCTTGAAGCCGACACTTAATTTACGAATACCTCGGCTCTGTTTGTGAAGTAACCGACACTGTTAGTGTGTTTGTTTACTTGTGTCGGTAAGGGAGCTGGCAAGTCCCTTGATAGTGCCTACAGGTCAGTCGGCGACACTGTGTGGAGAACGAATTGAGTGCGACTGCAATCGTTCACACTGCAGGTACGCTTTTTTGGCGTGTACATGCGTTTTCTATTCACACATGCGATCGGGATCAAGTAACCCCAGCAAACGACAAACTAAAGTGTCTTTGCCTGGTAGCAGCTGTACGAATCGCCCTAGCGGATACGGTGCTTAAAATAGTTTCACAATAATAAATGTAATAAATATGTAATACTGTTCGCATTAACTGTCCTGATTTTTACAGGACGCAGTTTTTGGAATTATCAAGCGTAATCCGTTACTGATTACCGCCTGAAAATAGATCTTAGTGAAGCGAAAGTTGACGATTGCAGTTCCAGACAAGTTATTGCTAAGCGCATTAAAGAACAGTCGATTCCGCTTAATAGGACCACTGGTTAAAACGACCAGCCGCAATATATACGGCCCGTTCTTCTACGCCGGAATCGAACGTTATGCATTACGTAAAGAGCAGCTTCGTTTATAATGGGTAACGTTCCGCTTATAGAAGGCAGATCGTTGTCATTAATTTCTTTATAATCAAGGTGTAAAACCTTTTCAAAATGATGTAAGTAATAGTTCAGTTGTGGTTACGCTTTTCCTATTAGGAGGCATTTATGATATTTATTGATTGAAGTAGGTCAGTATATATTTAAATTTACAAATTTTTCAAAACATTGCTTTGGAATGGCTTCAGCATATACATATAGCCTCAATACGTGCATTTTACAACGTCTATTTAGCGTTCGCAAATTATAAATAATATTTTTATTTACTTCAGTAACTGTTAAAAGGAGAAAAAAACAGACGAGAAATTGTGCCCAATTGCGCCTAATTTGAGCTCCGACTTACCCAAGGTTAACTTCGTTTTTCATGTCCAGCAGGTTACTGTGACTGGATCAGCTGGTCCCAATGTGGATGGCTTAAGCTGTACTACGATCGTAGTACGGTGTGCGAAGAGAAGATATATGAATTGCGCAGTACCGACATGAATAAAATAATTACGCACGCAGATCTAACCGTAACTTTTACGAATAGTTCTCATTTTTACCATTTTAGTGATTCCAATAAATTTTACCGAAAATTCCGTCCGATGTAGTAATAGTCTACCTTACAAAAAAGAAATAAATACACTTTATTAGGCATGCATAGGGCAGAGCCTGGTACGATGGCCATCGCCGATTATACGATGTTATGATGGAACATCGCAAAAATCCATCGGCGATAGCGATGGTCCGGTGGAAATCGTATCAAACAGTCGGCGATGGCCAATTTCTCCATTGACGATCGTGTTATGAGGAAGCACTGGTCCGATGAAATGGCTGAACATCCCATCGGCGATGGCATACGATGGGCATCGTCATCGGTTGTACTTCCGATGCCGAGAAAGTAATGAAATGATGCTAAAACTACAGAAAAACAGCCTTACGAGTTTGAAACATTTGTTTTTTTTTAGTAACACTAAAGCAAAGAATGGATTACAAAGCTTATTTGGTGAATTTTTCAAAGAGTTAAGTAATGGCATTTAGTATTTTTCTTGACATATTTAGGGAAAATACCTGAGGCGTTTCAAGACTTTTTCATGAAAGTCAATTAGTATTAAGGCTTTGAAAGGTCATTACTTTTGGAACAGATTAGCTACTAGGCAAATAACAATTGAACTTTGTAAAACAGGCTTTAATTAATCCCAATAACGTGGGCCTAATATTTTGCACATTTTATCAGGTAGAAATAGTATTAGATTAGATAGGCGGCAGTAGACGAACCAAAAGGCCCATTCCCAAAAAGACACCGGGACTTACACCCCGGTCCTCTATGAGCTATTGCTGGTGTAAAAATCGCACACAGGCCGAAGTTATAAGAGATGCTGCTTTTACTCGATGTTTGTGGTCTGAGATGTTTGCATTTTTAAAATGCGTTAATGCGATGGTCCATCGCCGATAGTGACGCCCTACGATGGCCATCGCCGATGGTTATTTCATCGTAGGTCATCGCCGATGAAAATTGGCGATTTTTGGTTCCGATGCCGATGGAGCGACGGTATTGCATTCTCCATCGTAAGTGCGATGGCGATGGCCATCGTACCATCGATTTTGCCATCGTACCATCGTCGGAGATGCCGAGCTCTGGTGTAGGGACATGGTACAGGTACACAAGGCACAGCTGTTGTTGCTAGTGTTACATTAGATAAAAAGATCGGGCAGAACTATCATTGCAAACTACCCAGGATTGCAGCCCATTGCCAGGTTATTATCTTATGTTACATTCTGTTAGCTAAATATTATAGAGTAAGATAGGTTCAGTTCTGCAAGAATGGGTGCCTGAGGTATATTATAAGCACGCATTTTAACATGGAATCCAATTTACTCACGACATGCTATTCGGGTTTCAAAAATTCTACTGTTTTTACAGCACTGCTCGCTGCAGGAGAGCTGTGTGTCAGTCATCGGAGGCTGGGGGAGGGAGGGGTATTGCCCGAGGATGTGTATACGGGTGAAAAAACTTATCTCTCCTATAGGGAAGGAAAGAGGGGACTCGTTTATAATTGTATACTTTTAGTCTCGCTACTTTAGCGGCATCGCCAGACCGAAGAAGAGCGGTACCCAAGCGGTACCGGACCGAAGAGCAGTACCCAAGCAAGCGGCATCGGTCCGAAGAGCAGTACCCAAGCAAGCGGCATCGGTCCGAAGAGCAGTACCCAAGCAAGCGGCATCGGTCCGAAGAGCAGTACCTTATAAGC
>LQNS02278165.1:6822508-6833135 GCA_001587735.2 Parhyale hawaiensis
TGTGCTCAAAACGAGGGAGAGGTTCGTGGGGGGGGGGCGGTGTGGGAGAGGGCGGGGGGAGGGGGCGGACAGCTCGTAAGGTGAGCTAAAGTCCGCCAAATCCGCGACACCGGAACACACTCACAGCGATTGCGGCACCCGACGTCCTTACGGCATTGCCTGCTGTGGTGTCTTGTGGTGATGGTGGTGGTGTATTGTGTTAGTGGTGGTGAGTGTAGCATTGTGATGATGGTGGTAAGTGTGTGTTTTAAACTCGATGGTTTGCAATGATGATGGCGACCTTGTGGTTATGGTGGTGACTATGGTGTGTTCCGGACTACGTGTTTTGCTGTGATAACGGTGGTGTGTTGTAATAATGACCTCAGAGAAATTGTAATGAAGGTGGTGGTGATGGCGAAGGTGTGTTATGTTACTGATGGTAGTGGTGTTGGTGCTTGTTTCCTACGTTGATTAGGGAGTGTTGTAGTGGTGATGATGAATGTGATGTGTTGATGACGGTAGTGGTATAATGTATTGTGAAGGTGATGTATTGTGTTGGCATAATACTGGGTGGAGGTGATGATTTAATATGTTGATGATGGTAGTTGTGATGTATAGTGCATGATACTCTTGTTGAGCTGGTCTGCGTTCTTTGCTGGCGGTACCGGACCTACGGGACAGATACCTTTCAAGAGCAAAATTTTCGCGCTAGAGGACTTAATATCGCACCCCTTCTAAAGAGTCTTTCACTTATAAAGAAAATTGGAAGTTCTAGGCTGACTATTATGAAGTACTTTTAACAATTGTGTATCTTGAACTACCATACTGCTCTTTCTCATATTCTTTTCTAATCAGTAATTGAGGAATCACGGGTCGGAAGTAACAAAAATAAGAGGTGCAGCTTCACGTGATGATATTCATGTGATGTGCAACTACAGGAGGCAAATAACAAGTTTAGCAAGGGTGTACTAAAATTATTCATCGCGTACTGTGATTTACTGACACTAAATATTTGTCGCGTATCAGAAAATCACTCAACTAAGAGGAGCGCAAATTGTACTTAGCTCTTGCTCTGCCGGCACTCAAGTCCTCTTTCAATGCATCTGCTCTTGCCAAGGAAATGACTTCCTTTCAACGAACATGACTCGTTGGAAAGGTAGATTATAAGAAATTACACGGGATTTGATTCCCCGCAATTCTGTCGAGACAATGTAGTCCACGAAAACTTCCTAGTTGAACGGTATGGATGAATATCATAGTGGCTAAGCGTAACTTTCAAGTAGCTAGGAAGGACTGTAAAAAGTACGTTGAAGATGGAGGTCTCCATGTTAGTTTGATTACCGTGTCCCATATTCTGTATGAGGCACAGTTTCTTGGACGTCTCCCTGGGAAGCTGCCAAGGCTGAACAATGTCCATTGTAAACTTCATCTAAAGTCTAGTAGGTAATGTGAGGACAACGATGACGAATTTTGAGTCGTGGTCTCTACCCAGTTGACTCGAATATGGAATTGTTCGGCCGCCATGACATGAAGTAGGATTGGAAGAAACTTGGAGAAGCAGAGACTTCCTGGAAAACACACCTGTTGGTATCGTATCACAGTGAAGCCCGATGGAGGATCCATGAAATGTTCTGCATCTGGTGTAGGTACACGTCAGCGTATAGATGGAACTACGGAAAAGAATTTCCTGAGAACATCCACGAAGAAAACTTTTAAAAGGATACTCGGCAATTTGGTCATAGGTGAAGATGGCTCCAACGTGACAAGACCTGAAACATTACCCTAAAATTTTGACTGAATTGTTGAATGAGGTAAAGATTAATATTTTGTCGTGGCCGTCGCCGTCACCAGACCTCATCCCAATTGAAATTTTGTGACTTAACTTAAATTCAGAGTTCTTGCACGAGATCAAAATATTTCAACGAGCTTATATGATCTGTAAAGAAGAATGGACCCAAAGTCCATATACTTTCATGAACCTAATGAAAAATTACAAGAGCTTACCGGATGGTAACGAATACATCGCAGCAGAAAGGTGTGCAGTTTATTATTGGTTCTGAAAATCTGCTTGGAAAGAATGCCTTTTTTCGATACGAGCGCATTTAGATTCCATGTTTTACATACTAATATTGTTTCTGAATTTCTTACTGTTTTGTAATCAGATCTGAATTTTGTGTACATTTCTCATCGATATTGTTGAAAGCATGTACAAGTTTCACTGCCTTGATATTAGTTTTTTGAGGCATAGTAAAAAAACGTAGCGTAAGCGTCCGAACACTTTCTGCAGGCACTGCATACCAAACATGAGTGAGTGCGCCTTCGTTTCGTTCTCGACTGATATTCCTCCTGTAATCTTCATCTTCAATTCACTCATTACTAGATCCTTCATGTTTTTAGTCTTGCTGCTACATCCTTCGTTTAGTTACCCCTTCACTGGTTCAATTTTCCAATTTAAGTTACTGTCCTAACTCTTCTGCTTAGATGTAGCGCGCTGTTACATCCTTCCTATTCGTTTGGAGCTGCCGCGCTAGCTCCCTTCTCTAGGTACCAATCAATGAAGTATCGGGCTTAGGAGCGCCTTCAATTGCTTCCCAACTCCGGGAGCTGCCCTTATTCCTCTCCTTAGATCCAGCACATTACGGTATCGCCCGACTCTGCCTGCGGTGCTACACACCTCCGCTCAGCCGCAATCGAACTCTGTACACCCCCCACCACCGCCGCTGCCACCGCTGCTGCCACCGCCGCCACCGTCTCTTCCATAGCCTGCAGGAGCATCAATGGGCTCTCAATTAGACGCTTTAGAGCGACTGCCGCCGATCAGCTCTGGCACACTCACGAGCCTCAACGAGCGCGCCTGGAGTGAGGGCTGCGGCAGCGTGAAGTGATGGCAAAGGATGCGGCGCTGGAGGGGCTGGAGTGCTCGGCTTCCGTGTGTGCCTGCCTGGATGCGTGTGGCAGATCCGCATGGAACGGGATGGAAAAAAGAGGAACCACACGGTATGCAGCGGTGCGGAAGCGTGCGGTAAGCTACCGAATATTTGAGTATGAAGTGTAGAAACAGGAATGGATTACTGAATGTAGGAGTTATAGAATGTGAAGGAAAAAGAGTTCGGAGTTTAATTTCAAATGGAATACGGCCACATCAAATTGTGCAAGGAGCTTCTAATTAGATAAAAGAGTTAGCATTGTTGGAACGTTTGGACGAAATTGATGATGAAATATCTACAAATTGTGGAGTGTGTAGATAAAAGTCAGGGCTCGCTCTACTGGGTCGTCAAAGACGATCTAATCCAAACCCAATCGACTTGATTTAACCGAAACTGGCGACGTAAACTTTGGCGTCGTCATTCTGAATCCTGTTACAGGTGTTGAAAGCAGCCCGATTACGCATGAGTCGACTAAAATCTTCATTTACGAGGTAAGATTGAGCTCTGGTAAGTCTCCCAGGTATTCGAGTAAAGATCATCTCCCTGGAACGCGAATCAGCGGGTCGAAGGCAGGGCACCTGCCTGCAGTTTAAGACAAGTTAAGCCTCACATGCTTAATTTTGCTGCCCAATCGAACGCACCCTTAGTGAATGAAGAAAGTGTCATTCACTGGTGCAAAATACAATGGTTAATTGTCTAGTGTGAATGGAAACAGTAAAAAAATATGGAGCAGTTTCAACTTATCGAAGGAATTCTTTTCGAAAGACGTGATGAACTGCAGTACATGTGGATGTAGTTGGAGTGTACTTAAGCATAAAAATATGTTCAAAGTTGTTTGGCGCAGGAACTGCGGAATATGGGCTGCGTCTGAGGCGCGCATGTAACCCTAAATCTAATGAAGAAAGCCGCAAAATGTCGAGAAGATTTTGGAGTATAAAAGTAAGGTAACAACGCATGATACTCCTCTGTCTACGGAGCAAGATACATGCGATAAAATGTCGGCAGTTGTAAATGCACAGAATGTTAATTCTTTCACCGAGACGTGCTGAAAGTTCGAAAAACCTGAAATAAAATGGAAAGGAACCTACGTCACAATACTTGAGACGTGCAGCAACGAGTCTATGATTGGCCAGGTAGGTGAGACACTCACTGGGTGGATAGGACCTCGGGCAGGTGCTGGAATCCACATGAACAACACCAGGGAACCCAATACTAAGATTCTCGGGCAATACCAGGAAGCCCGCAAATCAAACGAGGCCTGAGGGTCGTTGGTTGTTCCAAACCACATGCGTAGTACGTTTCCAATTGATGAGTTTTTTTTTCTAATCAGTTTTACATTCCTGATGCACTGCTGCATAGTTCGGGAATGTTGATCTGAAAAACCCGGTATTAGTTATTGCAGTACATTTGGCAATGTTTGCGTTCTTGGTATTTACTGCAATATGCTACAGTTACTGTATGTAAAGCTGTCAGCACTGTCAGCAGCTAACGACTAATATTGTGTTACGAAGGCTAAATCTTTATGCTATTCTTGTTGTTTTGGTCTTTTATTGCCATAATATGTTCGTGAGCTAATTTTCAATATAACCCATACGATGCATGAGGGTGTTTACTTCGAAGAAGTTGCTTAGGTTGGATTAATTTAGATCAGGTTTACCCGAAACGCGCATTTTGCGGCTATCGAAACTCTAGTGATGAACTTAATGTCTTAGTAATTTTTTTTACCTTTTGCTTTGCCATCTCCCTGTCTTTAAATCCTTTCGCCCACTGCCATCGTTTTGTTAACGATCCACATCGTCTTATCTTACGGAAATTGATATTTAATTTTGAAAATAAAAAGGTCGACAGCATCGAGTAGCTCTCTACTTAAGCGCCTCCTGATACACCATTAACTGCCTTTTGTCCTCAGACACAGGTCCCCACAGTGATAATTTTAGTCATAGCTCACTGGCTGTGCTACTCTGAGATTCCCTGTCCTGGAATTTCTTCACCCCATCTCATTCCATTTGTGCTACCTTGTAACAGGAGTTCTCTCTCCTGAAGAAATACTATAAGAGAAAGAACCCTGATAGGATTAAAATTGCATATCGACAAGCTGAAGTAATTATATAGACCAATGGTGCGGTTGTCAAACTAGGAAAACGGGAATAATAAACATTTTTGAACGATTTATGACCGATTTCTTGCGCACTTTGAATCTTGACTCTTGCGTTAGGCCTTTTCAAATGCAGTGAACCTGAACATGTTCTAACTTGAGACTCTGGGCCTCGTTATCTCTTGACTAATACGCGCTCGCCAAGACGTTACCCTCCTATTCCAGGATACTGAATTTGCCGACCTCCCTTCTCCTCCCCGCGCCGGGGTCCCCTCAGCCTCCAGTCGTTAAGTCAGTCGAGCAAAAGTGTAATTAAAAGCCCTCCTGCCAGCGGCCATTGCGGCCCTTATCTAAACCTGCGCCGCCGCCACCCCCCCCCCCTCATCGCCTTCCCTGCGCCGCCGTGTGGGGACTGTGTTCCGACTCTCTCGCCCTCTCGTGTGGGTACTGCGTCCGACTCCTACGCCCTCTCGTGTGCGGACTGCGTCCGACTCACTCTCCTGGTAGCGTGGGGACTGTGTCAGACTCCCTTTCCTCTCCTGTGGCGACTGTGCCCCCTTTGTTCTATTGTTGGGGCTCTGCGTGACTTGCCACTCCATTCGTACGGGTACGGTCATCAACCCTTCCTCGTTACGCGAAATTTTGTCCCACCGTTTCATCACCCTTCCTACTCAACTTCCGGTAATACAAAGAGCAACCTTTCCCCTATGCAAATAAGTTTTAGTATCCTGCCGAACATTTGAAGTTTTGGCCTTCAGAGGCGAAGGCGGTTTGTGTCTGACGCATCAAAATCGATCCGTTGTGGTGAATCGAATGATCAAGATTGAAGTTCGAGACACGCCAGTTGGACTAGATTGTCGGGATCAAAGTGGAGGACCGAGTGACACTGCCTAGTGACCTGCGTTGTGCAGCGAGGAAACGACGCAAAACTGAAAACGTAGAAGGACCTTCGGGAAGGAAAGCAGTGTTCGTCTAACGGTGTTTAGCGGCAAGGAAGCTCGTCTACTGTAAAGTATGTTACCTTTGATTATGCAAATATAATTTTTTTACTTTATTTTTCAAGGTGTCTAACTTTGAAAAATCAATATCAACCAAATGTATGGCTGTGAAGCAAATATAAACAGCACTTGTGAAATAATTTTTCAGCTATTTGCTAAGTTTATCACACAATTTGCTTATTTACGAGTTTTGTTACTGTTACCTCAGATTATGCAACAAGTTGATAAAAACGACAAAAAGAAGAAATACATACAAGTGAACAGGAATATTTTTGTTAAACGTCCAAAACCAAGAAATTATAACCAAAATAATTCAATAAACACTGAAATAAGTGTTCAGTAGTGGTAAACATAAGTTAATTTTGAACATGGCAACCTCCATTTTTCATTAGTTTTATAAGTCGATTATCAAGAGACTTTGTTAGGTTTGATATTTTAGGTGGTGGAATAGAATTTGCCGCTGTTTTTACTGCCATCCACAGGCTTACATTGCTCGAAAACAGCCGACCACCTTCATAGACCTTCCTTTTAATCATTGCCCAGAGATTCTCAATGTCATTTTAATCGGGGCTATTCGCTGGCCAGGTCATAATCCTTTTTTATTTAAATCCTCCATCCGTAAGCCACTTAGCAGCATATGGTGCTCGGCGTGAGGGAGCGTTATCGTGCTGAAATACCAATTTGGATCTGCGTGCGATACTCTGCTCATCAAGCCATGGAGTCAAGTTGGTTTCACGAAACTGGCAGTACCTTTCTTCATTCAGTTAAATTCCTTCTGCCATTTCAAATGGACCAATAAGGGTGTCACCTACTATCCCGGCCCAAAACATTACACCTCCACAACTTTGTTGACGCTTGCTTAAGCCGTGTCTGTTGAAGTCTGTCATGTAGGACCATCCAGACACCCATCCATTGACCATCAAGAGTGGCTCTGCATTAGTCAACAAATATGACTGGAGAAATCAATTTTTATATTCTTTTCAGCCCATTTGACCCTATTTTCTTTGAGTTTTTGATAGACGTGGTCGTTTAATTGTCTTTTTTTTCACTTTCCCTAGCTTGTGCAGAACCTCACATCTTGTCTTTCTGCTAAGTATTGGGGCTCCACTGTCTTCAAATATCATCTTACTTGTAGAAAGTTGTTTTCTAGCCATAGAAACCTTCAAATGTTGCATATCCCGAGCAGTCAATTTCCTCGTAGAGGCTTTATCCGGAGTTTTCCGGCTGACTTTACCTTCAATTGCATAAGCCTTAATTGTCCGGTGATCACGCTGTAATTTCTTGGTAACTTCGAGTGTCGTCTTATCAGAAGCCAATAACGAGGTCACTTTCATCTTTTCTTCACCGGTTAGACCGCTTTTCTTGCCCATGTTGACTAGAGAGTGATGTTGCACAATCTGGCGTAACAGCAGAACCCCGTGCGATTAGCAAATGTTGCCAAAATGTGGGAAATGGTGCTGTTTTATCTTTCTCTAATTGTTTTTATAGTTACAACAGACATGTGCACTAACTTACTATTAACATTTTAAATGTTTGACACCATGAAAAATAAGCAAAAACTTGAACTTGCATAATCAAAGGTAACGCACTGTAGATGTTGAAGAATGCGTTGTGAAGCACGGAGAAGAAATTCGGACCCACGACGTACGTTTCGCTGTCCTCAGCTCATCAGGTGGGAGGGTCGAAGATGGTCGAAATTGAACCTCCCACCTGATGAGCTGAGGACAGCGAAACGTACGTTGTGGGTAACCGAATTTCTTTTTTGTGCTTCACACCGCATTCTTCAACATCTACTAATGATAATAATTAATTTTCATTATAGACCAGGCCGTTTTTACAGTTACGCTTATATTCAATCATCCGTAGCTTTATGAAATAATCGGTAAGAATATTATATATATTTTGGTGCTCTACATGCTAAATAATTGTATACTAACGACCCGTGATGCTTCCTGTGCATCACTAAATTTTGAAGATCATATTCACCCACTTGATCGTCTCATCCTCCTAGCAATCGTCTTTGTAGTTTCGATTGTTATCCTTATGACCAATGCAGTGTGTGAGTCGAGCTACAAACAGCTACTCGTGAATGAGCGAGTAAATAAGCATGCAGATCAGATTTTTTTTTTGTTCTATTTTAATAATTTTTGTTAAACTGATGAACTCGGATACTTGCTGCACAGAATGTTGTACGGCTCGACGCATTATATCTGCCACTGCTCTTCTCTTCGTGTTTGTGGAAACTACTGCAAGTTTCCATCAGTTTTTATCTATAGTTTAAAAACTGCATTTCCTTTTCTTGCTTCTCCTACACTTATTTTGCCCTACTTCTGGAAGTTTTGCTGATCTCGCCTCTAATTAAATTAGCAGGAAGTCAATCCTGGTGAGTATTTTCGATCCCGAAAAATTTGGACTGTGTGTGAAAATACTGTCTTCATTTCTGTATTTCATGTTAACTATTGTTCGCGATACGTACATACTTCCTTTTTTCCAATCATTTTACACTTTGAGGCTAAATCGTTCTGTTGCGCACTTTGGATGACTGTGGCACCGTATAATGTCTGTGAAACCAAGCCATTTCCGTAATGCATTTACTTAAGTGTGAAGATGTGCGACTCGCGCGTCATAATTGCTACCGAATCTATGATACCGACTTAAAATCTGTATAAGGGCGACGTACGAGCCGCACATCCTCGCACCGGTTGTGCGTGCGATTGTACTAGTATGCTACAGGCATGAGACTGGTATAATTTTGCACCTATCGAATCATTTCCATTGTCTAGTTGCATGGGAAATAGAATGGAAACACCATTCGATGGTTAATCGTATGCATTGAGCCCGATTGGACCGTCTGTGTGTGTAGTACAGCACGAAATAAAATGCCTGACTTTAATGTTTTTTCTTCTTCTTCTTCTTTCCCCCGAAGTCTCCATGATTCTGAACTAATGGCAATAGCTCACAGAGGGCCGGAACGTAAGTCCCGGCTACTCTATAGGAGTGGGCCTATCGGTCCGTCTACTGCCAGCCATTCTATTCTAAATTGATCCGGGTATATTCGACAAGCGTTTGTCTCCTATATTTTACGGCAGTTTCTGGAACCAGTGTGGCCTCATCTGGCGTATTTTTTCCTGGGTAACTCGAGCATAACTAAGTGCCCATTCCAAGTTTTGTAGCGCCATTACAGGCTGTTTGATACCATGGCACACCGTAAAAAATAATACGATAATAATTAAGGGAAAAATGATGGCAGAAAAAGTCCACGGAAATTAGGGTTCTAACAATTTTTCAGCGAAAGCTATCCGTTATTTTTTACTAGAGGGCCCAGCCGTCAAAAATGACGGCAAAAATTTTGTGATTGAGCTTTGTATTGTTCCGGTTCCCAGTAAAGGTTTCAAGGAGCTTCTATAGAAAAGGAGGGAGCCCTGCGGCCCAAATACAGATTCGCCAGTGAGTCAACGAGATCTTTTATGGCTGAGAGATCTCATTGGTGGATGTCACGGGGAGCAGTGAGTTTCACAAGAGAGCAGCAGACAAACCGAGAAACTGATATGCGATTGGTGCATACTCGACTGGCTGCAGCCATAAGAAACTCTTTACTGATATGCGATTGGTGCATCCGATGACTGGCTGACAGCCATATGTAAGAGACTCTTGAGCTTCAACGAGCTAGGTTACTGGCTCCCTCCTTCTCTATACAAGCTCCTTGATAGGTTTTACTGTATCATAGGTCTCATCCCTGCAGGCCTGATCTTCAATTAATGAAACGCAAGCTGTACAACCATGAGTTTTGTGATAGCAAAATATCCCCCTCAATATAAGGAGTGAATATCAGCTTGGAATTGATTAAGCGTTAATTTGCTCTAAGAAAATATTAGTTCAGTCAAAAAAATTCACTGGAAATGCCCAGGGCTCACCGTATTGTGGATACCAACTGATTGTTAAACCTCCACCGTCGAACTTTGGCTGCGATGTAAATTCAATATTAAAAGGCGTCTGCTCAGCGTGAAGATACAACTACTACGATATCATTCAGCAATGAAAGCGGGGATCCAGAGGCTAAGGATCCAGAGCCCGGGATCCAGAGGAGGGAGATCCAGAGCTATATTTATCACCGGTACTCAAAGCGCTGAAATTGTATGTTATCTCAACTTGTTTCTCAGTACATGAATTTTCTCTTAATAAACTCTCAATTGCGTGACGGAGAGACGGACCAACATTGGAGCAAGGGACCAACAAGTGTGTTTTATTATATAGTGGATTTTTTTCGTGGATCCGTAATTTGCTAATGGATATTGTTCTTAACTTTATGGTATCACTGTCGAGGAGGAAATTCGGCAATTTTCTGGAAAAATAAACTAACGAAGACGGCAACAATTTCGGTGAAACTTGTGGACTTTTTAACTGTGTTTTGTAACAGCCTCATCTATTATTGATGAAAATAATTGACATCCAGGTTACATAATTTATTAGGTTTTTTCTCAGTAAGACGTCTTCTGGATTTTATAATATTTTTGGCCAAGCTTTCGACAATCTTTGCGAAAGTCGTTTTCAAGGCAAGAAACTTTTGTCCGGGAATTCTTACATGCAGCTAAAGTGTATCAAAGATACTCAATTGAATTTCGTTCAAA
>LQNS02278165.1:6923828-6935933 GCA_001587735.2 Parhyale hawaiensis
TTTGAGTGCGAGGCAGTGTACGGAACTGAGTGTGTTGCAAGTAAGTCACATATACATATTTTCTTAGATCGGCAAATGCATCCATCATAAATTCTCAGTAAGTTAACGTAAATCCATGAAGCCAATGCTGAGTCGTCCTCAATTTCTAACGGTTATCTTTTTTGAGCGGCGAGACCAAATATTGTTTGTCAGTATTAATACCTATGAAAACAAATGCGGTATTGTCTTCGTGCGAACCCTTTCTGCAACTAATGTCGATTTTTGGTGTAAATTGCTTGTCTAGAACTTTCTCAATTTATTCAGATAATTTCATGATTTGATATTACTACTTAGCGATTCAAGTAGCTAAGGTTCTCTTTCAGTCTTTCTTAATTTCAGTTTACAGGGTTAGGTTAGTTTAGGTTCACCCATCTAATGTTATGGAGAGCAGCGACCTCAGTGGGAACCGTGAAGGTTACCTCAACCATTAGCTAGGTATACGAGAAATCTGTCTTTCGTGCCTACTTTCCCTCTTTCCGATTTCATGTTCCTCCTGATCTTAGTTTGATCTCTTTTTCGTTCTCGTCTTGCTGTTCCCATGCGCGTTGATCCTGTGTGGGAACACTCTCGTTCATATGTTCCACAATTCTATGGACATACTATGTATCCCTTGTTCTTTCTTCTGTGACATCGTCTTGGTGCGAAACGTACAGGCCTAAACCACTGACCTTAACTATATATAGCCTGCAATTTTACGGTAATTGCATTTTATGAACACTGCGAAAGTTCAAACCTAGGATATGTAGTGAAAAATGTATAACATTGTCCATTTATTTTGTTTGTAAATAGATAGTAAAAAAATTCATTGCTACATGAACCTGAGACGGAAGTAGCCGCGATAACTCGTCGCATCTGCTCGCTGAATATAGTCCAAAGATAAGTTGAATGCCAATAAGATATTGCTTGCGTTTTGTCATTGCACCTATACAACGCTGGTGCATGAATCGCAGGTCTAAGGCATTGAGTTGGAAACTAAGTTATTACCATTATTAATTTTTTTTCACGTTTTGGTACGTTGAAACCGGCAAAAATTCTTTTTCAACGTAATACAATTAACTACACCAGCACGCATGAACATACGCTGAAAATGTTAGTGTTCGTCCTGTACTGCGTTTTTTTTTTTTTTTGCAACATGCAAACAAATGACACTTGCACCAGCGCACAGATGCGTCATTGGTAGGTGGGACGTACGCAAAAAAATTCACCAGCACCAACGCGCAGGTATTTTGTTAATGGATACGAGGTGCCTTCACTGCCAGGAAACGAGCAACAGACGAAATTCTCGTGTGTTGCAGCCCAGTGTGCGACAGACGAGCAGCCCTGGGCGAAAGTTTTGAGTGCGCCCACTGGACCGTCTCGCCTTGAGTTTTGTAGGCTGCGCTTAGGGAGGGAATGTTGCTGTCTGCTCCCCCTGTAAAAGTAATATTTTTGCAAAAAAAGACTTCGGTGGTGTGCGGTGCTCTTTGCCGATGTTAATACCCTCGTATATCCTTGTATATCTTAGGGACGTGGCAAGTGCTGTACGAGTAGTACTGGTTGAATGCGAGTTGAATACTACGTGCGCATCAGACGTTTTCACGCGTTAATAGATTCACCTCAATCCCCCATGTCCATTTTCTTCGCGCGCAAAGAAAACGCATTTCATGTAGGGATAAACTGTTGTGGTTTTTACAGTCGTAGAATCTGAACTTACATTTTTAAATTTCTTTTCTATACAGTGCTTTTTTATTTCATTTTTTCACCAGTAAATGAAAGAATAATTGAATGAAGTTATTCACTCGAACGAAAAATTCTTTTTTTTTTTCAGATTTAACAACAAGTGCGTACAATAATTGGTTATCGCATACTGTGGTTTGTTGGAACTTAATGTTTGTCGCGTGTGAGAGAATTACCGAACGTTATTGCATGTAGGAGAACCGGTTATATTTATCCGGAATATTTGTGCGGCGATGGAGTAATCAATAGCTGTTGATTGTTATATATATATATATATATATATAGGCTGTGACGAATAATGCAGCTCTGCTGAAATACTATCAATGTTTTAGATATTTATCGCGGGTATACATACATTCATAGACTGGTATAGATATACCAGGTGTTTTTTATGCGGATAAATTTCAACCATAGGTGGAAAAACTCGAAATAAATCGATTTTCATTCATTGTAAACTGCCCAAAACTCCTTTGTTTTCGAGTTTAATGACAAAGAAATTTAAAGCTCCAAGTAGGATACTACGTGCGCGCCAATGTTAGCTTTAATTTTGATAGTTCAGCACCTTTCCAACCCCACCAAAGCAGTTTACCATATTTTTACTATAAAACTGCAAGTTTTTCAGGGTTAGGAAAAATATTTGCAGTTCCACGCTTAGCATTTAACGTAATCACACTACTGTATGGCGGACACTACGTCGTCAAAGTTAACATCCGTGTCGTTTCAAAAAAATACATAAATAATGCAATGGTTCCTGCCTCCAGACTTTGGACCTGGTGAGCAGTTTTCAGAGTGCTCCATGCAGCCGCGAAGCAAGGATCCCAACTTCTCCAAGCTGATTATTTTCACAGATGAAGCGTTTTTTACAGGCGATGGGGTTGTTAACTGTCACAATAATCATCATTGGGCTCAAGCCTAATAATCCTCATGTCATGCGCCCAAATAATCATTAACATCGATACATTGTAAACGCGTGGGCAGGAATGTGGTCGAAAAACGTGCTGAACGATCAAATTTAGCGCTAACGTTTGCGCTCGTAGTATCCTACTTAAAGCTTTAAATTTAAGTCATTATAACTCGAAAACTAAGGAGTTTTGGGCATTTTATCGTTCATAAAAATTTATTTATTTTGAGTTTTTCTAGCTAAGGTTAAAATTTGTCCGTATAAAACAAACACCCGGTATATATTCGTATTACAAAAGCATCACCCGCTACACCTAAGCCCTCGTATGTACGGTGGTAGTCCTGTTCGATAATATCCATTTTTTTCTTGGCAGTAGCAAGTATGAAATATTCTTGAATGAAAACGTTATAAAAAGCTTATACAATATATACGTTTCAAAAGTACAATATATGATTTTAACTAACCTTATGCAACTTAACCAATCACAGGCACTAAATTAGAGACTCGTATATTTTGCATCTAAGTTTGTATCCCATTCGTATCTAAATCAATTCCAGTTAAATAATTAATTTATTACTCATCATTCTGAGTTGCTACGGAGATATCACTTACCTACGCCTCATAATATATACATATATCCAATTTTTTAGACAATGCTGACTTTTCATTAAAGAAGCCTTCTGAACAGTAATAAGCACAGGAGACAGCGAGGGTTTTCCTGAGGTGCTAATTTTCTATCGTCATTTATAATGACGGCCCGGGCCACTAGTAATAACAATAATTTGGACTAATAAATTCTGTTTAATTTTTAGTTTATGCTATTGACATACACTTACTGAATTGAATTTTATTTTCCACAGTTGACTGACAAAACTTGACTGTTCTCTTTTTGCCTTACACTATTGACCAGGAACTCTTCACTTTCATATTTATGTTACGCTTCAAATGCCATTCATAGCCCCTAGACTGAATTTTACTATGATGAATTTGGCACTCAAGTAATCTTGTATTGTTTCGTATTCGTAATTTAATGCGATGTATAGCAATTTTTAAGTATCAGCTTCCTTTTTATCTTCTGACGAAATAGCATAATGCGTAGAATCGGAAGCCTGTGTTACATCTCTATTTGCTGAAAAACGGAAAATCATACCTGCGACAAAAAAAATCGAGATAAAAAAAAGTTGTGTTGTGCAAAACTACAGCGCACAGCATTATAGTTGTGACCAAAAAAGGGCGATTTCGAATGTGTTCATTTGGGCTAAGCTAACTAGCAAAAGATGGTCTGTATAGCCCTATAGAAAGAAATAACGAGGATGATTTATCAACAATGTTGGTGTAAAAGGGCAGGGCAACAAATTGTTGTATGGTACTTAAAGTCTGAATGAGTACTGGCCATAAAGGCTGAAGAAAAAAAAAAAAAACAAAAAAAAATGTTCTATGTGGCACCCATGACTATCGATCCTGAAACTATCCGCATTAAAATGTGGTGGACAAAGTTAGCTGTTTTTTCACCACTGAATATCGTCATCAACGGCTATCATATTTAAACAAAGCTTGTGAGCAAAAGCCGTGCATGATGAGCGCCAACGTTGATATTGCAGTGCTTGTGTTGAACTGATGGACAAAATACCAGGTGTATAGCTGATAAATTGGGACTGTTTTTAAATTTCAATTTCTTTTTTAGGTGAAGAGTGTGCTTTTCTGTTTAACGTTAAAAATGTAGCATTTTAAGTTTATAAATCTACAGTTATATTGTTAACCGTTTAAAATGGATAGATGCAAAGATTTTAACTGTAGAAATGTATCTGCCGAACCGCACACGGTAGGTTACAGGTCATCAGAATATGTTAAGCTGAATTTTTACTCCGCCTGATATTTCAATGGATTGGCGGCAATTACTCTCGAGTTTCTTCGCATACCATCTCATCGATAACAATTTTTTTTCTCGTCAACGAAGAAAAAAAAAACAACTCCTCCACGTTAAGCACCGAAAGGCTCCTTTCCTTTCCAATGGCCTTCGAACAGGCTGTTCAGATGTTGCGGCGTCTTCTGACATACGTAAGGTTTCAATTTCAAATTGACTCAAACAATTTTGAACATGGTGATTTTGCTAATATTACGTCTTTTGCCTATGATGACCCGCGGGCTTTGGTAGCTTGCCCCTGATTATATTTTTGAGCCGGCAAGGAAGCGAGGACTGCGTTTTGAATCACGTCTTGAACTATAAGTTTTCGTTCAAATCCTCCAACTTTTAAGCTGCCAGTAATGCGAAAAAGATGCTTCTTGCATATCCTGTGTCCTTAATAATCTCTGATGCAGAGTTACTAACGCGGTACAAATCGGCAATTACATTTCTGCACATAAATTCTTTCCTGTACCCATTTTGAATGGTTACTAAATATTGATTCGTAAATTTAAAATGCTAAATTTTTCAATTTAGTCAAAAACTATATACCTCACCTGAAAAAAGAACATTATTATTCGAAAACAGTTCTAATTTGACGTTTACACCCGGCACCTCTATTAGCACTGAGGTGCGGCAAAATCAAAATACCAGCATTAAACTGAGAAAAATTTATTTTTTCCTTTGATACTCCAGAACATTGATGTAGATCAATAGCTCTTGTATTATATAAATAACTTAGTGGATACGAAGTGCGGTGCGTGGCAAGCAGCAATATCAAAGTAAAAAGTAACTGCTTGTGGCAATTTTGGATAGGGATGTCAAAAGCTCTCGTGCTAATTACCTAAATGACTTGTGGGGCAAAAGACGCCCCCAAAACGATGCAGTGAGGATCTCTGCAGTGCATGTGAGTCCAAGCAAGCAGCGACTGGAGCCCTTGAAGAGAAGGTATCCTCTCGCCTCGTGGGTTCTGCCCCCACCGCGGGGGGCGTGCAATCAATGCCAGGTGCTGCGTGCCAGGACTGCTAACTCTCCCCACCATCCCTGCCCTCCCTGACCCCCCTCCACTCTCACCTACTCTCCTTCCTCGTACCTTGCCCACCTTCTCACTCACACCTAAGCTGCTCTCTAGTTCTCTCTCTCTCTCTCTTCCTTCTTCCCGTCATTGTCTCACACCTCTACCGCTCTCTACCTCGTCTCTTCTTTCCATTTCCTTTGTATATCTTATACCTATCTCAAAGTTATTTTTATGTGCGATATCTTCTTAATTTCCTTCTTTTTATTTATATTTTATTTTTTTACCCCTATATTGCTCTTTGGTTCGGTTTTTCCTCCCCTCGTATTCCCCCACTTGCAGGTTTATTCTGCTGTGAATTGTATTCTGCTTCTTCGTCCAGTTCATTTTTTCCATGCACCTTGACTTCCCCATCTCACTTTCATTTCTTTCTATTTATATTCGTTTATCTCCACAGCTCTCAAGCTGTTTTCGTATCTCCTCCTCACGCTTATTTCTTGCAGGGACTCATTATTTCCATGAGATCGTATCATTATCTTGGAGCGTCATTTTTTCCTCTCTTCTAATTAACCTCCATAAAGCTGATTCACACTACAGTCTTCTGTTGCCCGTATGTTCGAACGTTTTGTCGCTTTCCAGTAAAGACAACCATGTGGCCACCAAAGAGTACTAAAATGTTAACTGTAAAGTCAGTTGGCACAGCAGGTGCCCCTCGTCAGTTTTGGATATCTATAAAAATTTGCAAGGAATTAGAACTCTGAAATTTATGCGCTTTGCTAATCTTCACTCGTAAGAAAAAATTCGAACTGTTGTTCTAATCCGACTGTACTCCGTCTAGGGCTGAATTTATCGCATTTCCTTCTCGCATTAAATGCTTAGTAACATCTAAAGTCCAAAATAACGACAGTACTGTGGCTCCCCTCAGGTGGCATAGGATGGGCCATAGGCTATAGGGTTAGGTTATTTAAGTTCGCCCAGGAGGTTTTGCGGAGGTTATCTTAGCCATTAGCTAGGCCTTCGGGACGTCTATCTTACGTGCCCACTTTGCTTCCTTCCTGATTTCATATATCTACTGGTCTTACTTTCATCTGTTCTTCCTCTTCTTTCCCGATTTGCTGTTCCCAAGTGACGTTGATCCTGTGTGGGGAAGACCTTCCTGCTTCAAACGAGTAGTATGCTCGTTTTATTGTCCGCCTGACTGTAATGATTGCAGATATTGTTATTTAAATGTATGAATAATGCTCATTTGAGCGAAAAGGCTGCTTTACTTTGTACGAATTCTTGTTACGTGCATTTGTTATGTATACTCGATTTTATTAGGTTCGATCAATGGTTGATGTCTTTTATTTTCTATTTTTACTGGAACAGTAAAAGAATCGCAACGATGGGAGTAACACAACTAATGCACTCGATTTTTTGCTCCAGAATTATTTAATTATTTCTCCACTGAGTCACTGCAATTTTCTTTTTCAATGCACTTCAACCAGCGTTGAGGAATGGCGTTACTTTCCGGAAGTTGTGTATGGGCGTCTCTATAGTGCGGTTTGTCGCCACTCCGGAATCGGAGCACCTGCCTCATAACCGAGCTGACGTAAGCTAACTTGGCCCCATCACATTCACTTAGCGTTAGTGAATATCCTATCAGTTTTATATCTTCTGCTTGGAAGAAATCAGTCTCGCAACTCTGCATCTCACGCGTTCACGACGTATGGCAATTTAATGATTTTATCGCACAGTTACTATCTATAAATGAGGCGTATTGGTGAGAAAGTTCTGTCATTGTTATAAATCCACAGGAAATCGCCTGAGATCCCCTCCAGATTAAGTATATAAACTGGACGCATTACATTTAGCAAAACCCTCGTATAATTTCAACTGCGTGTGTTCGTGTGTATGTTTTGCTAATGGTTTGTTTGTTACGCTATGGATTAAGAGCAGCGAGTGTATCGCGTCAGCCGTCAGGGGTAGTTCGCTGTAACCGCAATAACTGATTGTTGCCTAACTGTGATGCCTCCGCTACCGATTATTGTTTGTGTCCCACAGCCAATTTTCTGCGAAGGTATCTACAACTGTGCCTGTTTGTCAGTCCATTTCTGATCTTACTTGAAAGATTCACGCCACGTATCCTGTATACAAGATGACATGATTTCAGTGTATCAAATTTCTGCTCTCAAACAAAAACTGCTTCGTTAGATATAGAAATTTACGCAGGCTGGAAAAAATAGTTCCTGCACCCTGAAAGATCGCTTCTCCTATGCTTTGCTGATCATCCACTCATTATGCACATCTTGGAGTGAGCAAATAAATTTTGGGGTAAGGAGAAAGTAAATATTAGAGTTCCTGACAGCATTAAGAGAAGTTGTAACTATTTTAATTCCTTATTCGAATTTCAACGTTGAGTAGCAAGAAGCCGTTCAGTTTTAAGGGTGATTCTCACTTTGGACTGTTTCTGCAGCTGGGCCTAATTTTTGCCTTCTGAATTCCATCAGAACGGAACAAGATTGCCAAAATCTCCAACCTAGCCTACTTTTAGCAATTCTATTTTGTTGAAAGCGTAACACGAAAGAAACAAATATATAAATATATATATACTAGGGTGCCCGTGACCTGTTGGGTCACTAAAAACAGAGAGATGAATATTTTTCTGAAATAAATGTACTGCCGAGCCGGATGTAGGATGCAGTAGTCACCGAGCCGTTCCATATTAACGATGAATTGAACTAACAAACTGAAGCATTATTATTCTGAAATCTCCCAGCTCCTCTCAGTTGTTTTCCTGTGTGTGAAAGCGAAGATTGTGTGTATGGTGACAACCAAGCATGCAAACAAACAACGTTATCAGAGTTTTTCTATGTATGCACTTGTAGATAGATGAACGTATAAAAATGTCATATAAACAGGCGATGGTGTTAATTATATTGCTTGATAGGTTTGTTCTATCTAGGACGCCATTGACGCAATAAAGAGTGTATATCTACAATCTAATAAAAACGAATGTGTATTTATCTGTTCATTTTCTTATCTGTTTCTCCCCATTGCCGGTCACGCTAAAAGAAAACAGGCAGATGTTTGGTCAGGTTGCAGAAGATGGCTATTGTAACGGCAATCTAATGCATATTTCAATGCACTTCTTGCATTGCGAACGTTGAAATCGAAACACTGAAGATCTTTGAAGCTTCTCCGAGGACTCTCGTGCATTCTGATTTATAGTTTCTTCCCACAAATTTTTCCAACTTGATTTTATTCGTCGACGATACTGCTTTTTGCTTCACAAAAAAATTTCTATCTAGATGATATCCTGGCGTATTCATGATACCGAGTTGAAATTAATATTTTGAGAGATGATGGACTGCCCGCAAAAGTTGGTCAAGCTTTTTTCTATGTCAGAGAAAGAAAAGACTGGTTTTGCTGTTCAACAGATGTGAAACCGAAAACTACGTAGCATTTGCGAAAATGCGGCAGAAGAGGAATATCACAAATTTTGCCGTCATTTGTGACGTCAGTACACAAGTATACTGATATTACAGTGCAAACCTGGAGCGCATTCTTTGGAGTGCAACTACTTAACCTCTTTGTAGTTTATCATTTTGAAATAATTAATATAAAGGAATTTTCGTTTTCTCAGTATCTATGGCACAATACTTAACCTTCTAACGTCTCACTTCAAACGACTGTTTCATGGAAATATCACTATCTTGTTGGGGCCACAAGTAGCCTTTTAGGCTATAAATAATGGAACGTCTTATTATCAACTTCTAGCGACCCGCAAGACGTTGAACACGGTCATGGCGATACCATACCACTTTCAGCGCAACACAACCTTCACAAGTCTGCATCTGCAGCTCAGTAAACAACCACCACCCTCAACAACAACCGAATATGCAGCAGACAAACAGAGGCGAGCAACCCTAGGAAACTCAGGGCAGACACGAAACCGTCCCCAGTATAGCTACCGCTCTCGCCTCGCTGTAACGGATTATAAGAAACTAAACCTGCAATTGTAATGAGTCAAGAGGATATTCTTTTTTTTTTTTTTTTTGAACGGTGATATGAAAGTGTTCCGAAAAATTTGCCGAAGCAATAACTCCTGTACCAGAATGACAGAACTGTTGAGTGACTCTACGCCGTGATGACGTCACTCTCCGCTGGGAGCTGTACTACTCGATTGAGTTTACTGAGGCCGGAGAAGAAGCAGAAGCATGAGGTCGGGCGGGATATGACCCTTCCGTAGCCGCCCATCCATCAGCTGTGTCACCTTTTCGCTCCCCTCAGCTCCTATCATCGCACTGCTCCCCTTAACTAATGGTCCTGGCTAAATGACCCGCGCACTTGCGGCGCACCGGTGGAAAATTTCTACGGACTTTTATGGGCGATGCTCAAGAAAGGCGTGACGCGCGTATCCGTGATACCGACCGAGGTCAGCTATACGGATCGAAGACGCGGCAGCCAGATCCAAGGACGTTGGCCAGATCAGGAGACCGGTGGGTGCGAGAGTCCTCGATAGCTTCTTCCGTTGCAAATGTTTTGCATATTGTTAGGGGAGTAGTACTAAGGCCCGTGGGGACAGATGCATGGTAGGTTAGAGCATGCACTGCTGTCCAGAAAGATGAATACAAAATACAGAAATAAATACACATGCTGGAAGTAGTCCATAGCTCATCCAGATTGTGAAAAACGTCCGTCTGGAGAAACACATACATCCATGTGCCATCAACCGGATAGGCAGATGCGGATACACGCACAGCACACGCAACTGACACACACACACACTGTTCCTAATTCAGCCACGCTTACGATACAGTTGGCTGTACTGTGTCTGTCTGCTGCAATCTTTATAAAAAAAAAGTATACACCTGACACTTTACCCCGAGAGCAACCCGGTCATGGTGCCATGAACGTATTCCCTAAACGAATACTGCAACAAGTTAGGTTGCATTCTGCTGGCCTATAAGGCTAAAATTTCAATACTTGATGTGTCCAAAACTTGAAACATGTAAGCTTGCTTCCAACCGTTGAATCGCGTGGCCGTCGATGGGACTTAATCCTTTACTTCTGAAAATTTCAATAAGAAACTCAGTGTTACTTTATGAAATGGATTTTTCAGTCGGTTCAGCGTAATCGGATTGCTTCTAACGCTTGCAGCGCGATTCGAAGTGGCATAGACAACGTTCCTGTGTCAACCCTTTATGGCTTAATGTGGCACGCGAATCGAACGCGCCCACAGTTTCGTTACGAAGCAGCTTAAGACGAGCCCAATATATTCGGCCGTCAAAATTGACGACATAAATCTATATTTTGAGTAATTTCAATTTTTTTCTAATAATTTTTTATAGTTTTGAAAATATTTCTAAATAGGTAAGAAAATACATTACTCTCTCTTTTGTTACAGCCGTGAATACGCCGTTCGGTCAAGTGTTTTTTATGCAGTCGTAATTTACGTGCATAATCCCGGTGCCTCGTGTTATACCTTCTCCCGGATTATTTGATGCGAGCATGCGCAGCTCGTAAGCCATTCGTTTTACTGTATCTATGCTACCGACTTTAAATTTACATCAGAACGGTGTACGAGCTGCACATCCTCGCTTCAAGTTGTGTGTGCGACTGTATAGTGTGGGTTCCGGCGCACAACGCTATTCCGTTGACACTATATTACTAACCTGAACGCCTCGCGATGTATGACCATCACCCTAATGGAGGTAGAAAGTAGCTACTTACTGAGTCGGCAGTTTTGACATTTTTCACAATTATAGCTCAATTCTTTCTACCATGTGTACCTTGTGGGTCGTCGGATGAAGACCAGGTGACGTTGCGCACTTTACCTCATGTGTGTCGACACTGTCGAGTTTCGATGCTGGATGTCTTCTGTGAGGCCGCAGTTAGTGACCAAATTAAGAGAGAGCCAGCAGTGAATTATCTCCACAGTGCACGTAACCGCTGACCGCTTGTCTAGCTGGCATTCTTCGTAAATGAGAATCCAGCAAATTTTTCTAACTCTATAACTTTCATATCCGTGGAATTTCGAATATGCCGAGGCATTTTGTTGAATAATCTTGCTCCCCGTGCAGCGGAGCTATTAGAATATTTTGTGGGCACGGCTTTGCCGCCATCTCTGCTTGGGATGCGAATATCACAAGTTCTTTCTGAGTGTCTGGCGGCAATCTATTTATTGGCATTCAAAGTGATGTGTTCCAGAATTTTCCAAACATAAATTATTGTTGCTATCCTTTGGTAAATTATAAAATGAAATAATAGTCGACACGAACTTATTAAAATTTGACGTTTCGGGATCCTTCTCCCATTCTCAAACACCTAATAAAATCTTATATGGATACCTAACAAAAATTTCTTTATTTAAGGAGACCTAAATTGTGGTGGTGTTATCAGGGTGGGACCTAGAGGGCTAATGACCACGGTGCGCTATGGGGTCCTCATATAAGCGTCGAGCGGCACGGGAAGCGGAGGAAAAACGGTCGAGTACAGTCAGGGGGGGAAGTGTCAGCCATGGTTGTGACGAGTGGTACAGTTGTAGTC
>LQNS02278165.1:6936320-6958019 GCA_001587735.2 Parhyale hawaiensis
GGTTTGTCTTTAAATTTAAAGTATGAGCCTATGGTAAATGTGTTTTTGTACGAAAATTTAAAGTTTATGTGTGGGTAAGCTTCAGAGAGGAATGTTTTCAGCGAGTTTGCTGCACTGACGGAGTCTTTGTGGTGGGAACACCTTCGTGCATGGGTTCCCTGTTTGTCTTGGCATACTATATGTCCCTTGCTCTTTCCTCTGTGATATCGTTCTGCTCGGAAACGGAGGCTTAAACTTCCTAACTATAACTAACTAACTAACTTGGCCCGTCTCTTCGTTCCAGTTTCAAGGATTTAGATAGGACAAAATTAATCTTCTGAATAACAAGAAGAGGGGTCAGAAAATTCCAGTACTAGGTTACTACAGCCAATATTGTTTTAGGACTACGCTCGAGCTACTGCACATTCCAAACTTGGTATTCTTTTGAGTGTTGTAGACGGCAGACTCAATCTTAGATAGAGTTTCCATTCCTGTCGTGCACCGTCCATTTCGCAAGGTTGTCCTGCGTTAAATTTCTACGTGGCAGTTGAAACTGCACGCTGAGCCGAGGCCAAAATATTTTCAGTTCTTATTGCAGCCAAATTTCGATTCTGATCATTACAATACTGGTATTCTGGATACAGTAGAAAGTGAACAACGCCGGTGATTTTTTTTTTTTTGTTTTTTTTGACTGAACTATACTTTCTTTGCTTCTAGACTTTCGAGCATTTCAGAACTAAATTTCACGTTTTATCTTGCGGAGAGGAAATTTTTAACTCTCTAACTTATGACGGCATAACTTCCTCTGATTTAATGGAAGATCAAGTCCATGGTATGAGGCTTATTGTGCAACAAAACTCATACCACTAGCAAAAACAATGAAAAGCTTGCTTACCAAATTATTGCACTCATATTCGGCGGCCGAGTACTCGAGTCTTTAATATTAACATGGTCGGTCGTAGCCATGATATCTTTAATTTAGGGTGTAGCCAAACTATTCACTCTCTCCATGCAACCTCTGCCCCCTACCCTAGCGCGGGGGCATCCTCCCCCCACCTCCTCCTATGCACTCCTTTTCTACAACTTGGACCATCAATCGCACTTCATTTTAATTAGGGGACGAGCGGCGCATTAGCTGTGGCTCCGCTGCCGCTGCTGGGGCTGCTCCTGATGCTGCGCTCACACTTTTGTCTGTCCAACTTCTTGTTGGGGGGGGGGGGAGGGGGCTATAGTGTGTGTAAGGGGAAGCGTTACAATTTGTGCATACAGGAAAGAAAACTTGTAGCTCCACAGCTACCAAATATTTCAGCCAAACACAGTTGGTTATGAGAGCCAAAGAAGATTCGTTCACATACTATACGTAGATATCTTAGCATAGGTCGAGTAAGTTATTTTATGTATAGAGTAAGGAAAAAGTTCTCGGTCTGTGATATATTAATAGAGAAAAACAGCCTTTTTTGTTCTCATAACCAAATGTCTTTAGTTGAAGCTTTGGTTTTGCTGATTTCTTTTTTATTTTCAAAATTTTAGGAGTTTCCATCTTGAAAGACTGAACATGAAACGAAGTGATATCCTAAGTCAAATTAAGCAGAAGGAAACGAAACTTACTAAATCACCAACAATACAAAGGAAGGCCGTGGCATTGGCGCGGCAGCTCGGTATGGGAGTGATATAGAGCATATTTTATTAATATTACATAGACTGTGAGAATCTTTTAACACCACACTATTGTATGTGCTCTCAATCAGGGTTTGCCTATGGTTCTACTCGTCTCTTGAGGTGCATACCGTACTGAAAATGTTACCTCCGCCGTGGAGGTTATGTTTTTGTCGTGTTTGTTTATTTCTTTGTCTGTCACCAAGATTACTCAATAAGTTTTGAACGGATCGTTACGAAATTTACAGGGATTGTTAGGCATGGTGACAGTAACAGATGATTAACTTTTGGTGAAAATCCGTCCGTTTATTTGTTTGTTTATCTGCCTATTTTTTCTTTATGCCAAAGTTCAAATAAGTTATGGATGGATCTCTATGAAATTTACACGACTTGTTAGTAATGGCAAGAGACATAAACGATTAAATTTTGGTGATGATCGGTTGGTCCGTGTGTATGTTTGACTTATGTTTGCCATAATGTTTGTTAGCAGCATTACTCAAAAAGTTATGAATGGATCTTCAAGAAAATTACAAAAACTGTTAATGCTATTGAAAGACACAAATGATCAGATTTTGGTGTGGATACAAAGAAAATCATATTTTCAGAACCAATTTGAATTTTTCGTTACCGTTGCCTCGCTTGGCGGAGGTATGCTCTCTCGGAGTGCTTCCCAGTTCAATATAGTTTGCTCTCGACTGTCGCTGTACGATCCACTTAGTATAATGTCATTGAAACGAGACATTTGTGACATCCTCGTTTCTCGACTTTGAATCTGTTGTTCAACATATCCGTTCCGTGAATGTCGAGATTCAAGAATAATTTTTTGTCCTATGTGTATTGCCCTAAAACGTAGAAGAACCTGTCGCACCACCGTTGGACATGATGAAAAAATAAGAATTTTGCATCCTACTGCTGGAAAAAAAATCGATAGTACTGTTTATGAAATTAGGTGTTTGTAAAGCTTTTGTAATTTTATTTTAATTATAGTTGGGAATAGTTTCCCTCTGATATTAGTCTGGGTCCACTTGTAAAGTATGTAGAATGCCTATATAGAAGGCATGTAATAGATTTCGTAGTTACTGGTAGGTGTCAATGACGACTTTATTGTACACTGAAAGAATACAGAATAAAGGAAAATCATGACGTATCGTACATGGTACATTCGGTAAGTGAAAAAAGTACAGAATGGAAGGTAGTGCGGCATTTCATGCATGGCGGTTACACGTTAACAGAGTGCAGAATAGACGTGGTAATTTTATCTTAGCATGAGTGGACTGAATACAAAATGAAAGGGTAATGTGGTACTTCGAGCGTGCTTTCATATGTGAAAATAACAGGCAAATAGAACGGCACTTCTTCTAATGCGGTGCATTGAGCATGGGCGGTACTACATGTAGTTTTCAAATCTGGAAAACACGGACCTATATCCACAGAATAAAACCCATTCAGGAGTCTAGGATGGGCCATCGGTTAGGTTATTTTCAGCTATGGTCAAACCATCGTAAGCAGTCCTTTAGGGGCAGGGCTGAATTGAACGCAGCAGTGTCAAATCTAATCTATTGACTATTGCACGCTGAGTATTCGAATATAAATATAATTTTATCGATTGAGACAAATTATACCACGCGCTTATGTGAGATTTGGCAATGTAGCTTTGCGTTCTTAGCCACGCCCATCGGACTCCTTCCGCCATGGGTTGACTATCGGTTCGCCCATCCTGTGTGCCTTCGGAACGTCTTTCCTTCGTGCCCACTTTGCTTCCATTCGTGCCCTCACTCCTGCTTATTACACAGTGTTCTGTCCTTTCTTTTCTTTCCCGACTTACCGTTTCCACGCGCGTTGATGCTGTGTAGGAAGATCTTCATGCATTGGCTCCGTGTATTTATCGAGATACTATATGCCCCTTATTTCTTCGTCTGTTATATAGCCTTTGTTGTTGGGTCGGAAGCTTAACCGCTCCAGTTGTACAGAAGGGAAGGGAAGCGTCGTACTTTCACCGCTGGTGATCCTCGGGACGCTTAAAGCAGTAGGCTATAGTAGCCTTGCAGTAGTGTAGTGAATGTACCTCTCTTTACGCCCTGTTATAGCGAATATCTGTATGCACTCCGCCTGATTGTTGTTCACGTAAATCTTTGTAGCAACTGATTTTGTCAAATTAATTAATTAATAGTAATTTGCGTTATATTCTAACCCGTTTCCCTGCGATCTCACGCCCCGCATTTCGCGAACGGTATAATTATGTCCGAAACTTGAGACGCATTTTAGGGCAAAAAATTACGGGCTAAGTTCTACATTGCGTGTGCATGTTGAAGCCAATCCTTGTCTCTAGAGATCCCATGGGCAAGTTCGACTGGGTGCCAGAATAAGGCCTTCGAGGCCTGACTTGTCCGGAACTTCAGGCAGGTGCGCTGGTTTCGACCCACTGAGTTGAGTTTCAGGCACAGACCCTCAATAGGTTACCCCTGAGATTGACAGAAACTCAAGATCAGTCCGTTAGATGGAGTTTTTACCCTGCTCAGTCTAATCGTGAAGTGACGAAGCCGAAGCGTCTCTCTGAGGTTTTCGACCTGTTAAGCTTCAAAGGCTTCATTTTAGCACCCCATCGAACATGCCTCATCATTATCGAAAGCAACTTCTTGGTAGTAATTAGAATTACCGTCAGTAGTGAAAGGGATTCCTGATAAAGTTACCTAGAGATACTTTCAATTCAATATAGTGATAGGGTTAGGACATGATAGTAATACCTGGAGGTAGATTGCGGTATACACAAAATAATATCCATCACAGCGTCTGAGTCTAGGGTTGATTAGTGTTAATTGGGCGCTCTGTGTGAGGCACCTATCGCGTATCGCCGTATCCTGCTCAGCCTCCTGATTTAGTAACGTGATTTCCTGTGGTGCGCACATCGGCGTCCACTGTACCTGCTCAGCATCTCCGGTCAGCACCAACATCGCCTCAACCAAGCCAGCATACTGTGTGGCATCTACCATTATCCTCCATACCATTTGCTGTACCACCCGCCGGCTGTACCATGCAATAGTCAACTATCACTACACATGCTACGCCTCCTCACCATTCACTACACCATCACACCTGTCACTTGTACTCACGCCGTCCAATACACCATCACACCTGTAACCGCTCATACAACTTGTAGTAGTATACACCTGTCGCTCGCGACGCCTATCTCCTATCGCTGTCCTTCATCCCCTTCGCTTGGCCATCATAGTTGTCACCACACCATCACCTACACGTACCTCTGTCACCACCACACCACCATCATCACTGCAGCGAGCACCACATGCCGCCATCGCTCTTCATTTGCCGCGAAGCAGGTCGGCAGTTTCTCTTCAGTTGCCATCAGCGCAATTAGTGGGGGAGGGCCCTCGATCCGTGGGGGGCCGTGCAGGTTAGTTATGCTTTTTGTAGGGAGGGGGCAGGGGAGAAATGATGTGATGGAAGCTTTTGTTCTACAAAATTGAAACTTCATTTTCTTGAAATTATATCAAATTGGAAAAAAGTCCAAAAGCGTCAGCATAATAACGATAGTAATTATGTTGGAGAATAATTTTTTCAAGATTCATACGGTTTGTTTTCTAAAATAAAAGTAATTAGCAAATTTATATATTTTCTGTTCGGTTTGGCTCCTAAACCTAAAATGCTTACAGTAGAATATTATAGACGAGAGGAAGGAGTTTGACGTTAAGCGTTAACAGGATTCATTAACCTCTCTAAGTCCTGTAGCGTAAGATATCAGTCTTCTTGCCTGACGCTGTACTGATGACTCAGTATTGGGCGGTTTCTTACGTTATTTGTATTGCTATTGTTATAATTCGTAATAATTCAACTAATGATTGTTCATTTCAGTTCTTCTCACGATGGGTTAACTTGCGCGTATTCTCATCAGTTACCCAGGCCAAAGTTATTAAACAGAAGATTTGGGCGAAAGTGAAGCGGCATTGATCGTTGCTCTTATTGTTCCGAGGTGGTGCTCGTATTGCGTACTGTTTACCGCATTCTTGGTCCTATGCTTGATTTGACTGACCATTTTTGTCGCTTATTCATGCCACGTCCTCACTTCACGTAAAGTTCAGATATCAAATTTCCATAAACCCAACCTGCAGGTTATGGTCTCGCTCTTCAAAAATTTTACCTAGCATGTTTACGACTGACGTAGTAGAAGAAAAATTCAGGAGTTGCATTAGAAAACAAGTGGCTTCAAAAACGATAAAGGTTTGCGGGGAAGTCGACCTCGTAAGGAAGCGGTAGTGCAGCAGCTGCAGCTGACGGTGATGACAAGGCGATGCATTTTTACGATGCCCTCCTGACGTGCACGCCTCGTGAAGTGATACCCTTCACGACAGGGCCGATGATTCACGCCGCACTTCGAGTAACCAACGTCACTTGCACGAACCTCGTTGCTCTCTTGTCCACCCTTGGAGGAGGCAGCCCCTGCGGTGGAGGGGAGGTCCTGTACATAGAGCTAGGATCTCCTGGAAAAGTTGTAAGCTCTGCAATTTCAGGGATGTGTTTACAACAGTGCCTGGAAAAAGCTTACTATGCTCGTGCACAAGGAAAATATGCCGTGTGGCTTTACTGAAGGCGTAGGGGTGCGTACCCCTCGAACAGGTGTCCTATCTGGGTGTGTTAGAGCTAGTGACACATAGAAATTTGTACGTAAATTTGATAGAGCTCGTGGAACAATACTCCAGGTGTAGGTTTCTTATTCTGGTGTCTTGCAGACACACGATAGTTGGCGCAGGTGTGATGAAGAGTTTTCGACAAGTGGAAATAGTTAAATAGTGTAAATGTTAAATCTGAGCTACAAGTATGAATCTTGTAGAGATGTTGATGCATGTTCATTGCCGTCATGTACTAGGGCTTTTATTGGTTTTGTTATTATCACCCGCGAACGAAATAAGAGAGGTGATAATGTTTTCATTGAAGATTTAAGTGTCCACCCACTAAGTGGTCGAAGGAGTTGAGCAATTTTCATAATTTTTTGCAGGGGGCTGGTTGGGTAGACCTAGTTATGACCTATGCAAAAAAACAGACCTATCTGACCATAAAATATGACGGTGTTGAATTTTCCTCCGCCGGGGCGAATTTGCCTCCACCGCGGCAGATCGTTTGGAGAACGGGGCGTTCTATTTCTTTTTTCTATGTTATTATTGAAGAGGGATTGGGCTAAGCGCTTGGGGCTGTGCGCTCAACTCGTTCATCGAAAATGACTTCGTTTCATTTGCCTCCTTCCCGCGGGTGATGGTCTTACGCCACAAGGCGTTCTAGCATTATTAAGAGATCTACACGGGGCTGTCAGCGTGGAGCTAGCATTGTTGGGCACTGCATCTATAAGACAAGCTAGGATTAGTTGGCCATCAAAATTGACTTCGTTGAATTTGCTCCCACCGCGGGTGATGGTCCTACGCCACGAGGCGTTTTAGTTCATTTGTTCTATTATTATTAATACAGTTACTCTCATTGATGTTATCAGCTACTGTAGGCAAAACTTGGTGCGAGTGACGCAACAGTAACACTAGAGGCAGCGGATGCAGCAGCACCACCATGCTAAGTAACAGCGGCGCGTCGACATACAGACGCTCGCTCGGCGAGGTTCGGCTATCCGGCCGAGGTCATCTCGGTGTTAGCCATGACTCATCATCTCGCTTGTCAGAGTCTCTTGTTGTTGTTATTATTCTAGTGTACCGGCTCTGTCATTCAATGACGGCGGAAAATAAGTACATGAGTGAACTCCCGTTTTTTTCCGTTTTATCTACTTCTCAGAGGACTTCTCCGTCGGAGATATAATATTCTGCCTGTAAGCCAAGATTTGTATAATGTCAAGTAGCCGTGTCACCTTTACATGTAGAAAAAGCTTTATGCAGAGGAGCTCAGGTTCATACATATCACTAAGCTGTCCCCGGGTTTGTCGGATTGCTATCCTATATTGTAGATCCATAAAATGCTATTTTTATATTAAAGGAACTCGGTTCAATAATATATCGAAATTAATATCAGCTTGGAACTGAGTAAGTTTGGAAGCTTCGGCCAGACAGACAGAGAGTTCTTTTATTACTAGAGTACCCGCGCTATCAAAAATGACTGGGAGGAATTATTGGTGACCCTTTTAAATTTAACATTCTTTTCTCAATATACTTCTAAAGGATACGCTGCAACAGCTGACTCATATTGTCATAAATAATAAGTGCTTCCTTTTTCAGTTCATCTAAGCCGCACAGTCGTCCCCTACCTTAGGTGACATGAGGAAAAAATCTTCCAGTATCAAGCAGTAAAATATCATTGAATTTAATTCAACTCCCCACGGCGTATCCGTAATACCGAAAGATTAGCCTTCAGTATATCTAAGCTTTTCTCCTGAAGTGAAAAGTGCTCCGTCAAGGAAAGACAGCAAGCCAGATGAATTAATTGTCTACTGCCTAGTGAAAAATCATCCCTTCGTGTGGGCTTCGTTGATCATCTACTGAATTTATACATCGTGAACTGAGAGCAAACATATGTTTTGATGTATGGAGAAGTGACAAATTCAGACTCCCATGGCAGCGCTAAGAGAAACTGCAAATATCTTTGTTGTTTCGATTTCTAGAAGCGTTTCATGCAAGGAGAGCATTCAGATAACGAGATAAGGGTCCCACTTTCGCCATCTTCTGCAAACTTGTCATCGATTTCTATGGAAACGTAACTTAATTATAAAATTTGCAACTCAGCCTATTTTTTGCCTATTTCATTAGGAAGCGGACACAAAATGCATAAATACACGAATCGTTTTAGTACATTAGGATGGTAAAGATAATGGCGGCAACGAATCTAGGATGATACTTCTTCCTTGATCGTGGTTGTGCTACTTGTTTTTCTCTTAATAATCAGAAGAGGCAGGGACGATCACTTTCACATATGTAAGCAATGCATTGCTGTTCTGCCAGTAATTTCCTCAAGAATAATTTGACATGGGTTTTGACGAAAAAAAGTAAAGTACTTAAAAGCCAGTTTTTCGAATGCTCTGCAAATTCATCATGGACTGTAGCTGGGTTACAGACGAACAAATCGTTGGTTAATCTGACAAAGTGCTTCCATCAAACACATATGGTTGCGAAGAGTACCGAAAACAGTTCTTAGCACTAAATACACCATACACATGCAAACTCCTTAGTCGATGTACCGTACTAAAGAATTCAACCAAAAACTATGAGGTTTCCAAGATTATACGAAATAGTAGTACAAGATTTAAGCTATGCTAAGCTTTTCTTTTGGTTCTCACAACCAAGTGTGTAGTTGAAATATTTAATTGCATTAACAAGAAATTACTTTGTGTGCAAAGTATGGTATTTAATTTTTCATTGCTTGCAGCCACAAACTTTCGTTTTCTTCATTTGATTTAAAGTTTTTTCCTGCAATTGCGCTGTATTACCTTGATAAATTTAATCAATAATTTGAGGTGCTTTCCCTCAACGTTTATTTCAGATCACTCATAAAATATTTGTGTACTGTTGCACTCGACCAAAGTGATACAAACCCAACGGTGTGGGCGGAGGTAATCTCGGCGTTTTATTTCTCTGATGAGCTCCCACAACAGCCGTCGGACTTTCGTACACTTCTACTGCCGCAGTTAATGCTTCTTTACTAATTAATTAATGGAGGTAATGAACAATTTCTCCTGGAATGCCGCTGTGGGAATCTTCCGCCATCCTTCACTAGATATAAATGAGTTCACCCTGCACCCAGGGGATACCAGCAGTAACGGGGAGAGCTAGAAGACAATTATCTCCGTTTTGGAAAAGTAGCATCCGGCATCATTCTACAGTATGACGTGACCGATGTCAAAGAGCTCTTCATCAAATTTGAGAAAGGCTGAGGGAGTTCAGTTTTAAATTTAAGAAAATGTTAAAGAGTTCAATTCACTGTCTGGTGTTGTTTTTATTTTTTACAACTTTCTCCAGACCGATCGCAGTAAGGCATGCTAATCCAGACGGGAGTTTCTGATATATAATTCCATTTGCAAGCATTGGCCCATTGGCCAGTACCAGATGGCTGCAATAATCATCCATCGAACGGCTTCATTTACCTCTTCTGCACACAGAGAAATCTTCATCGGTATTGTAACAAAACGCATCAACCAAGCATGGTCAATAAAGTACTCACTGCAGTGAAGATTCTCTTTTTTATGTGCCTAATAACTGAACTAGTTCAAGGATTCAGAGGCCTAGTTATGGATAGTTTGTTGAATTCAAAACTTCAAAAAACTCTTTTCTTTAATGCTCGTTACCAAATGCGTTTGATTGAAGTATTTAGTTACGTGACAATAGAGAAATCTCTATGTCTATGCTGTTCTCAGCATCGTAAATAATCTACACCGACAAAAATCATCTTTGTGGAATGGAAACTTGTTAGGATACTTCTTCGTAGCTTTATTTGACCAATTGATAATTGACTTCGTGTAGAGTTTCCCACAATGTTCGGGGTCGTCTCTGACGCCTCAGTTCTTCTCGCTCCCATCCCCTCTTCGCTTATTCTCCCCCCCCCCTGTCTGCATGCACGAACATTCCTTGAATGTTCGTGCTTAGGAATTCATACATAGAGTTGCGAGGTGTACGAATAATAGATTTATGTAATGTTCCTGTTTGCTTTGTACAGCGGAACAACTTGACTCGATATTCTACTGATTTTCTTTTAACTTCTTAACAGCGCTGGGACTTTAAAGGGCTCTTTCTTATACTGCTTCGCTAAGATTTGCCTTATTAATAAATTTTAAAACAAAATAATAATATTGATCGTATAATACGTTTCTAAATAATCAGTAATTATAATCATTCATTTTGGTAACTGTTTAGTGAATTGGTAATTAACTTTACCGATTTGCGACTGGCAGTGTCTCATTAATTATCAGAACAAAGCTTGTTTTTTCATTTTTTGTACACGATCTGACGGCATCGCCAGCTACAGGCTAAGTAAAACACTACAGTTTTGGTTTTGTCATCATTTTCCCCGAAAATTAACTGAATATTTTTGCAGCGTTGCAATTTCACTCTAACCGTAGCTAGTCGTGACCCCTTCGGGGTACTGCAGTAGCAGCCTAATGTACGCTGGTCAGATAACTTTCTAGTAAAGGCGTCTTCGACTCGCACAGGGCGATCGAGTTCATCTACTGCCATCGGCCTGAACTTGTCTAGAACTACAGTCCTGAACTTTGAATTCGCAACTTTGAATCAAACTTCAAGCGCTAATCGTAAACTGATTACGCTGGAAACTGTCCATATGGCTGAGGCCAACACAAAAATTTTTCCGAATTAGTTAAGGCTCGAAAAGTTTTATGGTCTCCCTGGTAATGTATAAAATGAAAGCGCTTTTATTGATGCAAATACTTTCACCTGAGATAAACTGATATTTGCAGCCGAAATATCTAGTCCATTTATGCACACTGCATTTCTACGCAAAACTAGCTTTTCCTGTCCTCTCAGAACCAAAATAATTTTTATTAGTTAATTTTGTTATATATTTCAACTAGTTCCCTTTGTCTGTTAGAGCGGGTAATGTTTACAAGTTGCTTTGGAGAGTCCACAGCGAGTATGTATTGGCAACAGTACCATGTGTGTGCCTACAGTGTCTCTTCTGGGCTCAGTCAAAGATGTGTCGAGAAGGCCTTAGCTTAGTGTCTGTCATGCTCTTGTCATGTAAGTTTGCGATGTGCTGCGAATTAGGGATTTCTGCGAGAACTCTAGTTTTGATCAGAACTGACTGTGTTGATGCCTCGAGTAGCTCTCACTTCAACCTAACTACTTCATCCATTTCGCCTCGAGGTTGAATTCAGTCCAGGGAACACTGCTGAAGTTGACAGTCATGCCAAATGAAACGTAAATTTAGTTTGTTATCATTGATACTTATACAAATGAGTCTCTCAGTGAAAACTTGGATACATTTGTTTCTGTTCACAAATTTTGTTTTAAATGCTTAACGTTGTTCCAAACAGAGCAATCCTTGTCCGTTCAGGTTAAATCTTATTTTCTTACCAGTGTCATGGATAGAATATCGACAAATGCAGTAATTATATTGCTGTGCGCCTTTTGTTGCAGCATTGCATAGCAAGAGTCAGAATTTTGTTGAGACTGCATCAATTGAGAAAATAAAAAGAATAATACTTATTGTACGTTTCATGTTCTTCTTCTAAGCCTGATTTTATATTCCTTTTTTTCAATGTTGAACATCGTCTTTCTTATTAGTAATGTATATTGCGAGGCGCTGCCTTGAGAAGTACAGTATCTATGGCTCTACTGGTCCCGAAGCTCCCACTCAGTATTAACGTTTCACCTAGTGCAGTTCTTAACTCGAACGTTTTCTTCAGATGTGCTTTCCATACGCCACTGAACGTCTGTCCAAATTGATAATCTTACCGAACTTAACGACGCATACTCAGGCTGGGCTGTTTAGCTACACAAGGGTTCTTCCTCCAACTGTACTCCTGAAAGCTTTCGAGAATCGAAAGCTTTTTCAAATTTTTCCTTGTTTCAAATTACAAATCTGAAGCGGTTAAAAATTTTATAGCCTTTGATTAATATATATTTGTGCGAACCTCATTAGCCACATCTGACCTGCTAGTCTTTTTAATCCGGCCCCCGATGATTTTGGGCGTTTCAATATATTAATAAATATCAAGCATTTATTGTACCATTTATCCTAAAATCACACATCTACCTTGAGATACCTTGAGGGTCTTCGGAAGAAGTCCAGGTGACGTTGTTCACGTCACCCCACGTGTGTGGAGTCACTCTGCTGGGTGTCTTCTGTGGTGCCGCAGTTTGCGACCAAAGAGAGAGCCAGCAGCGAATTATCTCCACAGTGCACGTAGCCGCTGACCGCTGGTCTATCTGGTATTCTTCTTAAATGAGAAACCAGCAAATTTTTGAACTCTACAGTTTTGATATCAGTGGCGTTTCGAATATGCCGAGGCATTTTGTTGAACAATCTTGCTCCTCTTACAGCGAAGCTATTAGAATATTTTGTGGAAACGGCTTTTCCGCCATCTCTGCTTGGGATGCGGATATCACAGGTCCTTCCAGTTCTTTTCGAGTGTCTGGCAACAATCCGTTCATTCACATTCAGTGATGCGTTCCAGAATTTTCCAAACATATATGATTGTAAATCTCTGAAAATTGAGCCTGAAGAAGACCGGCTGCGCTGCCTCGCCAAACACGTGCAGGGCAGCAGGAACTGCGGCCAGCTCGAAGTGAGCTGCTCCTCAACACAGCAGCTTCTGCAACAAAAATGTTACTTATTTACTGCACTGCACATTGTTCCCACTAAAGGTAAAAGGTAACACTTGTGTTCCATTTTTCTGTTTATGGAATAGATAGCTGGCAGTAGACGGGCCGACAGGCCCATTGTCGGCCCTCTGTGAGCTAGCGCCATTAGTTCAGAATCATGGAGACTTCTGGGGAGAAAATGACAGAAGAACATGAAAAAAAAAAGTCAGGCAAGGAGTTGATCGCTCAAGCACAATTGAATACTGCCTATCCGGGCAGCTTGGAGACATTAGGTTAGTTGTGACATTAAATATAGATTACGGTTTCTTAGAAGCATTGGCCGTTAGGAGTTTAGCACTCGTGGAGGAGGAGTTTGTAGCTGTGGAAGATGCTGCTCCCAATATTTGTCGAGACGATTTTTAAATGCATTGATCGACTCTGCACCAACAACTTCGGAAGGTAGTCTAATGACATGAAGGACATGTATGCATCGGGTGTTGACTCGGCCCTTCTGTCAATTTTTAAATGTCTAATATCCTCGGTGTCAAAAGTTTGCCCACCCGAGTACTAGAATATTGTTTTTCTCATGCATAGCATTGGTTAAAACGTTGCTTATGAACTATACCTGTATCGTAAGCTGCATTATGTATCAGGCACTTACCGTGAGGTGACGCACACTGTATGCAGTATGAAAATATTTTCAAGTACCCGAAAAGATTTAAGCATATGGCAAACTTTACTTCGTTGCAATCATACGAGCCACATAATTTCGTAGTATTATATACATGTTTTATCATCGAAGAAAAATGCAACAAATAGTATATTTAATTCGAGAGCCTACTCTGCTCGATACGAGTCTGATATAAATATACATGGTTTAGTGTCGGATTGTCGTTCTCTAGAAAGACTGCAGAAATCATACAAGAGTGATTGTCTTTACAGACTGTGAAGCATTTAGTGTATGGGAAGTCTTCAAGACTGACTCATAAATAATCACCGAGTGAGGAATCCTCTTCTTATCTTTTTGTCGTTCTGTTGATCTGCATTGCGAGATAACGCGTGCCCCTATCATGGTGCAATATTGTACAATACGTTCGGCGGAAGTGGCTTTCCGAGAGATGACTAATTGTCCCTGTATACCGCGCAGTAGCAACTTTCTGGACGGTCCGATGAAAACAGAGAATGGTATTGCGTGAAATCAAAACTTCAGCTCTGTGTCTGTCTTAGTCAATTGTAATGAGAGAACTCTAATGAATAAAACCAAACTGCAATAACTATAAAGGCGCTCACGCCCTTAGCTTCGGAAAGGGTTATAACATTATAGTATACCTATCCTGTGTAAGGCGAAGCCCCCCTCCTCTCAAGGGGATCCTTTTTAGGTTTGCCTGGTCTTCAGTAGGCCTTCGCTATAAAAGCATCTTTCCGTGCCCATTTCACCTCCATCACTTTTTTCTTGCTGTATCGTCAAGCTTGATTCCGGTCAACCCTGTCCCTGTCGACTCTCTAGTCTCTTCAGTTTCCCATTTTTCTTGACATGCTGCATGTTCCTTCCCTTTTCTTCTCTTGAGACATCGCGTCGTAACTATAGAGTGGTGAACTAATGTGCTTCTAAATTTGATAAAAATATAACTTTTCGTACGGAATCTACACTTGGAAGTAATTCGTTTAGTCCTTGAAACGAAAGCGTTTCCAGCTAAGCTCATGTAGATTAATTAATTAGAGAGCTCTGCATTTATATTTCTTGCAGTAACTCTTGTCATTAACAAGAGCTGATGGCAACTTGAAGATGCAAAATTAGCAAATGAATTTCCATTTAACCTCGATCATATTTCTCAGCATTGAGGGCGATGAATGGTTAGAGAGAGACTGCCATTTCTCTCCATTGATGAAGACTAATACTTTAGAAGAAAAATCCACATCTCGGCATTGAGGGAGACGAATGGTTTGAAAGCGACATTCATTTCTTGGTATTGAGGTAGGGGGACTGTTTGAAAGCGACATCAATTTCTCGACATTGGGGAGACGAATGGTTTGAAAGCGACATCCATTTCTTGGCATTGAGGGAGACGGATGGTTTGAAAGCGACATCAATCACTCCGTACAGATTGAGACGGGCAGTTTGAAAGTCTTCCATTTTCGTCCCTGCGGGAGACGGATGGGAGACATCCAATCGATATATTCAACCCTACTATTACAGAGCATGCCAGGCACGTACTTCTGTGACACAAAAGAGCGCCCTTGCTAGTACCGTGACAGGTCTTTCCGCCGTCGGTCATTTCGCCGTCGGTCATTTCGCCATCAGTCATTTCGCCGTTAGGTCATTTCGCCGTTAGGTCATTTCGCCGTTAGGTCATTTCGCCGTTAGGTCATTTCGCCGTGAGGGCATTCCGCCGTAAAGCACCGTGAATGGCATGATAATACATAAATTATACCCAACCACGCCCAACCTAATATGCTATTATTATTACTAGGAAAAGTTTCAGCTTCAGCTTCTGGCCGAAATAGCAAGTCGTGCAGCAAAACTTCCCGGGAAAAGAAAATTAAGGGTAACAAAAAGAAAAGGGGGAATAAAATTAAAAATACAGTAATTTAAAATGCTATGATGCACAACATCACCGATCTTAGTCGTTTACTAAACATAGAATAATAATAAAAAAGCATCCAACTACGGTAATGTATAATAAATTACAAATTCCAAATCTAGCTATTTACAAAACAAGAAAAATCACTTACTGTATTTCGAAATATAATAATTTCCATAAAACTTGCACATCTTGGTCATTTACTAAGACATGACCGAGTTACTAAAATAACTAAGATTTTGTCAATCGGCAGTCCACTTGAATGTCGTTAAATATACTGGTATTACTATTACCACTTCTGTTCCTTCCTTTGCATGGCTTTTAGATCGATTCTTACTTACGCTGTTGTTGCTTTGTTCTTCTTAGTTACGTCTGTTAGTGGGTTATAAATAGTGAACGCTTTTGTCCCAAACAAACTTTCTTCCGACAATTCCATACAGGATTTTTGTTTTCTTTCTCTATTTTACAGCAATGATGATGATGATGGATATATTATGGTCTAAAGCGTTTGCGATATAGGCTATATAGTAAACATGTTTTTTATATGAAGTGTGGTTGTCCTTTTTATTCTACGAATTGTTTCATTTTTATCGATAATTTAAATATTGATGTTAACTTTTCATGCTCAAAACACATTGAAAATTCTGTGCACAAGGTAAACTGAGTTTAAGTCGTCCGGCTGGATCGGTCTCAAGTGACTGGCCGGGCAATGCCAAGCCTCTGCCGACCGACCCAATGTTGTCGATAGCTTGGTCAATTATAAAAATTTAATCAAAACATATTTATTCCTTTCCATTTTGTTTAGCAAATTTTAGTTGTTTTTAATCACTCGGTTTTATGTTAGTAAATGACCAAGCTGTGCAATTTTCATGGGAATTATGGTATTTTAAATTCCAGTATGTGACTATTAACTTTAATTCATTTCTTCCGTAAATGACTGGATTTTGAATTTTTTAAATTATTATTTTTTAATTTCATTTTGTCTATTATTTAATGTGTAGTAAATAACTAAGCTGGGTAATTTTGTGCATCATTACATGTTTGGTTATTGTGTTTTTATTTTATTCCACCTTCTCTTCTTATTATCCTTCCATTTTTTTGGTAAGATCCGCTACTGAAGCCCAAACTTTTTATAATAATAATAATACAGTAATAGCATATTAGTTTAGGCGTGGCTGGATGTAATTTATAAATTACCACACCAGTTATCTTGCATCGCGGCGAAATGACTTAACGGCGAATTGACCGACGGCGAGTGGACCGACGGCGAATTGACCCACGGCGAAAAGACCTAGAACCGCTAGTACACTACACTTAGAACACAAATAATAACGTTATCGCAGACTTGACCACGTCTCGACAATTTGGCTATAAATTTCAGTGAAAATTTCACAGAAAGTTAAACTTATGATGCTTATAGTGTCTGTAAATATTCAAACGACTAATCATTCTGGTTTTAGAAAAATTGAATTTTTTTGTCAATTTTACGAATTTCACGGAGCGGCAGTAATAGCTTTTTGACTAAAAAAAATAATATTCACAGTTTTCTACGAGCAAAAATGAGTAACACAAATGAGAAAAATATGTATTGAACAAAAATCATTAATCAAAAGTGTACAATGCTGAAAAAAAGTCTTATTTGCCAACATGACCCCCATGACGTTTAATAACTTAATAATCCTTCAATCCATGTAGCAAGTTAGTTTCTTTACTCCAGTAGATGGAACTGCTCTTGCTGGTGCAGCAACAGTATCCCACAAGACAGATTTTGAGTTGTACTGCCTTCCATCTGGGTAAATTTCCATTTTCAGAAAGGCCCAGAAGTTTTCAATTGGGTTTAGATCAGGTGAGCCCGGTGGCCAAACCATCAGATTCTCTCCATGGAACCCCAAGGAATCCAGAAATGCTGTGGTAGTGCGGCAGAGGGAGAAGGCGCATTATCATGTATGAAAATCCACTCTCGAAGCAACGAAAGGGGTATGTCATCCAGCCATGGGGCCAAGCTTGCGTCCTTTAACATGTCACAATATGATGCAGATGTAATTTTCACGCCATTAGGTACTCTAACCGGACCTACAAGTCGATCCCCTATGATACCATCCCATATCATAACACCACCTCCCTGTTGTTGACGTTTTACGCGTTAATGACACTCACCTCCAGGTAGCACCAAATCTTTACTCCACCCATTAGGTCCATCAAGAGTTGCCCAGATTTTGTCGGTGAAAAGAACGTGATTCATGTTGATCATTATGTATTTCTCTGCCCATTTAATCCTCAAAATTTTATGTGTCGGGGTCAAAGGAAGCAACTTCAGAGGGGATTTGACAGAAGCGGTGAAGCTAAGGATGTCATTTCTTGTGGTTTTAGGTACTCCAGAAAGCCCAGCAGCCGTGAAAATTTATTTACTTGTTTTTCCAGGTCTTTAACGTAACTGACGAACCACATTTCTTTTGTCTCTCTCAGTAACAGTCCTTGAATGCCCAGCATCTGATCGTTTTTTCTGTGGTGAAGAGTCCTTCAAGAATTTTGTCACTGTGTCAATATGGCGTCCTATTTTTCGGGCAATAACATCAGGAGAGGTGCTTTAGCAGTTTCTTTGATGATAATTTCTTTTTCCTTATTAGTTAGAGCTTTTCTACGTTCAACTCTAGCAAAATATACAAGAAGCTATCATTGTCTTTCACCTCAAAAACGAAAAATTCAAAGAATTGTCACTCAGAAGACACAGCAAAATGTAAACAAACTCAACAGTGTTGCCATAAGATGTGACGATTTCTTTACAAGTTTCATGAAAATTTGATTGCACAAAAATAAGATATGGTCAATTTTGTGCTAAAGCTATTATTTCCGTTCTAAGTGTAAAGTATTATAACTACAGGTTTCTTTTGCAATAGACTCGACTTGGTTTTTACTCAAAGCTTCGGGCAAACTGTATCTATGACTCACTTGTGTATGTAACCCTATAAATCATTACACTCTTTTGAACTTTGCAATTGTGAGAAGCCGAAACGACGGTTCAATTACAATTTATGAAAATCGATATTTTGGGGGAGCGTATGTTCTTATATACGAACTAAACGTGACAGCATTCTTTGCTACCAGAGGCACGATACTACGATACGCTTCGCGAACGCTCCAATTGGAAATGTTGAAGCGATTTTTCGATACCGCCCTCATTAGACATCAAATAAATGCCTACCTATAACTTTCAAAACAGCTGTAAGTCAGTAATTCTTCGACAGTAATAATATGATATATTTCAGAACTTAATACAATTACAGGACTTTTCAGTAAACTAGCTCAATACAGAAGGGCAATGAGGCATAGAAACTAAGTTCCAGATTTATTTTGCTACACTGCCCACTGCCCAGCCAACATTGAACACAAGGCTCCATTTACATCTGTATAGGTTCACCTTTAGGACTACCGTGCCTTACCGAACGCATCGTCATATTATTTGAGAGGCTAAAAATGTAACATTGAGAAAGCTGAAAAAGAATAGATATTAACCGACTGGTAAGCAAGACGGAGCATCAAGAGAACGTAATTCACGAGGTATCCGAAAATCGACTCAGTTAGTTAAATGGCTAAAAAATCCTAAACTGAGTTATGAAATATTTGCAGTCGTATATAAGGAGTTATGGAAAGCGGACTCCATTAACTCCAAATAGTTTTATTGTCACCCGCGAATGGAGTGAGAGAGGTGCAATGTTTTCGTTGAAGATTTAAGAATATGTATATATATATCTATTTGTATGTCCACCAAAAAACGGGTAGAAGGAGTTGAGCAATCTTCATAATTTTTTGTTGGGAGTTTGATGGGTTGACCTAGATGTGACCCATGCCAAAAAACTAAGCCTCGCTGGCCATGAAAAATGACAGCGTTAAATTTTCTCCACCCCAACAATGGCTGCAGCTTTCTATTTGCTATATATTTGATTTACCTCCGCCAAGGAAGTCATGTTCTTGCTTTTTGTTTGTTTGTTTGTTTGTTTTTGTTTATATGTGTGTGTGTTTTGCAGTCAGCAACATAACTCTCAAAGTTATGAACGAATCTACATAAAATTTACCGGAATTGCTAGAAGTCTGTTCGACTGTTTGTCTCTCTGTCTGTTGACGGCATAGACTAACTCGAACACTTATCAATGAATTTTCATAAAATTGACAGGTTGTGCTTGTAATGTTACACTAACCTTAACAACAAGTTTGTGTGATAATCCCCGTGTCTATCGACGTGCTGTGTCTTCCCCAGTGAGATTGCATTTCTAGTGGAAATGGAGACAGAAAGTATAAATGTGTACCCAATATATGGATGTATAATAACCCGGATGAAATTCCCAATGGGAAAGTTGTGGGCATTTACCAGCAGCCTATAAATTTCTGATAGGGTTGTGGAGGCTGGTCCATTATTGAAGTTTTCGTCAGCATCACATTACTTGACGGAGGTTTACCCTCTCCGAGTGCTCCTTGATATAATGGCAACAGCTCAGAGAGGGGGGAAGCCTGGACCTAAACTCGTTCCTAGCAATGGGTCTGTTGGTCCGTGCTAGGCCAATTATCTAAATCAAGTTACAGCTATCTCCTCCCTCAGATGCACAATGACATGAGATGGTTCTCGGTATATCCAAAGTATTTTAACTGTAGGCCAGGAGACCTCTCGAATTAGTACGGTACCTTCAGGATATAACTGAAGAATTCATAAAAATCTAAAAATGGACGCCATAGCTACGTTATTTTATAATGTACCTATGCCCCTGCAGAGTTGACGCCTTGTCTTCTGGCGCATTATCGTCCAGTCGAAAATTTGTACACAAACAGCCAGTGGTAGTAGAAAAGAGTGTCGGATGTCAGCGATTTGCCGACCGTTTTCCGATTGAGCGTTAATTCCTTGTAATTCAGTTGATTAACTGGATATTCTACTTTTCCTCTTGTTTCCCGGTCATCTGCTGCCTTGCATGGGTTCTTCGATTAGCTTAGCTCATGACGTGTGCCTTTTTTTCTTCCTTCTCTGTGATTGTGACGTCCTCTGTGGCTAAGCAGGTTCAAGCCATAAATAAAGAAGGATGACCCGGCACCTATCAGCAATAGATGTTGCATAGTATACTATTGTCCATCTTACCGCTATTTAATGGGCCGCTGTATGTTCAAGTAATGTCTAGTATATGCTGTCCCAGTCGTACAGCTCTTGTAGTGCCTAGACACTATATTCCAAATTGCATTGTTAAGATGACTGAACTTTGTACTCCTGGCCTGAAAGTATTGTCTCTATGTTGCAGATAATAACGGTGTGACTCTCTAAAGACAATTTCTGTTACGAACGTGCGTCAGAAGCAGAGATCGGCATAAGTTTCCTCCATGCAAAAAAAAAAACTGAACCAATCAGTATTTACTGGCGCCTAGTGAACGTTCACGAAGCCGATGCAGATGGATGTCAGCACAGTTAGATGGGTTTGTCGATTTTAGAGTAGCGACACAGGTGCTCACCGTGAGCGACCAAGTGAGCTCCGGACGCACATACAAAGCCACCATCCCGAAAAACAAACTGCGCCTCGATCAACTCATGTCCACCGATTGGCGGATGACGGTCCCTGAAGTGCGTGTAAAGTTGGATGTTTGCATTTGTGCATTGATTGCTCGTGCATGAAAACATGCCGATTGCAGCACCATAACGCCAGGCCACACACACGGTCAAAAACCACGGAATGTGTGACAAAATTCGGCTGGACGGTGCTGTCTCACCCATCGTATAGTTCCAACATGGCACCCTCAGACTTCCACTTGTTCGGACCTCTGAAGGACACATTGCGTGGGCTGGGTTTCCTCGACAACAACGCCCCAATCTCAGCCGTGAAAAAATGGAGCGCCTCGGCAGGCGCTGACTTTTACGACCGAGGCATCAAGGCTCTCTTTCATCGCTGGCAAAAGTGCATTGAGAAAGGTTGTGACTATCTAGAAAAATAAATTCTGGAGCACAAAAGGTCGCTCGTGCTAATGGTGCCACGTCCGTCTTCGTAGCTGGTCAACTTTTTTACTGTTGTGGATAATTCTGCTACCACACATGAACTCCCATCCTCTACTTTGCTACCTTGTCCTTTATTCTAATAAAATCACAAAACAGCATCAAGATGTTAATGAGAAGAGTTAGCCCCGTGCGCCGGAAATCTTATATGCTCGTAAAATTAACTTTGTCTGGTTGAAGACACACAGGATGGCTGCTCTTGAGATGT
>LQNS02278165.1:6972083-7010881 GCA_001587735.2 Parhyale hawaiensis
GGCTCCCAGCACGTCTCAGCAGAGGATGGACGTCCGCCCCCAATGCGGATTTCGTGGAAAATTATCGACGAACTTAGCTTCGACTCGCCATCCAGCGATAAACTTACTTGCTGTTAACGTATCTGCTGTATTTGTTACTAGTTAGGTTTGACTGTCTCATATCGCGTGTGACTCATAATAATTGCTGCTTCGTAGTTAAAAGAAACTTTCTCTCATCCTATCTTAATTCCGAGAAGGTCAGATACAAATCCATCCGCCCTGTAGTTGCTGCGTTGTTTAGGGAGGGACTTCTAATGTTAGCCTGATTGACTCACTGTTGTTCCACGTACTAGTGACATTATCGTGTTGCAGAATCCTCGCATGTGTGAGCTCGTATATCTCGGCAACTACTCTTTGTTCTCAGGCTTGCGTTGTTTCTGCGCAGAAAATTTAAATGTTTTTTGTTGTCGTCTTTCAGATACTCACCAGCTAAAATGAATAGGGAAAACAATTAGCTGATTTGCAACAAGTTCATAATATAGTGTGCTATAATATTCCTGCCACTCTATATATGTATTCAATACAAGACATGCATGAATAACTCATACAGGATGAACTTATCTGCGTTAAGCTCTAGTAAGGCAGCACTGAACTCAAATATGCCGCCCCTCGATCTGTCCCAGTACTGGATACCCTTTCTCCACCGAAACGCGGTTTTGCAAGTTTTTCTGTACATATTCTCTTAGGAAACTCACAACGAAAGTTTTGTCCGGCTTTTGCATAGTTACTTTTTGTACCCTTCTTTTACAAACTTCTGAGCCGTCCCAGAAGTTAGTATATAGTGTAAATTTTCTGTGCAGCCGCCAAATATTCTGTTAAAGGAGCCCCTATTGTAAAATTCTTTTTTTTTTTTTTGCGGGTTAACGAGCTTTCATCGGTCGTATCGCATCTCATGAACTTGAAGGTGAACTTGAAAGTTTCACACCTAGAAGTTATTTCCCTCTCAAGTAATGTCATACCTGATAAAATTATTCTGTTCATGTTGTTTTCAGTGCACATCTGGACATAGAAGCGAAAGCGTCCGGTGACTAGAAGTAGAGACCTCAGATAAGGTAAGAAGCGGATAGCTTGAACTTGTGGTATCTCTATTTCATTCTGTGTGAAGCAGAAACATTTTACATGGTATCTCGTGGCACCATCAACACGGAAAGATTACTCCCTGTTTTGTAGGTCATTGTATGTTTCTGTATTTCATACATCTGTTAAGAATGTATAATATCATGTTGTCATAATCACTCCACACCCTGTTCAAAGGGCTTCTGAAGGTACTAGTGTGCAACGGAAGGAAATTTTCGCAGAGTTTGTCTGCATATATTATATTTTCGATGCATATATATGCACATATATATATATATTGAAATATTAGTTTAGAGTATGCAAGCATTGTTGAAAGAACCATATAATTCTTAGTGGTTGATTTCTACTGCTTTCCAATTTACTGCTTAGTGAATTGCGCCTTGACATTATAAGGTGGCCTTGAGTGCCCGACCGACGACTGGGACCGGGAGTGCTTCTTTTGAAGCCGCCGCCCTAAACAACACAAAACGAGCACCACTTCGGGCCTCTTTATTGACCGAGTTACAATGCCGCAAATTCTGCCAGCGTATGGCAAGGTAAATCTGAAGTTTCATGCTCCTCAAATGGCCAAACGTCCTCTGGCAAATTGCTACGCTGTTGCTGCTTGGCAACGTGTTAGCTGCGAAACAAGCATATTTGCTGACTAAAAAACGTAGTTCTCTCGTTTGTGGACTGTTATTATTGTTATTGTAATTGTTTTTGCTATTATGATTACTTTTATTATTAGCTCCGCCAAGGAGGTTCTGTTTTCGTCGGCTTTGTCTGTCTGTTATTCTATCTGTCTCTGTCTTCAAGATAACTCAAAAAAGTTATGGATGATTTTGACGAAATTTACAGGGATTGTTAGGTATGTTAGGAGGAACAGATGATTAACTTTTGGTGAAGATCTGTCAATCCGTTTGTTTGTTTGCTTGCTTGTTTGTCTTTCTGCCTATTTTTTGTAGTGCCCTAACTTAAAAAGTAACGGACGGATTTTCATGGAATTTACATGAATTGTTGGGTTTATTACAGAAAGTAAAAGATCAAATTTTTGTGATGATCTGTTAGTTCGTTCGTTTGTTTGCCGCTGCGTTTGATTTTATGTTTGTTAGCGCAATAACTAAAAAAAATATGAATGAATCCTTATGAAATTTTCAGGAATTGTTAGTCATGTTAAAAGACATAATTGATTAAATTTTGATGATGATCGGTGTGTCAGTTTGAATTATTCGTTAAAATGTTTGTTAGCAGCATAACTCAAAAAGTTATGCACGGATCTCCCAGAAAATTACAGACACTGTTAACATTATCAAAAGACACAAGTGATCAAATTTTGGAGCTGATATAAAGAAAATCATGGTTTCTCAGCCGATTTCAATTTTTCGTTACCGCTGCCTTGCTTGGCGGAAGTATGCACTCTCAGAGTGCTCTACTTGTTAAAAGTGCTCACCTGGGCGTCCATGGACAGGTAAAAAATCCAAGTGGAGCATCAGACAACTGCTTTACGCTCAAATCACCGGTATTAAGAATCACTGAAAAAAAATAATATTCACTGCTGACTTGAACGCCTGTGTGCCACCACAGCCGAGCACGAATCCCAGGAACTAATTCCATGCCAACAGAACAACCGACCGAACTGGTGAGTGTGACACCTATACAGTCTTAGAGGCAAGACGTCTGAGTGAATAAATTTGCATGCGAGGAAGATTGAAGCGAAATATTTTTTGTAACTTTTTCTGGAGAACATTTTACTTCTCGGGCAGCTTGATGTATTGGAGCTTAATATTGGATGAGAGAAGAATCCTTGTACCATGTTGCTGTTGTCTGTTCAGCTGTTTGTGCTAATAATATTTAGCTAATACTGTTCCCTGATAGTACATGCACTATGTTGTATCATTACCTCCACCAAGAAGGTCATGTTTTTATCGGCGCTCGTCTCTCTGTTGTGTGTTAGTCTGCCATCAAGATAACGCAAAAAGTTATGGGTGGATCTTCATTAAATTTAAAGAGATTGTTAGGCATGTTAGGAAGAATAATTGATTAAGAAGATGCGTTCAGCCACTTGTTTGTTTGCCTTTTTTTGCTTGATAGCATAATAGCATAACTCAAAAAGTTATGAACGGATCTTTATGAAATTTTCAAGAATCGTTGGGGTTGTTACTATGAGCGAATGATCAAATTTTTTTGTTGATCTGTAGGTTTGTTTGTTTGTCTGTTTTTTTTTTGTCTCAGTAACATAATTCAAAAAGTTTTTTACGGATCTTCATGAAATTTATAGAACTTGTTAAAAACGGTGAAAGACTCAAGTGACCAAACTTTGGTGACAACATTGTGTGTTTGACTAATGGTTTTCAAAGTATTCGTCAGAATATAACTCAAAAAATTATTGACGGATCTTCAAGAAAATTGCAGAAGCTGTTGCCACTGTCAAGAGGTAAATATGACCGAATTTAGATAATGGTGATGAAAAGGAAACCCTAGTTTCAGGACCAGTTTGAATTTTTCCTTAAGATTACCTTGCTTGGCGGAGGTATGCGCTCTCTGAATGTTCCAGTTTTACTATAATTATGCCCAATGAACACCAGTCCTGTTCATTAGGCAGGACATCTGCTGAACACTCACTCCTGCCCCACCATGCTGACGTCACTACCCTGGCGAGGAAGAGTGAGGCAGACTAACATTGGCATGCATATTGTGGTCATTGGATATGGTAACGTCCCCAAGAGATGCCTAGAGTTTAATGTAAACTGAACAAAGGCCTATGATCTATGCAAATGTAACTAGACTGGGTATTTATTGGCTATATTTGGCACGGTAGACAACCATTATTTGTACGTGGTTTTGGCATCCTGTAGTGCGCCCTGTTACAAATAATGACTGCACATGTTTTACATTGACACCATTTTATGGTTCACGCTCGCCGTCACGGTTGTGTTCTCGCCGGTAGAGGTGATGCACCTCCGTACGTAGAACGAAGTCCTCACTCACCTGCGCTAAAAAAAAGGTCCTGTTTCCCCCAGTGCTCTTCTTACTAAATGTATATTTAATATGAGCAGTGAAGTCTTATTGTCGTATGTCATGGACACCTTGAACCCGCACTACAACTAAGTGTTGCTACGATCAATAGTTCAACTAGTGTCCTAATTTTTTTCCTAAATTCGTCGCCTAAGCCCAGTTTCTGGGTTTTTCTGGAAAAATGTCATTATTACAATGATATAACTGTAATTTCCAAAATTTCTCAGTGAAGGTCGTTATAGCGGAAGAAGCAAAATATTGTCAGAGTTACTGTTGTTGGGAATTGGGCCTACTGTTCAGTGTCATTGTAACACCTAAATATGGCATTTCTTTGGAAGACACGCTTCAATATTGCTCGCACCTCAGCTTAAGCCAGCAATCATATTTCTATCCAGGTCATCACACCCGCTGCTCCAAGTGCTTGTGTTCTATCGTAAATTCTTACCTGCGGATATTGCAGTCTAGAGCAACCTTTGGCTTTGTTCGCAGGTCGTCGCCGTTGTCTTTCCTACAAGCGGCTGCTGCCTGCCTGGCTGGCTGCTTGCCATTGTGCATCATTCCATTCTGAGTCGCTGACATATTGTTTGTTCAATTGTTGTTTGTTGTGTGAATATGTTTGTTCTGAGGCCCACTGATGCTGGCAGTGCTGTCCAATTGCGCTAGAATACCGAGGGTGTTCAGCGGTGGTAATGGCCGGGTGAGGAGTGATGAGGGTTGGCCGGAAGATAGATTATAATGATTGGGTTGCAGACTGATTCTGTTTGTGTTTAGATAAGTGAATTATTTATTTGTTTAAGAATGGTATTGGCGGGTGGAAGTGGAACCGCATTGATTGTGTTGAGGTGTGGGGATGGCTCTAGGTTGAAGAGTAATAACGACTGGTTGAAGGGTCACAATGGTTGGGGTGAACTTAGGTCAGTGATGATTAGGTTGAGTAGTGATGGTCATTTTTTTATGAGAGAAATATTTCGGAATGATGGTGGATGGTTTGGGGAGTGTCGCTGGAGGGTTTGAGAAGTGACAATGATCTGTTGAAGAGCAGCGACTATGGTTTGCTGTAGTGATGAAGGATGGTTAAGCGAGTGATGGTGGCTTGTTTGAGAAGTGATCGTAATTGATTTAAAGAGTGATTATGTCTGGTTTGAGGTTGGATGAAAGACTCACAATGCTTGGGTAGAGAAGTAATGCCGGATGCATAGACCGCAACAGTACTTGACTCTTAGGTCTGACGCTGGCGGCTAAAAGTCGGCAGCGGAAAAATGGGATTTCCTCAAGAGCTATTCTTTTCCCCCTATCTAATACTGAAGGTACCAACAATTTTCTTGCGGAGAAGGTATCTTGGATACGGCGGGGACGCACTTGGGCGCTTGCCGGCATGACCGTGTCTGAACATGTTTCATAATAGCTCCTGAGAAAATCCCATTTTTCATATTTTGGCCGCCAGCGTCAGAGGCCATTTGGACCTAAGTGTCAAGTACTGTTGCGGTCTATGCCGGATGTATCAATTGAATGCTCACAGAATGCTTTAAGAACTTACGGCGCTGGCACACCAAAAGTAGTTCAGCGAGAAGTTGCCAGCCTGCCTGCATGCCAGCTTCTCGCTGAACTGCTTTTAGTGTGCCCGCGTCCTTATAGCTTGATAGCATAGCTATAACTATAACTCACCTAAAATGATTTATGAGATTGGGAAGGCGTTATGGCTGGGTTGTGCAACAATGACTGGGTGAAGCTAACGAACTCGAGTACTCTGGAGCCTGATATATAGTTTCACAATGAAAATTTGCTTTAAAGTCTAACGTCAACAACCGCGTAACTTGAAGGCGACGATAACAGCTGTGAAGAGAGTCATTAAAATATGTTGTGACGCACTTATTAAATTCTAAGCAGCTGTACTATGTATGATTTAAAAACGCATGCAAAATCCCTCCCTGTATTCATATTTTCATTTTTTAACATTGTATTTATCATCTCACCTAAAATGATTTATCATCTTTATTATATTAACTTTTACAAGTTCTCCATTTGACTTTCGATGCGTCTTCACCCAAATTTTTTTTTTCTGTGCGTGTATAACTCATACAATAACTTAATAAAACTTTATACCACAAACCAGCTACCAAACTACTCCTTACAGACATATATGACGTTTCTTAGCATTGGTTATCATACATGATCCGCGCCTAAGCAGTATTATTCCCACGGGAAATGCAAATTAACTCCTCATCTTGCATTTCCCACAGATACTGCAATATTTTACTGCGCATTATGTTTTGATAAACGAGTGCAATCAGTGGGTAATAATTTATGTGTGTCTAGGAAAAGGGAATTTGTCTCATTATTTTTGCTGAAATCTTCCACTCCCAAATGCCGTTACCTGAAAGTGCGCAGCAGCAGCAACCCCAAAGTTCATCAGCTTTTTCACAGCTGTACAAATATGGCACTGAATATTATTCTATGGAACGTTGCCCTTCTTATATATATTTGTGATGTGTATCCCATTTACTACGTTAGGTCGACACCCTTCTTTCATGCCCATTGGGCTTCCTATCTTTGTCTACTGACCATAGTTGTTCTGGTCTTCCTCTCTTTTCAGCACTTGCTGTGACGTTCGCGTTGGTCCTGTGTAAGAGCCTCATCCTTCATAGATTCCACATGTTATGCATTCCTTCTTCCTCATTCCTTCGTCGGTTGCACGTCTAAGGAGGTGTTCGCTTCTCTCGAATGCAACTGTTCCCTATCTGTATGCAATAAACCAGTCAAACCTACTTTGGACAACTGCAGTGACATCAAATATAATACACACACACAGAAGTACTGCCGTGCACCCCACCAACTCCGGTAACCATAGCACACGCACGGCAAGTAACCAGATCCTGCCGCCACATGCTGTAGGTAACACTACCTTTACTTTCCCTACCCTTCCCCTCCCCGGCTCCTCTCACACAATTAGAGCAGCAGTAAATCACAACACCTTTATACCTGGCGCTTCCGCTTCCTTTACCTCCATTGAAGCACCGCAGTTCGCTTCTTTTTGCCCCAGCTCTGATAAAAAGGCCTGAAAGAAAACACGCTATTTTTAATGTGAAAGGGAAAGCAATTTATTATTGCGGCATTGCTACAGGCTATTGAAACCGCAGCTGCTGCTGCTCTTCTTATTCAAACTGGGTTGGCAAGCTTCAAAGGACTTCCATGAAGTTAATTGCACTTTTTTGCATATGTGGCGTACCTCTGCGCGCTGCTTCTATATTGGAGCAGGTCAGGACAGCCACGTGAAAAATATTCGGGAATGAGTCTCGCGTCTGGAACAGTCATGAATTATACGTCAAGTATCTAAACCATGCAACGCCAGTGGGCGGAATTGGCATATCTGAAGCGGTCATTGATTGTGTATCAAATCTGGACCCTGTAATGGCAGAAAATCAGTAAAAGCATCTTGCCGCGTTCAAGTTATATTGTAAGCCTCTTTAGAATCAAATCGGCTCCAGCCTCATGAAGAACATTCGGAAAAGCAAAATTTTTACTGCGTATGGTCTCTGTCTTTTGCATCGATTACAAGTGCTCTCCGTACTTGAGTGATAATTGTATTTGCGTTTTTTACATCCAGCAAATCTTAACATAGCAACATCGGTGGTAAAGGTGTGCGCCACGACGCAACGGATGCAGCACTCATAATTTTCAGGCATCTATGTCAGTCCGTCTGCTTTTTCCAAATGCCTGAGTTACTGAACACAATTTCCACATAAATACTGCCACGGGGAGTATACACTGTCGGCATACTATTATATGACATTGCTTCCCAACGATGCGTTTCATCAGCTTACGAGCAGTCGGATGTGACACGAACGGATTATTTTCTTCATGCTCGCCACAAGGGTGACCTCATTGTTTAAACTAGCGTTTCTATGTAGCACTGTAGCTATACTTGGATATGACCTCAGGTACCACCGTGCAGTGTTTAGCAATACGTATCAACGTGAAATACCGCACGTACGGTAGAAAGTTTCTGGAAAATTAAACTCGTGCTTTTTGTAAGTTAATACTGAGACAGTAACGTGTGCGGTCAAATTAATATATAGTGTATTGCTTAGTGTATATACTGTTAATGCTTCGATACATCCCTCACGGGGCATAGGATGGGCAATAGGCCATAGAGTAATGTTCGCCCGTCCTATGTTTTGGGGAGCAGCGACCCCAACGGGCCCTGTAGGTTGCCTTAGCCGCAGCTAGGCCTTCGGAACGACTTTTCTTCTGCTTGGACACTCGTACTGATGCTAATTTCCTCTTCTGTTCCCATATGCTGTTCCCATATGCTGTTCCCGTGTGCGTTGGGCTTTTGTGGGAACACGCTCGTGCACGGGTTCCAAGTTTCTATCGATGTACTGTATGTCCATTCTTCCTTCTTCTGGGAGATCGCCTTTGTTGTTACGGAAACGGAGGCTTAAACTGCTCAATATGATAATAGTGAAGAATATACGATGAGAAGCACAATTAGAAATTTGGATACCCCCACCATTTGAAATAATGCTATTTCAAGATAATAATAATGTTATGAAACAAATTACTTACATTGGAAGGATCACCCCATCATGGAAGTTTTTTCTTCAAATTAATCATGAGACCTCTTCCAAGCCACACTGGAGCGCTTGTTACAGAAAACACCGAGTTAATATAAATCAGACTTAACGTAACAATTAACAACTAAACTGGAGTTCTCGTCAGTGGGAACACAGTTAAATATATACTGATATCTGATCGCACTATTGTAGATTCAGTACCTAAATTGATATATATACGTACAGTCCGCCAGTATCACTCACAATACTTTTTCTTGGCCAAAAATCCCCCGTGAGGCTGCTGGCAATAGGTAAACTGAAGCTTCTTTCTGTCCTCTCACAGTAACTGTCAAGCGCGAGTCTGGCCGACAAACTCAATAGCGGAAGCATGAATGTCGCCTCGCATTTAACCTTCAGAGAGCACAAAAAGTGCACGCATACCATTAACGATTGTCGGGTCTGTATTTAACTTGTGCTTTCTGGAGCCTAAAAAATGCTAGAAATGTTTTATTTATCGATTCGCCTTTCAGTCATTGGACTGGGAAGTTTCATACGTAGCATTTCTTTTACGGTAGCCTAAAATATACGGTATTGTCGTACACACTGTTTCCGAATTAGGCTGAGGTAGGTAGACACTCGCCCATCTCTTGTTACGGAGAGTAGTACTCCCAGAGAAACCCATAGTCTACTTTAGCTAGGCCTTCTGGTCGTCTGTGTGATGTACCTACCCACTTTGCTTCATTTCATTTTCATACTGCCGATTAGGTTCTGTCCTGTTTTCCTACTTGCATTTCCTAGGTGAGTCGATTCTGTGTAGAAACACTTTCGTGCATGGGTTTTACATTGCTATCGACATGTCCCTTCCTCTTCCTTACGTGAAACACCGTAGTTGTGCCTAGGAAGGCTTACCCAACATTGCTGTTCACTGGCTCACACGAGGATTGACATAGAATTTTACAGTCATTATATTAGATTAGATAGGCGGCAGTAGACGAACCAAAAGGCCCATTCCCAAAGAGAAACCGGGACTTACACCCCGGCCCTCTATGAGCTATTGCCATTATGTTAGTAGGATGTAGAGGAAAGGAGAAATGAGAGGAGAAAAAATAGAAGACGAAAGAGAAAAAAGAAAGGAGAAATAAAAAAGAAGGGGGAGAAGAATCTACGCCAAAGCGATGGTCATGAATGCCCGCAAGCATGATCGATGGCCGCNAAAATATATAGATGGAGCGGAAGTGAGACGAAGTCAGCTTAAAATGGCCTGGGAAGCTTTGGCCGTTAAGTGCTACTATCCAAATGTGTTACATATCTCCATAGTTTATGAGTGCATTCGCGGCAAATTAAACTTTGGCCGTTAAGTGCTACTATCCAAATGTGTTACATATCTCCATAGTTTATGAGTGCATTCGCGGCAAATTAAACTTTGCTGGAGCACCGTCTCTGTACGGTTCCATTATCTCCATAGTTTATGAGTGCATTCGCGGCAAATTAAACTTTGCTGGAGCACCGTCTCTGTACGGTTCCATTATTACAAGTACAAAGCCGTACCCTGTCGGAAAATCATGAGAATTTAAGCGATGTCTACAACGATAGTGAACGCNATCTCCATAGTTTATGAGTGCATTCGCGGCAAATTAAACTTTGCTGGAGCACCGTCTCTGTACGGTTCCATTATTACAAGTACAAAGCCGTACCCTGTCGGAAAATCATGAGAATTTAAGCGATGTCTACAACGATAGTGAACGCCGCCGAATAATGTCAGGATAAGGTCATCAAGTTTCCTTTTGGGTAATACCCTCTAAGAGACATATTTGATTTAATTTTTTACTCTAAGTAATCTCACAGAAAATGCTATTAATTGGTTCTTGCTATCCGCCAATGATCTCAGTGATCTACTGGAGCTTAAGGAAACTTATGATTAGGATGGATCCTAGAAGCTGCCTTTAGTTTTCAGAGAATTAAACTGGGCTATGGCTTTCATATTTAGCTTTGACAAGTGTAACCGCCTAGCTATGCCGTCAGGAACGAGTGAGCTTAGCTAATTAATGTAACGAAGGATCCTCACGACGAGGAGGCACAGCCATACATACAAAATTTAGCAATGCAACGATTTCATTGCACACATTTGTGTTTTTACATTCGCTGTTGCCCAGCCCCTCCCTCCCTCAGTATCAATTAGTTTACAGTGTATATCTCTGGTCTGCCTTTCGTATTTCAGTATCATTACACCAACACCTTCATGTCAGCACCATATCACCTCCTCTTACCATTACGCCATCACCACACCGTCGGTTGCAACCACCTTTGCAACCCTCCGTGGACAATCTGCTCGTCCCACAAACCTGCCTGCCAATCAAAAGAGCTGTTTAGTGCACGTACCTTTGATGCAATGCACTTCACACCTTAATACACTGCAACATCTATGGTTGCGATGCACTCCTGGCGTTTTTGCGACTTGTCCTTACACCCAATTACCATTGATGTTACAAGCGAATATAGACCGTAGCTGGCAACACCTTTGGCATCTGCTCTGCGTGTTTCCTTCCACACAGCTCTGCTCTATTGATGTCCGTATTCCAGGGACAGTCGGATACAAAATGTGGTGTTTGTCGACTCTTCCATGGACTAAACATTGTCGACTTGATGTCCGTATTCCAGGGACAGTCGACTGCAGAAAGTGGTAGTCGAGACGTCCTCACAGTCTTGGTATATGCAGTCATATCCGTATCCCAGATACAGTCGGATGACAAATATTTTGTCTTTATGTCGAGATGTCTTTCATTTCGGGTCCTCTGTGTTTCTATCCGTTAGCTTACTTTAAGAATCTGATGGTGCTCCTTTCTTTTCTTTTCCTCGTTCTGTCAATCGTAGCGTTACTCACCTGACGTGCTACATGTCCTTTTTTTTCCTCTCTCTTTGAGTCGTCGATTGCGCTGTACGCAGGTAGCGAGGCATCGACCAGATCGAACCATCGCTGTATAGTCATCATATTGCGTCCCTGAGATGCCACGCGGGACAATTATCTCTTCTTCGAAATTTTATCAAAAACCGTGTTGAGCTTCACTTATATATCCAATGCTTCCATACCGCAAAATGAAGATTTTCTGTGACCAGAAGTATCAGCACTTTCAAAGTGAGCTTCCGAATAGGAAAAAAAACTCTATAGCATTGCGAAGGCAGTATGTAATCTATTCTGAATTACGCTGTAGAGGAAAAGCACGTGATTTACAATGCCATATTATTTAAATATATAAAGAATAAGCTAAATTGTATTAATTACAGTGCATCAACCTTCTTTACCTCGGTTTAGCTTTGTATTATATCCTCCATCAAATATTTATGAACGAAGCTTCATGTTATTTACAGGAACTTTTCGAATGTCACAATTAATGACCAGGTGATTTCAAATTTGTTTGTTTGTTTATTCATCTGTCTATCAGCAACGTAACTTACAAAGTCATGGACGGATCTTCATAAAATTTACAGGAACTGTTAAGGAATGATACGAGTAACAGATTATTCAATTTTGATGATCCAAAGGAAGTGCTCGGGCTCTTGGCCATTTTGATGTTTTCGCGACCATTGCGTTACGTAGTGGAAAATCGTAGTTCCAGAGCCAACTTCAATGTTTCGTTAGCGTGTCTTGCTTGTCGGAGGTATGCGTTCTTTCGAGTGCTCTATTTATATATGAAAAATACTTCGCATCGTAGTAGATGAATGAGCTGAGAGTTTCCTCTGAGAGCGAGGACGCACAAACAACTAAATTCACTCATTTTTTATTATCGCAAGCGGACTTTATTCAGGAAGTTTCAGAAATCCTGTTCGCTAGCCAGCCATCCGGAGGGCAAGCAACCAACGGTCTCCCTCTGCAGCATTAATCTTGCTATTAATCCGCACATTTCGGTGCAGTTTTTGCATGCACCGCTCACACCTCGCATAATGATCCGTTTTATTGCACCGGCCATTACGATGCGTAAGGGCGACCGGTAAAAAATTCCACCATCTGCAAACGTGCGGCAACACGCACACTGTGCTTGCAGTTGAGATCGTATCTGCGCCTATTCATAAGCATAAGGCCTTGAATATGCCTCAGATGCTCCGTGCTAACTGGCCAATAGAAGCGTCCTCCGTACGCCAACTATAGACTGGACAACACTACGCTTGCATGTTCATATACTATATCTGTCCCTGTAGTGTGAAAAGTAGTTCCTAACGAAATGTCAATGGTTTTCTGACAGTTTAACCCAGGAAGCAAGGAGCTTAACGGGAGGACTCACGAGAAATTAGCCCCATAAAGTGACGTCATCATCGACGAATCTATGGCTGAGCAGCCTAGGAGTTTTTTAACTAATTTAATTAACTAGAAAAATCGTTCTAAATTGCATAATTCATCTCTAGCCCATAAATAAATAATGAGAATATGTACAAATTTAGCAATTGTCTATAGAAAATTGAAGTGTGTGCTGGTGGAAACTTTCACAGCATTAGCGCCGAATTAAGCCCCAATCCGGCGACCTGATGAAACTTTTTTCTTGATTGAATCCTTATTTACACTTCATATTCAGTTCACAGTGCTCTTCACAGAACAATATTTACTCCTTACCAATAAATATAAGCACCATTAGAGCCAGTTCTGCACGCGAGAGAAACCACAGTAACAGCTAGCCTACTGCTCGAACTTTCTGTACAATTAGCGACAACATTTTACGGTGTTTTGCAGCTCAAGTAGCTGGCAAGTCATGAGCGGGAGATTGCATGAAATAAATCGAAAAAATACGGTGATATGTTCAAGAAAACAACATACGAAGGCCTGAGGTCACACACTCAAATACTTCGACTCATCAAAGTAATGGCAAATTTGCTACGTGCGGTCACGGCTAAGTTTCATTTTAGTGCTATTAAGTCATCCCGTTGCATTCTTTGCTTCATGGTGTAACCGACCTGTCGTTTCATCACGTGTGCAAAGATTAAGTACTTAACAAACACCTCGCGGAGACCATTTCAAAGCAGTTTTCCACCTCTTGCTGTTAGGTTTACTTCAGATATGCCACTTATGTTTTAGTTGTAACTATTATTTCATGGAAAGTTGAAACGCTCTATTATAATCCCCACCCCCACTTCAATTGTAGTGGCGCATAAGCGTATTAGTAGCGCTCCGTCGAAGCTTTTTTAATATACAGTATCTACCGAATCCGTATATAATTTGAACTACCGATTAAGTACATTTGGCCGTCGGCGCTATGGGTGCAGCCAGAGGTCGGGAAAGTTTCTGGCTGAGAAAGCCGTGAAGCTAAAATTTTTCTATGAGAGTCGTACATTATTATTTTTTTTAATGGAATAGAACGGAATTTGCTCAATTTTTATTTGTTTTTTTTAATTCTATACAGTATAACCAGGTGGGACCAAAATTCTTCACTATATACATATTTGAATTTAGTCATTTCAACGATGCAATGCTGAAATAAGCCAAGCTATAAACTGCGTATCGCGCTCCCACGAAATCCAATATAATTTTTAAAAATGCAATATTATTGATTGTTTGTCCATAAGTGCCTGGCAGAATTTGTCTATGAGACAGATGCAGTCATCAAAAGAGCCATGCAGATATGGCTCACGAGTCATTGGTCGTCGACCCCTACATGCTAAGTCGTGCAGCGTCGCATTTCCATTTCGATTCAATACTGCGTCACAATCTGATATTTTTAGAGGTATATATATATAATGCATTCCTAATGATACACTTCTTAGTGTGTAACAGTTCCTTACTTCACCCACATTGCCTTGTATTTTTGCAACGGACTGACCCGCTACATGTGCAAGGTATATTAGAAAATTCTGCTTCGTGTAGCCTAACCTAACGAACCTCCATAAAGAAAAGAACCCAGCCAATATGCAGTGCATCACTTGTTGCGCTAAGTACGACGGTAGCGTCGTGTCGCGCTCTCCTAAGTTTTCCTCCTATTGCTCATGGCGTCTGTAAGCTGGATATATCCGTTCCTTGCAATCTTATCAGCTTTAGCCAATTTTTTCGGGGACCCCATAACATATCTTATTTTACTGAATTGTCATTCGAAGATCTTTCTTCACCTCTTCCTGTGTTTTTTTTACAAAAATCTTCATGTAACTCTTACTTACGAGTGCTTATCGCTGTGAATCAATGAGATCGTCCCTCAAATTAAAGAGCTTCACGTCAGCTCGTAATTTCATTCAAATCTACCCATACGAGTTCGAAAAAAGAATTCTACATGTGCGGACAGTGTCTTGAAATTTGCTTGATGTTTTCATTCAACTACTAACTATTGCTCAGTGAAACCTCCTCCATTGCTCTCGTACCTGTTCTCATCTTTCTTGCTCAGAGGATATCAGCATTTTGCACCTATCGCAAAGTATCGGAAAGGCTTTGCAGACATTCTTTTAATTCGTTTCTATTTCCCCACAGTAATGCATCCCCTACCAAGCTTTCTCAAGTCATCTTAATCTATTCGCTATCTAGAATCCTCTTCGTCCACCAAGGGACAGAAACATTTTTCCGTTTTATGAGGAGTGTGTCTAATTTTTTAAATACCAGAAAAACTAAAAGGGATAATGAATTTTTGATGATTTACTTTTCAACTTTTTCATAATCACAGAATTTGGCAAGGGTACTTACAAAAGATTGTACTTTCAAAAAATCATAGGTTTGCCTTTATGCATCAACGCTTCCCATAAAGCAATGCTTAAAACTTTTCTTACGCCCCTCGTACATCTATCTGAAAATTAACGGACTTTACCAGGTCTTGCTGACATTATTGTCAGTTCGTTTCGTCTAATAATTTCATCCCCTACTAAGCTCTATCGAGCCCACTCAATTTATTCGCTACCTGTAATCCCTTTTCTTCATCAGGCGATCGGAACATTTTACTTGATAGCATAAAAGAGCTCTTCACCTTCTGTGTACGAGAAGATGGGAGGGAGATCGTTGCGTGATGCGACAACGTTGTTGATGTTTATCACGACAGCCTGTACCCACTGCGGTGCATCTGAATGCCAGGTACAGCTGATAGATAATTTCCAGAGAGAATTATTCTTAAGGAATGCGGAGCAATAAAGACGGTAACGGGATAGCTTTGGAAACGGCTGTAGAGCTGACAAAGGCGCCAGGAAACTCGAGCAATGGGGCATTATATGCGACCTTTGAATTGCTTTACCTGACGTGCCTCAGGGTGCTCCGATTGTCAGAGACTGTCTTCATTATGACAAACTGCCAATTGCTTTACCTGATGCGCCTCAGGGTGCTCCGATTGTCGGGGACTGTCTTCATTATAACAAACTGCCAACTGCTTTACCTGATGCGCCTCAGGGTGCTCCGATTGTCAGGGACTGTCTTCATTATAACAAACTGCCAACTGCTTTACCTGATGCGCCTAAGGGTGCTCCGATTGTCAGGGACTGTCTTCATTATAACAAACTGCCAACTGCTTTACCTGATGCGCCTCAGGGTGCTCCGATTGTCGGAGACTGTCTTCATTATAACAAACTGCCAACTGTTTTACCTGATGCGCCTCAGGGTGCTCCGATTGTCGGAGACTGTCTTCATTATAACAAACTGCCAACTGCTTTACCTGATGCGCCTCAGGGTGCTCCGATTGTCGGAGACTGTCTTCATTATAACAAACTGCCAACTGCTTTACCTGATGCGCCTCAGGGTGCTCCGATTGTCGGAGACTGTCTTCATTGTGACAAAATACTCATTGCTTTATCTGACGTGCCTCAGGGTGCCTTATATATTTGAAATTCATATTACGACGAATATTACAAAGCTGGGAGTATTTGTTTTGATTGTTTTTGTTTTCACTAACATTGTGAAAAAATATCAGTATCGCACAATGATACTGTTCTGTTTGTGGAACACCAAACTATGTGCTGAAAATTCAATTTGCTTAGGTTAATCTTGGATATTACTTCACTGAGAATGAAAACTTGTAAATATGCTTATAAAGTCGTATTAGTACTTCAGTCACATAATATTTTTATTTACTCTTATCAATAGTACTACATCATACGTTCAGTTAACTTACTCTCACGTCTCATACTCTAAAGCTATACTGGCTGACGTTATCTTCACTATGTCACTTATCGTCAATTTCGAATTCAGCGATGCCGTCATTTACAATTTACGAGAAATTTGCGCTCTCTCTCTCTCTCTCTCTCTCTCTCCCTTGTGTGAAATTTTACCCCAGCGTTTTTGTGCTCATAAACGAATCTGAATTCCATGGCCTTGTGAGTGACCACGTGCCTCTAATAAAATTATTATTCTCATATTGCTGTTATGAACATAGACACAACTGTCTTATTATTCATTGACAATACACGATTTAATGCACCAGACTACATTTCATTTTATATCCTTTTTAATACAATCTTCTAATCTCGAGTCGTCATCATTAACACAGAAAGCAAAAGTTTAACCATCACATGACTGACTGACATTCTAACATCACATGATTAACTTGAGACCTTCTCACCCATGCAGTTGACACACAGCCCCATCCGCCAGAGCATATTTAGACGTTTACTTCCTCTGCTAAAGAACTATGCAATCCATCATGTTTTTTTCAACACTCATTAATAGTACCTACTTCAATTTTTATTTTTATACTAACGAAGCATGCTATTCAGTATGTTTTGACAGCTTCCACCAATACCAATTCTGATTTTTACTTCATCTGTCAAAGAACCATGTAATCGATTGTTTTTCCCATTTCACCTGTAGTGCTTCTTTGGGTCTTCAGTTTTTATATTAAAGAAGCGCCCCATCTAGTTCATTTTACAGCTTCTACCAGTTCCTGTACGAATCTTTATTTCATGCGAAAGAACAATCCATTCCAGGCCATCTTCACCCTCACCTTGCCGTTCTGTCGGTGTTTTCTGATTTTGCATGCATGGAAGACTTGTTATTTTAACGGCACTTACGGCGTGACCTCCCCTCGGTGCTGTCACCGGCGCGAGGTGAGGGGCCCCTGCGAGGGCTTAGCTGGAGCTGAGAGTGCGTCGGTGAGGGGAGCTCGTCTCCGTGTGTGTATGTGTGTGTGGCGCCGAGTGTGGGAGCCTGCCAGGTGCATCGCAATGATTGAGATGTGTGAGTGCCAGAGGTGTTGTGGGGACGGAGCTTTTAGTGTGGGGTGATGAAGCGACCTCAGGTAGCGTAATGAAGCTGTGCGGTGGGGTGATGGAGCGACCTCAGGTAGCGTAATGAAGCTGTGCGGTGGGGTGATGGAGCAACCTCAGGTAGCGTAATGAAGCTGTGCGGTGGGGTGATGGAGCAACCTCAGGTAGTGTAATGAAGCTCTGCAGTGGGGTAATGAAGCTCTGCAGTGGGGTGATGGAGCGACCTCAGTTTACGTTACGTACACAAATGTTGTTCCTATCATGAATTTCATAAAAGCTTGCCTGCGGAAGCCCACATACATCCGTTGTATAAAGCTACTCACTGTGTATAGGAAACGAGCTAGTCCGACACTATAGCACTACTTCTACGCTATACTTCTACGTAAATATACTATGGAGGAAGCGAAGACTTGAACCTTAGACTTTGAGTTTATAACCCCGCGCTTCTCTTTCTCTATAGTAAAGGCGACTAGAAGCAAAACAAACACAAACAGTATCTAATCTGCCAGTAACACTATTACAAGGTCAAGCTAGAGCCGTGCGTGTGAAGAGGATGCTCATCCTTCTACGCTACTCTCTTGCCAATATCCTAGAAATCTCACTGTTTTTGGTCCTAGGAACCACTAGACTTATCCAAACTGAAGGCTTATTCGTCACTCTTTGGCTAAATTGAAACAAATCCCAGGGATCCAGCCAAGACTTGAACCGGAACCTCCTTAATTGAACGGTGTGCTTTCTCAGGTTATTCAACAGGGTAGACTATTTGGACGAGTTCCCTCAATACACGTAAGGCCCGAGCTTAAAAGGAAATTATTGCGGTAGTGTTAGGACAGTTTAGACAGCAATTCGTGTGGCTATTGTACTTACTTATTCGTCTTTGCTTTGATGTTTGAGTATCGGCGTGGTAAACTGAAGGTCCTCGGTTCAATATGCACAAATAGGGACCACCAGTCCTATTTCCATATGTCCGATAGCGCTCGAGCGCTCATCCATTTGTCTTGTCACCTCTGTAATGCTCATTAGTCTCATCATCACACTGATATCCTAAGTGGCCGGGGCCACGCTAGTTCCTGCCGAGGTTCACTCTGTTCACAGCCCCAAGATATCCATGACGTTCAAGTTGATGGCTTGGTATTTCTGCGTGAAGCCAGTACCCGCTCACTATGCTTCACCACCGTATCACGTTGCTTCACCACCGTATCACGTTGCTTCACCACCGTATCACGTTGCTTCACCACCGTATCACGTTGCTTCACCACCGTATCACGTTGCTTCACCACCGTATCACGCAGCTAAGGTGACCATAACGCTCACTTCGAAGCTGGTATCCGTTCGGGTCGACGCAAAGCCGATTTCCTTCACGGTGCTCGATACCGGTATGATTTCCGTGATGGTGAAAGCCGCTCAGCAACGCACCAATATGTCTTCGGTGTTCATCGCCCGCATCTCTTGGCAGTCCCAAAGTCTGATTGGACAGATGAGGGCGGTCGGGCTGCGCTGGACCCTCCAGCTTGTCAGGAGGGCAGACGCGCCAACTAACATTAGCTGTAGAGTTCCCAGGTGTTTTTTTTTTGCGATATGAACCGATGATTGTACCCACATGCTCCTTTATATATTTGTAATTCATATTCTAGGTGAATCATTATGCCGATCTCTGGTTTCTAACCCCATTTTGATATAAAAATGTCCAGGATAATAGTTCACATTGTTCCGCCGGCTTTAACGTATAGATGTATTTGTATGAGCTGCGATGGGATTTAATAAAAGTAAAATATCGTTGGTAGAAAATACTTTCTGGAGACTTTGAGCCTTCGTATAAGAAACGCGCCAACTTGAACCTTTGCAGGAGTGAAGCGAAGCAGACCTCCGCTACTCTTCGACTGGAGTTTGCTTTTTTAGCCCTCTTAGCTTGGTGCTATGGCAGGTCTGTGTGGTAATTCATGTAAATTCCTGCGATCACGTTGCGTATTCTATTTATGTACGCAGGTGTATACCTTCAGTTTTAACATATTCTCCAATAATTATTATTTTTATTACATTTCAGCTTCCATTGTTTACCACCTGGCACTGAATGGTTTTCCACCTTCCCGGTGTCGTACACAAGTAAAGCAGCGCTGTTTTGTTAGGCGAGCTTTCTTTCGGCTCGGCGGGGCTGTTCGGCTGAATACGCATGCAAAAAAAAATCAAGTTCCAAAGGTACAACCGCCCGTTACCTGAACTGGTTCGTACCACTCCAAATAGAGCCACAATAGAGGCCTCTTCTGAGATTGGTTCTAAAGTCAAAGCAAAGCATTTCTGACGTGCCCTTGCTAGTTGTATTATCTATAATTAGTTCTTGATTTCTACTTCCCATGTTTCCTATTAATTGTGTGTTCACAGAATAAATGGGGGTAGTAATTTGCTCTTGGTACAAAGTGGCGAAGATTATTTAATCTTCGGTTATGGTTGAAACATGCTGCACAAGTATCATAAATTACTAGCCTTATAGTGCTACTGGCGGCTAATATCTACTTTAAATTAATACTACCTGCGCTCTTCTCAACAAATAGACCCGCCAAATCATTTATGATGGAGATTCCGTGTGTTAAATTTGTTCTCCCATTTGTGTTTGTGATTCAGTGTACATTATTTGTGCACAATTATGCCCTGCAGAGAAAAAAAGGCATGCAAAGTTTACTCAAACTCCTTTTTTTATGTTTTTGGTATTCCGCTACGTAGGATGTTCTCAACTAAATAATCACAAGAGGTGAACACGGCATGTTCCACTTCAGCGAAGCTCTACAATCCTCTTTCCCGTCCCACCAAAGATTGCCGCACTTGTGTTTTGTTCTGTCTTTGCGAATATAAGCACGAAAATGTAGAGATCATACGTCTTTCCAAATGGCTTGGTAGTATCGTTGTCTTTATACCAAAGATTGCATCACTTGTATACACACACTGTGACGACACTGAAGCACATGCAGCGGCTCTGTTTAGCGTTTACATAACATGGCAATTTAGTTACGGAAGGAATAAACAGTGGGTATATTTATATGAAAGGGAACAACATTCTTGAGAACAGAAACTCAATGCGTGTATTATGTATCTGTTATGTAATGATAGTACACAACGTCCGTAGTGCCAAAAAACAACAACGAGAAGAGTAAGCAATAAAAAATAGTACTTAGGGTAACTATTTCTATGTAGTGGAAGAGACCCCATGAAAAAAAAAATAACATTTCCAGAGAAGCAAGACTCGACAGGCACATATCTGCCCGTATCTTTCATTTTTTATATCTAATTTTGTATCTCAATCTATAGTATAGGATGAAATTACAACAACATGCACAGAAAGAGACTTGTCATGAATGTCACATAATATAGATAACGTTACCACTTTCAAATGTCTTTCTTAAGCACTATGCAGAGGAAATGAAACTGGCGATTTCAAACTGTTCCGTGCTCTCCAGTTCATCAAAGTTTCATCTGTATCGCCGACAGTGCTGCACAACAACGATCATTCCATTCCTTTTTTTCTATTCACACTTCAGCTACAGTTCGAAATTTCTTTCTCCTGCTCCATTGTCCACACATTTATTATCTGCTCTCCAGATCTAAACGCTTTTATTTCGCCTTCACAACCCTTCTCTTTCGTTTCAACTCTTTAGTTGCTATTTTTCTTTTTATTAAGGAATTCTGTCTAGGAATGTGTGCCTTTATACCACCTTCTCTGTTATGCAATCTTCTTTGTATTTTCCTCCGTCTTCTCGCTGCTTTTCTCAGCGTGAGCCTGCTTCTCACAGGCGATTTTTTCACAGCACTTCTCTCCCCCCCCCCCAACAAACGTGATACTTCTCCATTTGACTTGTCGTGGCTACATTTTCCTTCCCTCTCTATTCTTATCCAATATGATAATTACGTTCCATTTATGAATATTTTTCCTAGCTTCATTTTCGCAAACGCTTTATTTTCTTATCATTTCTCCGTAATAACATCAGCTACGTTGAGCCTCTGAAGATAGTACGTGACATTCCCCTTTATAAGCCACGTACCATCCGGGCTAAAGACACATCATGATTTTACCATGCCTGTTGTTACCAACGATGTGCGCCCACCTCACTGGTACTCAACCGTGCACTTGACTGCTTTAAGGTTATTGTGAGTAGTCGAAGAATGATGAAATATGGTTCCGAGAGGGAAAACCAACTTGTTGCACGTACAATATGTAATGCTCCTGCAGAGGGATTGTTTCTTTGCATTTTCTTCAAACATCATAGCAAATGAATTCTTACAAAATATTGGGCTGGACCTATTCGTAGCTTTTACCGGGGATTCTCTTAAACTATAGTGAAGTTATCGTTCCTATTTTTTTTTTCACCACTAAACGGTGCGTTTCACGCCACTTTTACAAGGCTACAGCTACATACCCACGGCAACAGCATGCCATGCGTGCCTGACTCCTGTGCTAAAGGTGCCGGGATCGAACGACGATCCAGCCGAGCGGTCTTTAGTTTTGGCATCTGGCGCGCTGAGTCGGCAATTGCTTGGTATGCAGAGCTGCGTGGTGGGGTACTTACCTGACAAGGAATGGGAGGGTAGGGAACTTATCCCTCTGGAGCTTGTTGGCCTATATCTGCAGCACGAACCAGTACGCGTGAGTTAATTTAACTTTGAAGGGTACAGTCAAAGTTTACTTTGCCTTTACCGTTAACAAAGCTCACTACCCGACATATTTGCGCCAAAGAAAATTACATTTATTACTTCCGCCAAGGAGGTTATGTTTTCGTCGGGTTTGTCTGTCTGTCTCTTGGTCTGTCTGTCATCAAGATAACTCAATACTAAGTCATGGACCTATTTTGACGAAATTTACAGAGATAGTTTGGTATGTTAGGAGGAACAGATTATTAACTTTTGGTGAAGATCCGTCCATCCGTTTGTTTGTTGGTCTGCCTTATTTTTCTCAATGCTATAACTCAAAAAGTTATGAATGGATTTTAATGAAATTTACACGAGCTATTAGGTATATCACGATGAGTAAATGACCAAATTTTTGTAATGATCTATTTGTTCGTTAGTTTGTCACTGTTTTTAAGTTTATGCTTGTTAGCACGATAACTTAAAAATAATGGATCTTTATGAAATTTATATGAGTTGTTAATAATGTTAAAAGACATGAATGGTTAAATTTTAGTGCAGATCAGTTGGTTCGTTTGTATGTCTGAATTATGTTTGTCATTATGTTTGTTAGCAGCATAACTCACAACGTTATGAACAGATCTTCAAAAAGTTACTGAAGTTTTTAACAGCCTTCAAGAGCACAAGTGATTAGATTTTGGTGTTGATACAAAAAAATCATGGTCTCTGTGCCAATTTCAATTTCCTATAACCGTTGCCTTGCTTGGCGCAGGTATGCGCTCTCAGAGTGCTCTAGTTCATAATTATTTTTTTTTCCTTGTGCTATATTGTTTATAGAAGTGTACGAAAATTTTTTATCTTTAACCAAGTCCATTTCCGTGTGCATGACTTGTGATAGTTAAGTATTTTATTTTATGTGCGCTCGATTAGTGTTTATGTTACATTCACCTAATGTACATTAACGTTTTTCTTCAGCTCTGCCAATTTATTTATTCCACTTCATTAGCTCGGAAATCTTGACTTTTTTTCTCCCATAGGTACTCTCTATTACTTACTACAAATATATAATACCGTGCTTCACTCGAACCATTGAGTCAGTTGTATCTCTCCTTGTTCGCTGCATATGTATGACCATTCCCACGCTGTTCTTCTCAATGAAGAATATCTCTTTCCGTTGCACTTTCCTCTTATCTTCTGTCGTTCTCATCATAAATTCTCGTTTATACCCCGTTATCTCATCAACCACACTCATCTTCCTTACTACACTTCCTCGATCATTAAGTCCTTCCTGACTCACCACACTTCTTCATCATGTTGATTCTCATGTTGATTTTCACCACACTTCCTTATAATTTCTTTTCAATGTCACCACTCTTCCACATTATTCTCTGTCGTTCACACCACACTTTCCCATTTTTTATATCACCACACTCGCATCGTCATCATCCCCTGCTCGTTCTCACCACACACCTCCCCCTCGCCCACTCACCACAACTCACCTGGTGTGCACTCGTAGTTTTATGGAATCACAAAAGAGGTCTCGGAACTCTTCACAGCCTCCCTCCAATTGTGCAGAAGCTCGCAACCACTCCAGATAGCTGCTTTATAAACGCTATAGCTCTCATGTTTGCTTCTCCCCTGCGCCTTCTTCCCTCCCTTGGTGTGGTGTACTCTCTCTCTCTCTCTCTCCCTGTCTTTCTCTTTCATTTCTTTCTCTCTCTTAGCCACGTCGCTCTTTCATTTGCTGAAGCCAAAGCTTACTGCCACATGCGACCGCTTCATTCCAGCACTGCAGCGGTACAGTCCGCCGTTTGATGAGATCGCCCGTTATGGCTTGAGATTTGTAGCAATTGCAGGTAATGAATGACCCCGCGTAACGGCGCGGCCGGCCCTTGGATGTGATGGCCCGTTGTGGCACCTAGATATATATATACACGGCTCGAACTTGAGGATAGGACAAGGTTGCACTTCTGCCGTTGAATCGACTCACGAAGAAGACGGCAGAGCCGATCTATCGTTTGTAAACGCGCGAAAGTGGTTATACTTGTTCCATCCGTCGGGCCGATAATATATGCCGTGAGTTTTCAATTAAAAAAAATGCGTTTATTGTTGGTCAAGTTTGCCTTATACGCATCCATGCTCTCTGTATTCAGTGCTAGTGGAGAGGGCGGGGCTTCCATTTCTTGGGACTGATATTTGAAATGAGGCTTTGTCTTTAGAGGCTTAACTTTAGTTGAATATTGGACGGAAACCTTCATACAGTCCACTTAAAGAACTAGTAAGCAGGACTTCGTGCCACTTTTACTTAATTTAGCCTTTTTTTGTTACCTCGGCCAAGGAGGTGATGCTTTCGTCGAATTTGTCTGTCTGTATGTTATTCTATCTCTCCGTTTGTCACCAAGATAACTCCGAAAGTTAGGGATGGATTTCAACGAAATTTACAGGGATTGTAAAGTATGTTAGGAGGAACAGATAATTAGCTTTTTGTGAAGATCCGTTCATCTGTTTGTTTGTTTGTTTGTTTGTCTGCCTCCTCTTTTTTTGATGCCGTAACTCAAAAAAGTTACCAACAGATTTTTATGAAATTTACCCGAGTTGTTAGGTATATCACGAAGAGTAAATCACCAAATTTTTGTGACGATCTGTCTGTTCGTTCGTTCGTTTGTTTGTCGCGGTTTTTAATTTTATGCTTGTTAGCATAATAACTCAAAAAGTTATGACTAGATCTTTATGATATTGACAGAAGTTGTTAGTAGTGTTAAAAGACATAATTGATTAAATTTTAGTGCTGATCGGTTGGTCTGTTTCTGAGTTTGACTAATGTTTGTCAGAATGTTTGTTAGCAGCGTAACTCAAAAAGTTATGAACGGATCATCAAGAAAATGACTGAAACTGTTGATACAGTTAGAAGGCACAAATGATTAGATTTTGGTGTTGCTCCAAATAAAGCATGGTTTCGAAACCAATTTGAATATTTTGTTACCGCTGCCGTGCTTGGCAGAGGAATGCGCTCTCAGAGTGCTCTAGTTCCTACCACTGAACAAACAGGAAGTGCTTGCCTTTCTCAATCCGCTTCCCTGCCAGCATTTATACAAGCAGGCAGTGGCAGCTATATGAGCCAGACCGATAGGGAGAGTGTTGCACAATTTTCAATATTTCATTAAGTTTGAGGATTATAATAAACGGCCGTAGCATATAGAACGAATGAGGAAGACAAAGATGTGTTATATGTTGAAAACGAATGGGCTGCTGCAATTACGCAGCGCACCGATTCACCTCAGGAAGAAGTAAAGTCATGAAAAGTTGTTATATTGAACAATGGGGATAATATTATATGAACATTAGGTTGACGCAGTTTCACATGTGCCCTCTTTATACGCGCTGGCAATAGTGGGAGAGCAGAAAGCTCATTATATTGCACAGTGTGAGTAGTACGTGCAGATTTACCTGGTGCGCTTCCGCATAGTCCTCTTCACATCGCCTCATCCCCTACAGTACTGCCAGTAAAGCAGGACAGCCAGTAGCGCTGTCAGTCTCGCCAGTACTGCCAGTAATGCAGGACAGCCAGTACCGCAGCCAGTACTGCCAGCAAAGCAGCACTGCCAGTACCGCAGCCAGTACTGCCAGCAAAGCAGCACAGCCAGTACCGCAGCCAGTACTGCCAGCAAAGCAGCACAGCCAGTACCGCAGCCAGTACTGCCAGCAAAGCAGCACAGCCAGTACCGCAGCCAGTACTGCCAGCAAAGCAGCACAGCCAGCACCGCTGTCAGCCTTGCCAGTAATGCAGTCCCGTCGTCAGCTGTCGCCGTCCAAAGCTCATTGAGCTCAAGAGCGCTTTAATTTTCGCTGCGGGAGACCAGGTGGTCTCCGGTGAGTGTGGCTGAGGGGGAAGGTGAGGTTTGCTCTCTGGAGTTCGGCGGCCCTCGGTCGCATTAAAAAGAAGGCAACCAAAAGCATTTATTCTCATATGGCTGCTGCGTGCATCATTTAGGGCGAGCAGCACCTTAAGGTTTGCTGCCTCGCTACAGGGAACACAATAAGAGAAAGAATCCGTGTAGCAAAGCCGCACAGCCTGAGTAAGGTTAGCTTAACCGGTTTCTCGTAGCAATACATAGCATTGTTCCCCCTCATTGTTTAGAAGTAACTGGTTCATAGGAATAATACTGACTTCGTAGGGATTGAAGTATTAGGATGGCAGATTCAGTTACAAATTTGAACCTTTTTCACCCATTGTCAAATATTTATTCCCGGCACTGCAATACGAGTACGAGCCACACCCAGCAATCTGAGGCAAGATATGTACCTCTGCAGGGTCTTTTTTGTAGCGACGTATTTACATCCGTGATTCTATATTGATGGCCAAAGTTAGACGTATTCACAAGTGTAATGACGTCACATGAACGTAATTCTGGACCTCCTCAGATGCTAAAACCATAAATCAGCTCCTGGGGCGGCCAAAGTATCTGCTAGGGCAACGAGGGAAGTCAGTTGTAATTATTACCGTTCCAAGGACAGGACCTCCGGCGCTGTTGCCTGTAGTTGGAGTATACTACCCTGCTGAAGGCTTACAAATTCTGCGTTTGCCCCACTACGTAGTATATATTTTTGGAAACGTCGGCTATTTTTTCGTTCCATCTCTAAAGTTTGAAAATTCCTTTATATTATGAGCACATACTCGTAATGAGTAGTTCGTCCGTCCCGTACGTATATAAGGTGAAGCTTGGATGCAGCGGAGTGCGACTATCTGCAGCTGCTGCCCCACCGTGTCCAATTCTAGCTTTTTTACAGAATATTTGAAGGGAGAGTAGAAGAGTATTTTACAAAGAGGCTGCACCGCATGAGAAACACCTCGGATCCATTTCTTTATCACTGTAGCGACTATTGGTAGCTACATGGGCTTCTTCGATTGCAGTCGGCTATATAGCCGCCCGTGGAGGATCAAGTCGGCGGTTTCAGTGCATTAATTCTCCTCAGCCGACAGTTCATGGCGGCGCGAGCCGTTAAGTGGTTGGTACGTTGAGATATGTAAACTGAAAACTATTTTCTAGCATATATATGATGGTTATTTTATCACCGCGCCACTACAAACACAATTCTGAAGTATACCTACTTCGGTCAGTTCACTGTGCCGACTACTCTACCGTTCTCCAGTAACCAAACTGCAGCGGACAAATTAGTGCGCTTTCACAACCCCTAACACAATTACCTGCGCAGCTTTGTACCGTGTAGCGACCCGCATGCGCAGAGTACTAAGGTGAGGGGGACGATCACGCCGTGCTGATGGGAGTACGTTCCCGGTGCATCTCTCACCGCGGGCCCCGGCTGCCCTCTCTAATGAAATTCTTGGGTGCGTTTTGCCTCTCTTTGGACGCTACCGCACAGCGAACGAACGACTGTCTTTTACCCTCCACTAGAACCTCGTGTTGAGCACATCCAAGGAACGAAATTTCAAACGTCGGTTACGCGCGATACCTGATGTGATTACGTACATACAAAGTTTGAAAATAATAACCCATCAAACTTGCGCAAAGCTCAGCACTAGATCGGTGCCGCCCATTGAGCGGACTTCGTAGAGTGTTCGATAATAGATTATTACTAGTAGTACACTTACAACGGAAATAATAGCTTTATCGCAGAGCTGAACACATCTCGACTATTGGCTATAAGTTTCAGAGAAAATTTCACAGAAAGTTAAACTTTTGATGCTTATAGTGTCTGTAAATTTTCAAACGATTAATCAAGCTGGTTCTAGAAAAATTCTTTTTTTTTTTTTGCAGTTCTACTAATTTCACTGAGCGGCGGTAATAGCTTTTTGACTAAAAAAATATTTACAGTTTTATATCACCAAAGATACAAAATGAACAACACAACGAGCAATATTCGTATTAAACAAGAATCCTTAATCAAAACTTTACAATGACTGAAAAACGTCTTATTTGCCAACATGACCCCCATGACGTTTAATTACTTCAATATTCCTTGAATCCATGGAGCCAGTTAGCTTCTTTATTGCAGAAGGTGAAACTGCTCTTGTTGCACCAACAGCATCCCACATGATAGATTTAGAGTTGTACTACCTTCCATCTGAGAAAATTTCCTTTTTCAGAAGGACCCAGAAGTTTACAATTGGGTTTAGATCTGGTGAGCACCGTGGCCAAACCATCAGTTTCTCTCCATGGAATCCCCAAAAAGTCGTTTGATTAATGATTTCTTGTTTAATACGTATTTTTCTCACTAGTGTTGTTCATATTTGCTTTTTTGATGATATAAGACTGTGAATATCTTATTTTTTAGTCAGAAAGCTATTATCACCGCTAAGTGAGTTTAGTAAAATTGACAAAGGAAAAATATAATGTTTCTAGAACCAGCACGATTAGTCATTTGAATATTTTCAGACGCTATAAGCGTCATAAGTTTAACTTTCTGTGAACACTGGAATTTATAGCCAAATAGTCGAGATGTGGTCAATTCTGCGATAAAGCTATTATTTCCGTTCTAAGTTTATTTTTCTGCCAATTCCATCCTCAAAATTTCCTGTCTTGGGGTTAGAGGAGGTAATTTCAGAGGGGATTTGACGGAAGCAATGAAGAGAAGGATGTAATTTCTTGTGGTTTTAGGCACTTCAGGAAGCCCAGCAGCTGTAAAAATTGATTTACTTGTTTGCCCTGGTCTTTTACGTCGCTGACGAACCACATTTCTCATGTATCTATCAATAACAGTCCTTGAATGTCCAGCATCTGGTCGTTTTTTCCGTGGTGAAGTGTTATTCAGGAATCTTATCACTGTGTCTATATGGCGTCCTATTTTTCGGGCAATAACATCAGGAGAGGTGCCCTTAGTAGTTTCTTTGATGATAATTTCTTTCTCCTCCTTCGTTAGTTAGAGCTTTTCCACGTCCCATTTTAGCAGAATATGCAAGAAGCTATTATTGTCGTTCACCTCAAAAAGAGAAAAAATGCGAAGAGTTGTAAATCAGGAGACACAGCAAAATGTAAACAAACTCAATAGTGTTGACATAAGATGTCACGATTTCCCTGCAAGTTAAATGAAAGTTTGATCGCGCAAAAATGAGATAAGCAATTTTGTGTTAAAGCTATTATTTCCATTCTAAGTGTAAACTTCTAGTAGGCAGAAAATTATTACTATGCAGACAGTGTTAGAGAGTGCACGTATTAATAGATCTTAAAGCATTATTACCTCCGCCAAGGAGGTTTTGTTTTCGTGGGGTTTGTCTGTCTGTCCCTTTGTCTGAGTGTCACCAAGATAACTCAAAAACTTAAACACGGCTTTTGACAAAATTTACAGGGATTGTTAGGTATGTTATTAGGAACAGATGATTAAAATTTTGTTAAGATCCGCCCGTTTGTTTGTTTGTTTGTTTGTTTGTTTGTTTGTTTGTTTGTTTGTTTGTTTGTCTGCCTCATTTTTCTCAGTGTCATAACTCAAAAAGTTATGAACGGATTTTTATGAAATTTACACGAGTTGTTTGGTATATCATAGAGACTATATGACCAAATTTTTTTTAGATGATCTGTTTGTTTGTTTGCTCGTTCGTATGTTTGTTGCTCTGTTTGATTTTTGCTTTTTAGCGCAATCACTCAAAAAGTTTTGAGTGAATCTCTATGAAACTTGCAGGAATTGTTAGTGATCTTAAAAGACATAAATAATTAAATTTTGGTGCAAATCGGTTGGTTCGTTTGCAAGTTTGACTTGTGTTTGTCGTAATGCTTGTTAGCTGCATAACTCAAACAGTTATGAAAGGATCTTCAAAAAAATTGCAGAAACTGTTAATACTATTGAAAGGAACAAATGATTAGATTTCGGAGTTGAGACAAAAGAAATCATGCTTTCAGAACCAATTTAAATTTTTCGTTACCATTACCTTTCTTGTCGGAGCTATGCGCTCTCGGAGTGCTATAGTTAGATAGTAGATTATCATCAAGAAGTAAATAAGACAGCTGGCGGTAGACAGACCCACAGGCCCGTAGTCAGAGAGCAACCGGAAATAGATTATCATTAAAACTTAGATTATTATTTTACAGTAGATTATTATTATTATTATTATTGAGCTGACTATAATAATAGAGTACGTAGAAGATTATTACGATATAGTAGACTTTTAACTGGCAGGAGATTATTATAACAACTCGAACTGATGCGAAGCGAAAGCCGTGCTGTACAGGCAACCGTGCTGTGTGTGTCAGCCCCCAGCGCCTCTGGGACAGTGTCTGTTCGGGGCTGTGGTATGCCGCAGGCTGTGGATTGTCGTGAATATTCTATTATTTTACTATTTGTCAGTATTAATATTATTTGTACAATTATTTTCATTGTTTATACTATCAGACTAATTTATCTTTAAATTCAAGTCTCCCTACAAACGCATAGTGTCGTTTGACCATCACCCGCTGTGGGCGTAAATTTCATCGCCATCATTTTTGATGGCCAACTAATCCTAGTTTTTTGGTGTCACATCGAGGACACCGCACCAGACTCCATGCAAACAATCACGAACATTGTTCAACTCCTTCTTTTTCTTCTTTGCTTGATGCGTCTTGTTTCAGATTTGATCGTGCAAACTCTATGATGAGAAAATGTATTTTCATGACATGATATTGCTTTAGAATATGGCAATGCTAATAATACATAAAAGCTGTATACAGAGTCTTCTAATGAGAACAAGCTGGGAAAACGGTAAAAATTGAAATGCCTTTGCAGAAATAATGATTCAGTTATTGGAACAATTTGTATCATGTTGATCGCATTGTGCGCTACTGAGGAACTGAGAAACATTATAGACGTACCTACGGTGTCGGGAAAATGCCCTTCAACTGATGCTTCGTAATATTTGAATGACGAGGCACATTTAATACGTTAATACGAATGGCCTCGAATGTATTATCGCTTTACTCTTTCGTTACTTGGTATCAATACTTGACCGCACGTCATAAAATAGATATATGTATCACGTAGCTACTGTTCGAATAATGTTTGTCTCTTTACGCGACGACAGTTATTGTTCACTGGCAACTGGCTAATGATCTTTTTTGCCTTAGCGACTAACTCAACAGAAATACCGAGTTTTCACTGCAGCACTCATGCGAAGAGTCAATGTTTACCTGTTGCGTGCTTCTGTTTTGATTTTATAATAAATTGGCTGACGCTTCCCGCGTAGCGGATGGTGAAGCTGACATCGGACACACATACGCTGCCTCATAGGAGCCTCACACAGCTGACAGTGAAGTGAGTGAGGCAGAGGAGAGACGCACGAGGCTGACGTACGGCGCACGTGCTCTGCCTCATGGGAGCGTCACGTAACTGTTCTCCAAATCTCAGCAAATCGATAAACTTTTGGCGAGACCCTCGTGCCTTGTGAGTCCCGACCTGCGGGGGCAATGACGGTTGTTTCCTCGCCACCTGGGCGAGCGGTGTTGGTAAATTGATCGGGGCAAGAGGCGCGTTAAATTATCATGAAATTCATTTACCCTTTACCGGGCCGGTGATCATATAGAGTTAGTTCCATAATGGTTGTCCTACGGGAATGCTTTTCAGTTGTCAGGAAAAGGGTTGATCTAAGCCTATAGCTATAACAGTTTATTTCCTGTTACCGTACGTGTAGCTTGCAGTGAAAGGTGTTACGTGTGTACACTGGCGTGTAAATAAATTGCAACGTGTCATTCCAGCAGCGACCGAGGTCGTATATTCATGGTAAAGTCCAATATACTACATTACCGTATGTCCACATTAGTTCCTTTCCTAAGCCCATACAAGCAATCTACTGTGGAGGTGCTATACCCATACATATTGCCAGTGAGGATTAAGTGAGATGTTACAGCAAAAATGGGCACGTGAACATTTGGTAAACGACATTAAATTGCGATCAAATATGGATACTATTTCCTACATCCTGGTTCTCATGCCTACGGTAGCAGCGTACCTTGCGTGCTGCACAGTTGTGCTGAAGGTACCGGGAACAATCCCGAAGCCAGGTGAGCGATAATTATGCATGGTGTTGGGCGCGCAGAATCAGTAAATTTGCTTAGTGTGCATAGCTACCGTGGGAGTACTTACCTTAGGGTAGGGGGGCACGATTCGTTGTACCTTCCGCTAATGCACCATAGTTCTTAGCGAACCGTGGTCAGCTGCAGATGTACTTACTCCTCTGGGGCCAGAATGCCTATTATATTTATCGCACGAACCAGTGCGTGCGGATTTCCCACTGGAGGGTGCAGTCTAAGTTGACTTAACCTTTGCTGTACAGAAATCGTTCTTATACCTAGCATCGTTAAAACAGCTTGATTGATTACAACCAGACGTTTTGATATACATGTACAATATATCGCACAGCCCGAGACAAAGTATACGTTTTTATAACTGGTATATGTTGTTATAATGGGAATCAGAGCACTCGTGAAATCAAATTACAAGAAATTGCATTACTTTGTTCTCGTTGAATCTTCTGCCATATACTTAGGCGGCGTTGCTGTGACGAAGATCTTGGTCATAACGGGCAGCTGAAAGCAGGAAAAGCATCAGTCAGATCTGCATAGTGGAATTCTTTCCATACACTCGGTTGTGAAACCTGGGGGACGTTGTCAAGACTAAGTTCTTTTCCATAGAGCAGGGCTATAGAATCGGATGCGTCAGGTACGATTCCGGCTCCTGGCTTCGGCTAGTTCCCGACTGCGAGTTCTTGGACACCAAAAATCTACGACTCTTTTAACAGAAGGGCCAATTTTCAACCGACTGCGGCTTTATTGTGACAGTCGAGTATCCGAGTCCTTGTCCTCAGATGTGTTGGACTCCGACTCTGAAACAGTAGTAACGTGTATCAGAATATGCGTTTGATGTATAGGTTATGCTCCTACACGCGTACGCCGAGAGGACGGACGCTGCACACGGGACCCGCTGTCCTCTTATAGTATATATATTTTCTTTCTCCCTATACCACAACGAGCCCGCTCCAGTCTCGTCATTGTCCCCGTATTTGATTCGACTACAAGTTCAACGTAATTGAAACAGAGCAATCACCAATCCTCACTTCTACTTCTGACGTTCTGTTCTGTTCTTCTCCTTGCTCGGCTTGCAGTTTGTATAGGCGTTGACTCTTGGTACACTGGTTCCACAATTTTCTCCATATATGTACTATGTGTCCTGTTTCTTCCTTTCGTTGGATCACAGTGTACGCTGTGGGTAGGGAGGCTTAACTAGAAATGGGATGATAATACAGTCGTGAGCAGTTTTAGTCAGATGAATTTGCTACATAAAGACGTAAAATATTTTGCCTAATGTTTAGCTGTGTGAGTAACTTCTACGATATGCAAATATCTGAAAGAATTGAGCTGTGAACCCTTACACACCCTTACACACCCTTACATATCCTTATATACCCTTACACGCCCTTACATACCCTTACATGCCTTTACACGCTCTTACACACCCCTACACACCCCTACACACCCCTACCCACCCTTATACACCCTTGCACACCCTTACACACCCTCACACACACTCACACACCCTTACATACCCTTACATACCCTTACATACCCTTACATACCCTTATATACCCTTACATACCCTTACATACTCTTACACACCTTTACACACCCTTACACACCCTTATACACCCTTATACACCCTTACATACCCTTGCATATCCTTATATAGCCTTACATACCCTTACATACCTCAACTAAATCGAAATTTTCGCAGAAATAGCCCTCTTTGGAACGTCCTCAGATGGCTAGAGTATAGGCATTATTTATCCCTTTACCGGACGAGAGAAAAACGTTTTCCACCATATACGGTCACTTGCCTGCTAAGGAGTTATTGGTAGGGCACCGGCGACTTAAGCAGGGTAAAATTCTGTATGAATATACAAGTACCCATTAATAGAGACCCCTTGTTTCATCCACCACAGGCAGAAATTTTTTACTCCCATGGAGATACTGTACTCACTACTTTTGAATCACGAATACATATGTCGAGCATCTGACCGGAAATTTCTTAACCTAAGACATCAAACAGGAAAGGAGAGGTCTATGTAAGCGACTACCTGCATGTTTCTACCAATAGCTACCTAGCGTTGGTGCCCGGCTGTCGGCAGCGAACGTGTTATATGCGTGATCAGTTTGGTGTTGACTTCCCAGAGCAGCGACCGCCCCATGGCTGAGTCAGCACCTTCTGATTACAAGGTCACTGAGGTAACAACACCTTGCTGAGTAGGCAGCTTCTTGTTGCACATTCCTGCCCGCCTAGGTCATAGCTTAGGTGCGAGGCGTTATTAGCGAGCGTAAATAGACGGAACTTGTTAGTGCAGGCCGGTGGTGTGATGCAACCGAGGTGCGGTGATGAAGTGAAATAAGTGGTGACGCAATTTCAAAAGAGCCGTTGCAGCTATGAGAAAGTGAGTGGTTTTAAGTTAGCTGAAAATGGAGAAAAAATAATAAATACTTTCTCACTGGTGATGCATATTAATAGGTAATAGGGCCTCAATAGAATTATTAGCCGCATGCTTGATTTTATTTTCGCAAAAATTTTGTAACTTGCCATGTCACTTTTTGTACCTCACAAGGGAACTATTTACGTGGCAGCGTACACCCGACACCAGGTAAATCTCTTGGAAGATTGTAGTGGAATGTGGGACTGGTACTGATATCAGCAAGATATTACCTAACTCGTCTGTACCATAAAGCTTATGTGTACATTCTGCGCACTAATTTAATAATCAACTAGAGCACTATGATCGCGCATACCTCCGCCTAGTAAGGCAACGGGAACGAAAAATTCAAATTGGTTCTGAAACCATGATTTCCTTTGTATCAACTCCAAAATCTATTCATTTGTGCCTTTTAATAGTATCATCAGTTTCCGTAATTATTTGAAGATCCTTTCATAACTGTTTGAGTTATGCTGCTAACAAACATACGTCAAACATACAAACGAACCAACCGATCTACACCAATATTTAATCATTTGTATCTTTTAACATTACTAACAACTCCTGCAAATTTCATAAAGATCCATTCGAAACTTTTTGAGTTATTGCGTAACAACCATTATGACAAACACAACTCAAGCAAAGAAACGAATCAGCCGATCTGCCCCAAAGTTTATTCATTCGTGTCTTTTAATATTAATAACAATATCTGTAAGTTTCATAAAGATTCACTCAATTCTTTTTGAGTTAATGCGCCAACAAACATAAAATCAAACACAGCAACAAACATACGAACGAACAAACAGATCATCACAAAAATTTGGCCATTTACTCTTTATAACATACCTAACAACTCATGTAAATTTCATAAAAATCTGTCCATTTCTTTTTGAGTTATGGCATTAAGAAAAATAAGTCAGACAGACAAACAAACAAACGGATAGACGGATCCTCACCAAAAAGTAATCATCTGTTCCACCTAACATGCTTAACAATCTCTGTAAATTTCACCAAAATCCGTCCTTAACTGTTTGAGTTATCTTGGTGACAAACAGACAAAGAGCCAAAGAGACAGACAAACCCGACGAAAACATAACCTCCTTGGCGGAGCTAAATATCGCCACATTGCAAAGTAATTATTTGGTACTAAGCTCTTTGCAAAACACACGGGGCTGTAATCATACGGGCGCTACACAAACACTTGAACTCTTTTCTTCCTGCATACGAGTGTACAGCCCCTAAAAATATTTCCCTTGTGTCACGGAGCAGACAGTGGGCCTCAGGGCAGTGTATTATGCAACAATACTGCGTTCAATTCATTTGCATGCAACTTTAGTGGTTAACTCCCCCCCCCCCTTCGTTTTTTGTTAGGTTCTCTATGGTGTATCGGAATTGGCGAAAAATTACTTATAATAATAATAAAAATATTTTTCATGAATATCTAATGAAGCTTATCACTAGAATTGTGTATTGATACAAGCATCGCGTTACGATGCTACATGTGTAAACGGACATACGACGAAGTGAACGCGTCATAACGCGCATGACACCTAATATTGCTGTAACGAAAATCCGCTCTGTATTTTAGGTTTACTAAACTCACGGATCTGGTATAGCGACTTATTCTAATGACGGAATACCTTTACGACTAAATAAACATTGTCACGTATTTAACCCTATAAAGACCCATTAAAACGTCGTTTCTCGTCGGAATACCATTGTTTCAAACGTCGTTTTTAAAATATTATTGTAGTGCTTATGGAGTTATGCGTTGCAGTCAGGTGACAGCAGCGTGCTGCATCAGCACGCTTGTCCGTGCCTTCTTTGCCTTCCACCTGCAACACGAATTCTGCTTTTGTTTCCATTGGAACACGGAAATCCGTGCTGGTATCAGAACTAGACATTTCTCCGTGTAGCTAGGCATTGTGTGAGGGTCGTGTTGCATGCATCCCCCCCCCTCCCTCCTTCCCTAGCGTCGCCAGCCTCCCCCCTCCCCACCAAACAAGAGGCACAGCGATTGATAAACAAGCGTGGGAACGGGCGACGCTGTCTCGTCAGCAGCAGTGGGGACCCGACCACCTCAAGACCGCCTCCCATCTCTGGCAGTACACTTGTTACCTACCAAGCTGTTGCAGCAGGTATTGGGGGCCCTGTTTACGTGTCTCTTCAGGTATCGCCGTGCGGCCACCTTCTGTTGAAGAATTCAGTTTCCTTTTTTTTTACTCGACTCTTTGTCTTTGTTTTGCCAAAAACACAAGGGAAGGTGGATACGCCTCCTGTATGGTTAGTGCCAGGTATTGACGGGACGACAAACGATAAAGTATATAATACACATATTTGTTTGGTGCTGTTGTAATAGGGAGACTACTTATAAGTTAGGTCGAGCTTGACCTGCCCCAACCTAACTCGCGTATTCTCAGGTGGGCCCGATACTCTGCCAAAACCCCCGTGTGTGTCCCCGAAGTCTGTTCGGGGCTATGTCAAAGTTGTTTCTAGGAGGTGTTGGCTCAGTGTCTGTTGAATGAGGTGTAGTATGGGGAACGGCCTCAGCCCTTTGCTCGTTCTCATGGGATGAATTTGTCACTTTGGAGTTTTACACGGGAACGTCTTTGTGATGCCAGGAGCTCGAAATGATAGCAGTTTTAATTTTAATGAATGAGCCATTTTGTGAAGACAGTACGCGTGTGTGAACGTTACAAACAGTACTATTTCTACGAGAAGGGAGATTTCATTCAAGCACGGAACGATTCATAATCTACTTCTCGGTTATGTTGTCAGCACTGCACTCTGCAGGATGCATTGAATTTCAACAACAAATAGGGGAATTACCCAATTGCCGTACTAACTCTATTTCCGAACAAACAGTTATGATTTGATAGGATTTTATTATTTTCACCAATCAAATATAACGGTTTCTTCGGAAACAGAGTTAGTTTCGCAAGTATGGTAATTCCCATACGATGCTTAACATAACTTACGAATCGAAACTATTTTAGACGTAGTGTTACAATTACACGCGCTGGAGTCATTTGTAACGCTGCCTCATGCGTAGCTCATGCACATTTTAAAAACCCTGAGGGCAGTGGTTTGCACTTTACTGCACGATGATAGTAATGCAAAAATTTTCCAATCCATCCTAAGAAACACGAGACTCGCCTGCCCTGGGTATAAAAAACGTACTCCTCAGATAACAAGAACTTATCAAGCGCACACTGCAACCCGCATAACCGATTGGGATTTAAATCCTCACCCCGACATCCGTGAGCAAATGTCAGCGCTTATCGGCAGCCTGTGACAGCCTGTAACGCTGATCTGTCCCTGCTCTGCCTCCCCTGCTGCTGCAGAGACGTAATCCCTGCGACCAGGTGTTCCTAAGGGCAATGTTTGGAGAGGCTAAATAAGCAGGCCTTTTGTGTGGGCCAACTGTACCTCTGATGCTAGTGTGAAGGGGCCAGTGGTGCCTCGGGGCAGCCAACTGTACCTCTGATGCTAGTGTGGAGGGGCCAGTGGTGCCTCGGGACAGCCAACTGTACCTCTGATGCTAGTGTGGAGAAGCCAGTGGTGTCTCGGGACAGCCAACTGTACCTCTGATGCTATAGTGTTGAGGGGCCAGTGGTGCCTCGGGGCAGCCAACTGTTCCTCTGATGCTAGTGTGGAGGGGCCAGTGGTGCCTCGGGGCAGCCAACTGTACCTCTGATGCTAGTGTGGAGAAGCCAGTGGTGCCTCGGTACAGCCAACTGTACCTCTGATGCTATAGTGTTGAGGGGGCAGTGGTGCCTCGGGACAGCCAACTGTACCTCTGATGCTAGTGTGGAGAAGCCAGTGGTGCCTCGGGACAGCCAACTGTACCTCTGATGCTATAGTGTTGAGGGGCCAGTGGTGCCTCGGGACAGCCAACTGTACCTCTGATGCTAGTGTGGAGAAGCCAGTGGTGC
>LQNS02278165.1:7015008-7056013 GCA_001587735.2 Parhyale hawaiensis
TAGTTAGTTAGTTAGTTAGTTAGTTAGTTAGTTAGTTAGTTAGTTAGTTAGTTAGTTAGTTAGTTAGTTAGTTAGTTAGTTAGTTAGTTAGTTAGTTAGTTAGTTTATATATACCTCAAAAGGAGGAAATCCTTATTAGAATCTCATTAGATTTACATTTAAAGGGGTAACTACATATAAAATCACCGTAACAGAGAGTACTCTGTGTGTAGTGTTTCGGTTTCTGTACAGAAATAGAACAAAATCTGAGAGTGCATACCTCCTCCTAGCATGACAACGGTTTTGAAAAATTTAAATTGGTTCCGAGACAATAAAATCTTTGTTTCAGCACCAAAATCAAAAATCAATTGTGCTCTTCAACAATGCAAACAACATCAGTAATTTTTTTCAAAGAACCGTTCATAATTTTTGAGATATGCTGCGAACGAATGTTGTGACAAGCACGAGTCAAACACACAAACGGACAAACCGATAAGCCAAAAAACTTGAGCATTTATGTTATTTAAAATTGTTAACCATTCCAAATTTATGAAGCTCAATTAAGAAGTAATAATTTTTACCTCCACCAAAGAAGCTATTGTTCCCCAGGGTTTGTCTTTCTGCATGACCGTGTCTGGATATGTTCATAATATCTCTTGAGAAAATCCCATTTTGGCCGCCAGCGTCAGATGCCACTTGGCCCAAAGAGTCATGAACGGTTGCGGTCTTCTCTTTACTTATACACGGTCATAAATTGGTAAAAATATTTTCTAGCACTATCAAATTTGTATTTAAACAAGTTTACGCAAGTGATGGTTTCAGCATCTCATGCTAAAAATAGTACTGCAAAAATACTCTTTCACATTTTCATGAAAACTTTAACTTAGATAAAGGAAAGGTTTTTAAACAACATGCACCTTTCCACATTTTCGTAACTTTTTGGTTTCTGATTATTAGTTATTTCAAAATTGGTTAACTTTATGGGACACCATGTAGATTCCTGGAACACTCATGACAACCCACAGCCACAATATTAATGACTAGCACGCACTGTTCCTTATTTTTCAGTAAATACTTGTATTTACCGCTCCCTAAAAACGGATAACAATATAACTGTCGTCTGTGTTACGCATGTTCTTGGTCAGAAGTTAAATTTCAATATTCCTAATTAATGAGCAAACAATCAGCGCCCCATTGAACTGTTACCACAAATCATATAAATCCAATGACATTCGGTGGCAATGCTAAGACAGAAAGTACCGCATGCTAAAAGATGCATACTTTGTTGCTATGAATCTCAATATAAATTCTACTTNGTTAGGTTAGGTTAGGTTAGGTTAGGTTAGGTTAGGTTAGGTTAGGTTAGGTTAGGTTAGGTTAGGTTAGGTTAGGTTAGGTTAGGTTAGGTTAGGTTAGGTTAGGTTAGGTTAGTTTAGCTAAGGTTAGGTAACGTTAGGTAACGTTAGGTATGGTTAGAAAGGTTAGGTTGAATTAAGTTGTGTTAGGTTAGGTAAGGTAAGGATAGGTTAGGTTAGAACGTTAGGTAAGGAGGTTAGGTAAGGGTAGCTTAGGCTAGGTTAGCTTAGCTTAGGTAGTGTTTATTTTAGTTGTGGCGCGCGCAGGAAAGCTTACGTGAACATAAAGTGGTCGTGAACGACGATAGTGCGGCTCGGCGTTCTTTGGGAAGAGAACATCGCCTATTTTTACGCAAAATCTTTTTAAACTCCTCACGTCCGGGGAGTTTCATTTTTACTGATTGTAACCAAGAACAGTCTTTTAAAGATTATTACCTTTGTCTGAGAACTTGATTTTCGTGCCACATGCAAGAGTATATACCTGTTTCCAGACGCAATCTTGTTTGACCTTGTAAGTTAAAAAAGGCTGGACATGATTTATGAAAAGGTGTTCATTATTGTCGATAACCACGCTATCCATACTTGCTCAGATATTGTGCGAGGACTCACGCTGGTACCCTGCGTATCCAACCAACCTCTTGGCAATGTTAGTCACCACAACTTGAGCTCACATCGACTTCACAACGCAGTTTTCGTACAGATCTTAGTGCCAGTTTCTGTTTCCTTCTCAGTCCAGATAAGGTCTCCACTATATAAAACTGCCTAAACTTTTCAATAGCAGGCTGTACTATTTATCTTGAGATGATGAAGTGCTTAGAGATATTACCTTGACCATTTTCTGCTTTCTGGAGGTCAATTACATTCTGCCTCAAGGTGACTGGTACCAAAAGTGCAGTTTGTCTATTGCGATGTGTTGACGTGTGAAGGGCAGAGAACATTTCTTGCACCTTGTTACCTTCTTTAAATGAAAATATCTCTAATATACGTAAGAGTATGCAAAAATGCTGTACAAAATAGGTAAAATAATAAATACTTTTTTGTTATAAGTGTAGTCAATCCAGAGAATAAATAAATGAACTCACTATTCTCTAAGTAACAACTCCTAGTTCATATAAATACTGTATTACCCTCTAATATGGGTTATTCATTTATTCTTCCGGTTTTCTATATTTTTCCATTAGCGATGATTTTTTCCGACCGCTTGAAAAAATTTGGCATGCCTGTTTGCAAAATTTACTCATTTATTATTCACGATAGTACCTTCGCTGTTAACAATCCTAGCGAGGAATTTGTAATGTCTCTTCTTCATCGACCGTAGTTTCAGTTGTTCTGTTTTAATGCAACTGAGCAGCGCCCGTCATTAAATCGAGGTAGAAAGTTAGTACTTCACGGAAACACCCGTTGTCTTCTTCTTTTTATTTTTGTACTCCTCACAATACTTTTCAAATAAAATTACCCATTATGTTTGAAAAATTGGATAGATATATATGGGATCGTCAAGTGGCATTTCCGGTATCACCTTTGACACGTACGAACACGCCTGGCTCCTGCAGGAGAGCTCAGGTCCATAGTAATAACGGGCGGGAAACTGTACAAATTCCACCAAGCAAAAGCAATGTTTTTCATTGATATCTCAGACCCGTAATGGTCCAATTTTCCCTATCTAATGCTAAAGGAGCCTATGGAAATTCTGTAAAACAAGAGCATTTTCCCTCAATCATGATGCCCTCGCACCCGAATTATGCATACAAAAGGTGAAACATGTTCCGCGTCAAACAGTGAATCTGCTGCCTAAGACATGCGAGCAGTAGCTGTTGCATTTGAATTGGACACCTTCTCCCGTTGATTTCTTCCCAGGTCGTATAAAGGATACCTCAAGGAGACCCTAATTTTCCCCATCTAATACTGGTGAAAGCGTAACGGTCGTACTAACTATAGTTCACTAACTCAAGGAGGGACAAGCAGAATTATAATAGAGATTAATAAGCCGACCCTTGGTTTGCCTGAATGCTAGTCGTAGCACAGATACCGTGGCATTATCTTCAATGGTCGAATTTCTTCCTATCTTTTTTCATCAGGGCATTACACCACACATACTCGTATATATAATGTCATTTTTATTGTAGATTTCCCATAAACTTTTCTTCTAGAAATTTAGTTTTATGTTCCATTTCACGTACTTATACATATATGATTTAAGGGCTGTCTTAATATTAGGTTTTGAGAAATTAGGAAAAATATTGAATACTGGAGGCTGCACGAATAATTTCTTCGCTGTGTATGTACTGTTGAGGAAAAGTACAACGTATCCCGTATGATATATGGATGATACACAGAGCTTGTTATGAATGCAAGTATTAGCAAAGTACTGTGAGATACAGACCCGCTGAACTCACAGACCTCCCTTACCGTGAAGCAAGAATACTGTATACTCATACAGAGCAGAGACACACAGCACCGTGAGACACACACAGGGCAGCTGGCACCTCACACACACACATACACACACGATCGATGTCCCAGACAATCGCTGTGATTTTAGCAGAGGTGAACGGTGGCTGCTCGGCGTCGCGTGGGGTGCTTACCGAGGGATGCTGCGCGAGGGGAGAGGGGTGGGTCACCACTAGGTGCTGTACCGGTACCTAACTTGTTCGTTTCTTTTGCTGGGAGTCGCTTTCAATATTGGGTTAGCATTGACCTTATTTTAGGTTTCCCTAAAATGCATTAACTAAAGTGAGTTACTTAAGGCTACTTAACTCCTATTTGGATGGCCTTCGAATGAAAAGCTGCCTGTGTTGCGCATTTCCGAAAAATTTAAAAATTAAACAAAAGTATTACATTTCTATTTAAAAACGAAGGTGAGGGCAAAGACGATTGATCTAAAAGACATTATTAAAATTTGGATCTAAATTTGAACGTTTCGACCCTATAGGTCATCATCAGCATTCTGAAACAACAAATAAAACAGATGATACACTGCTTGTACANATCTTCAATGGGTAGGACGACTGCATGTCGTTAAGGTTTGGTTTCAATTTGTTAATGAACAGAGACTCTAGGATTCGCAGGTCGGGAATTGAATTTGCACTGCGAAGAATTGAAAAGTTTTGTTGTAAAATGGGACTATTGCACCTTCCCATTCAGCAATACGCGCGCACGCAGAACAGTGCAATAGTCCCATTTTACAACAAAACTTTTCAATTCTTCGCAGTGCAAATTCAATTCCCGACCTGCGAATCCTAGAGTCTCTGTTCATTAACANTTTTGTTTTTTGTTCTTTTTTAGCTGATTAGTACTAGAACTAGTTTGTACAAGCAGTGTATCATCTGTTTTATTTGTTGTTTCAGAATGCTGATGATGACCTATAGGGTCGAAACGTTCAAATTTAGATCCAAATTTTAATAATGTCATTTAGATCAATCGTCTTTGCCCTCACCTTGATTTTAAAGTGGTGCCGTGTTTTACAACCCAACTTGATTATTTAAAAACGGTATCGCAAAATTCCATAGAAACTATGTTTGAACGTTTTTGTAAACAAAATAAGGTTAGTGTATTTTTTCCTTATCAATATTTGTAGTACGGTAACTCTGTGTTCCCTTCGACTATCAGTCGAAGTATTTGGCACCCAGGTGGCATAATAATTGTCCAGTGATTTCGTCTTGTATTCTATGCTTTTTACATGTTTTCTGCGGTAGAACGACCATGTATTGCCTATAAATACTGTAATTCATCTTGGAACAGTTATAGAAGGTCGAGACTAATATATAAAAAATTTCGGTACTCGGTATCTACAGGACACTCCTGCTTTCATGGTTTTCATTGTTTTACAACTATCTGTATGTTGTGGGACTCATACCGAATGCATGTATCACAATATCAGCATTCAATGTTTATCAAACTCATGTGTTATCGGTAAATGTTTATTTCTTATGTTTGACTTGGGCTCATCTCCAAGTACACCCAAGAAACTTTCAATGTTCTCTGTAACGTCGAGAACATATCGCGAGGACGTCGATTTTCCCTTCCAACAACTGAAATAAACCTCAAAAATTCACTTTACTTTTAGGCGGAAGTTACGTGGGTGCGCGCTTGTCAGGCTGGCGTTTCGATAGAGGGAACCGCTTATGTCCTCAGTGGCATCCGCGCATGCGCCCAACTCTCTACGCATTTTGTTAATCGAAAACTGGGCCTTTTCGTAATTTAAGCTCAAAACTGTCCCTGTCTTCATACGAGCATTTCCTTCAGGCCATAACCATTAATTCTTTCAATTATTACACATTACGTATTCCTGTATATATTCTTTTGTTAATGTCGGACTATGCCTGCGTCTCAGCAGTTATTGCGTGCCTCATCACGAGCCAGTATCTTTTCGTAACATCAAACAGCAAACCGGCACGAAAAAACAGCAAGCAAGCAGGGAGGATAAGACCAACCGGTCAGCCTGAGAAGCGGACGACGCCGAAGCGCTCACGAGGGGAAGGTGAAGGCAGAGCTGGAAGGTGTCCTGAGGGAGGGAATTATGCCGATTGTGATGATAATGGAACGAGGGCTGTCCAGACAAAGGCAAGTCGCTCCGTGCGTGCGGGCGTGCTTGTTGTGAGGGTACGCTAGTGCTAGCTACACCCCACCGATGTCAGCTAGCAGAAGAACTAGATGATGTTGTGAAGCTGGCTTCTAGCATTGACATTACTAGGAGCATAATGATAAAGTGAACAAAGCGTGTCTGTAAGATTTGTAATGATTTTGAAAGATTAGAGCAGAAAGCACTTAAAAGGCTGTACGAACTGTCTAATATTTGCAGTATTACGAAGTACGTGTGGCTTCTTTGTGCAGCCGTGACAAATTCATGAGCTAGTACAAGTCTAATGTCCAATCTGGAACAGGTATAATTACATTTCGACCGTAATACATGCAAGCAAAGGTACACATTTTTACTGAATTAATATAGTGTATTTGGGAACAGGTGTCGAATCTCGTTGCGCGCGCTGCATCTTTTGCAAAGCAGCTCCAGGAACTCCTTACGTTTATTTTCCATTAATGCACTCCTATCAAATAAATATGAAGTTGCCCGAAAAAAAAACTTTGCAACGCCGCCTGACTTCCTAGATCAGCAATAGAATAAAACGCTCGCGGCAATACGGCGGAGCTTGCGGCGAAGCGACGCAATATCCTGCCGCATTGCCGACAGCACCCTCTACGATATGGTTCCGTATTAGGCTCATTTTATTTGTTTGGAAGAGCAATAAGTATGATGCGGTCGCTGAATATTGCCATGGTCTTGCGATAAGAGATAGACTGCTGACTCAGCAGATAACTCAACGGTTTAGGGCCGGCGAGACTGGCCTCTGATGCGGACAATATTGCCGTGTGTGTTTTGGGAGCCTCAAAGCCAACTTATGGGCTTACCGACCCATGGAATGATGTCCATCTGCTTCATACTTATCATTGTGGCATCACTCGGTATCTCATATTCCCTATGTGTGTATGTAATGTTGTACCTAAACACGGGCCGTGTGAGGACGCTCAGGATGGGCTTTGTAGAAACATTACTGCAGTAGCAAACTTACTAACCATCAAAACTATGTTGGTTGTCACAGAAGAAAAAAGTGACTACGTGTGAATGTCGCTCAGGGTAGGCACTGCCCGAACTGCCTCCCTCTCGTTACACAACGATGTTCCCTACCTCGATGTTTTTTATATCGTCACGGGCATCATAATGCATCATTCGAAATGTTAGTTTTCCTTCTCGTCAAAAATTGTCATTCGGCGTTGTTTATAATATTGCATAAGGTAATATTTGTTCTGTGTACTAAATCTTGTACTGTTGTTCATTGCTTTATGTTACCGTTATCTCGTAGCTTCTCTTCGCTATATGATCCATAGTTACAGTACTAAAATTTTGTCGCATTTTTATCATTCCCTATCTCCTACTTTCCTTCACTCTTGAGTTATCGCATTGCAGGTTTCGGGTTGCTTAGGGTTTTAAAGCTCATGAATTCACTTTATTACGTCGTACTTGCTCCTATCGTCGATCAGTATGCCTTGTATCTGTTTTACAATTTGTACTTATCATCGATCAGTTTCACATACTCTTATACGGGTTGTTTCATCGACATTTTCTCATACTGTGTATCTTACTCGTATATCGACGATCTGCGTTCATATATCTACACGTTGTTCGCCTATAGGCTCCTACGTTAGTGTATATAAAGTGGTGGCAATAATGATAGCACATTTTGAAATTTTGTAATAAGGTTAAAAATACTGCATCATATAGTTGAAATTTTTACTGAATAATGTTTTTTCAACTAGTTACCAATTCCTTATGATCATTATTGTATTCGTTGTCTTTTGAAAATTTTGCCACGGAAATAATCGTTTGTGGGTGCAAATCGGGTGAAAATAAAAATAGCACATATGGAAAAAATTATATTTTACAAAACGATGAAAGCAAAACAACATAATTGATAATATTCACAAGCTTTGCCTTTTGATTGCAATACCTGTTCACATAGGTTATTCATAGAATTAATTAAATTAGCGAGCATTCTTCTTCTTCAGGGATAGTCTCCCAGCATTCATTTATGGTCTGCCACAAGCTTTCTTTATCCTGAAATTGTCTCCCATCGGCGTAAGCATGCCGTGAGAGTATCCCCCAAAGATTTTCAGTTAGTTTGTAAGACCTCTGTGTACTTCTGAGCATTCTGTCTACCTTCCATCATCACCAAATTCGCCTTGCCCTTGATGGAGAATGCTCCCCAGATCATAAGGGATCCACCACCAAAAGGTCGTTTGCTGAAAAATTTGTCCTCCTTTCTAAGATCATGCCAGTAGTATTGAGAACCATCAGGTCCGTCTAGGTTAAACTTTTTTTCAGCGGAAAAGTAACATTAGACCAATTTTCATGGTTCCATTGCACTTTTTCTCGAACCCATTCTTCGCGTTTTGCCTTGTGTGCTTTCGTGAGTGCTGGTGCAGTTTTTCTCTTCTTACAACTGAAGTTCTTAGATGAACCCAGAATCTGTCGCACTCTTCTCTGTGTAACATTTAATTGCAGGGATGTATGCAGGCTTTGTGACCCCTCTCCTGTCCGAGACGCCTCACGGAGAAATCGGCGGCGGGCTGTAGGGCTCAATTTTGAAGGGCGGCCAGGAGACTTCCTTTTTTCCGTATTCTTCTGGGTTCTTCAAAAAGTTAGCTACCCCCTTTCTAGATCTGCTAAACTTCCTAGAAATCTCAAATATAGTGTATCCTTCTTCATTTAATGCGCTTATTTGACCCTTTTCCTTTTCAGATAACCCCCACTGTCTTCCCATGCTAACAAATGGGTTAATTTCCAAATATAGAGGTTACAAGGTGGGGAGCAACTGTCCAATATGGCGACGAAGGTTTGTTTTGATATTCTTCTTTTCTAATCTGGATGTAGAAACGCGGAAATGTAATTTTTTCAAGTTGTGCTATCTTTATTTCCACCCAAATTCCAACACAAATTTATACATTTCATCATAAATGTTTAATCAAATAGTTTATAGGGAAACTATGATAAGAAATAGGTAACTAGCAGTAATAAAGTTTTTATGTCAAAATTTCACATGTAATGGGGTAGTATTTTTTAAGTTATCGAAAAATTCTGAATTGTGCTATCATTTTTGCCACCATTTTATATTGAACGCGTCTCATATTTCATTTCTATATCTTTTAAACTCAATGAGCTTGGTATGCCCATAACATAGAATTTATGTGATCAAGCTAGCGGGATGGTGCCATACCGTACTTCCTCAGTAGAATCTATATTACAATTCTGCTTTCTTGTCCCTCTGTTAGTCACTTATAGTACGATTGTGATGCTTTCATCAATATTAGATGAAGAAACATTAGGGTATCCTTAATAAAACATGGGAAGGGATCAGTAGGAGAAGGAGTAAGTCCAAATTTAAGCTGCGTCTACTTGCAGGTGCTGTATAGAAGACTCACCGCCTGACTTGGAACATTTTTCAAACTTCTTATGCATGATACGGGTACGAGGGCTTCATAATTGAGAAACAAATATTTTGTTCTGTAGAATTTCCACAGCCTGCTTCCTAGGGGGATAATTTGGACGATACGGGTCTGAGATATTAGTATAAAACATTGCTTCTCTTCGGTAAAATTTCCACAGGTAGCAGCTAGTTATCATAGTTCCCTAAAGAATTCAACATGAAGCCCACTGAATAACCAATACGCATGCCAAGGTGAAATTGGCATAGCTCTTATGAAGTCATCAATTTACAATTCATTTTAGCTGCAAACCATATTTATGGGGACGCATAGACCCAGGATGGTTTACCTCGTTGGTAACCAAAGGGCGTATGACCTGAATGGAGAGTGTGCTGTGTACATCATGCGGGCCTGTTGGACGCTACACGCGTCTGGATAGACGGAGAGCGTATGGGAACCAGGCTTCAGGACCTGGAAACTCAGACTACTTCATGAACTGTAGTTATCCCGAAAACTAAGAGCTCGCAGCATGGTGCAACCTCACGCGACTACAGTCTGACCTACACTGCCCCCTCCCCTTCGAACAGACATTCCAGACATGCAGATACAGACGTAAATCACCGTCGCCTGTAGAGACTCGCTGTCACAACTGTACAGCTAGTTATAATTAAATCATTTCCTCATTTTGTTACTTATACAATACTTCCGTATGCAACGCTGCAGATACTGTTATTGGCACGAGAACGCCAAGTTTTTATATACACTGTATGTCGCGAATTGATGGATTAACTCTCTTAATTAAGTGTCCCAATTAAAAATAGTTTATCGTAGGATTCATTAGCACTGTATCTATAAAAAGCAACACTTTTTTACTCTGCTGGATTTTCCTAGGTTGCGGAAGTGATGTTGATATAACAACTCCATGTAGAAAGCACCATTAAAGTTGTTATTGTCCCTGTTTCAAATTATTTCCCATAGGAACAGCGCTGTTTGTGGCGTGACTGCGGTGGTTAACTCTGTCATTTTCGTATTGTAGTGATGCCGTACGATTGAGGATTCTTCATCCTATTACATTCCTTTATGTACCTCTGAAAGAGTCCTTGGCTAGGTTGGACTCCCTGAATAAGACACAATTGAGTCTTTACTGGACTAGTGACTCGATGTGGATTCCGAAATCTTATTCCTACGAAAGCGTTTTTCAGCCGTTCAGCAAACGGTTAAAGGAATAACGTCAACCTATAGGCCGGGAATTATTTAAGTTTTTAATGGCGAAATTTTTGTTCCTTACATTTTTGCTCATTTTGTTCCTATTGTTCGTAATATATTCACCAAAGGGCACTCACTGATCACGCTGATGGCTCCGAAAATAAAAAAAAAAAACGTACTTAAATGACTGTCCAGTTGACCATAATAGCTTACAGATGGATCGTCTTCAATTATGTTATCTTTAAATGCTTGGCGTAAAGGAAATGTTTTTTTCAACAAAATTATTACTGGGAGATACATTCGTCACGCGCGGGCGTGAAAAGTTTAACTTCTGTGAGTATCAGGTTACTACGCCAACTCAATCTTTTTAATGTTTGTTCCTGTATATTAATATCGAGCTGCTTAGAAAAAAATTCTCAAGGTTTTTTCAACACCAGCCTCTCCTACATTATATTCTATATAAATCACGTCATATTCGGAATGCGTGATATTGTTTATGGCTCTCGTGGTGATTCTCAGGTTCTGCTTTCAATTCCTAACATTCCATAACTAGAGTTCCAGTTGTCGTGGCAGCTCTCCGCCTGCAGGACAGTACAACATCCCACAATGCTCTGACAGGTACTGAGGCACTGAGCCCTGGACAGCCCCTGCCTGCCTTGCGCTGATACACACCACATGCACTGTTGTCCATACATTCTCGCTTCATTGCTGCGGGCTGTAAGCATAGCATTACTTTGTGGGTCTTCGAACGAAGTCCAGATGACGTTGTGCATAAGTGAGACTGCATAAGTGAGACTCGCGTTATATTGTGTATAACATGTTAACGAATTCCTGCAGAAAAAAGCCTTCGAGACTGAAGAAGTCATAACATGTACATACTGTTCCTCGAAAATGTAGTATTGCTCAATATGACAATTTTTATTGCGATATTTTATCATGTTTCATTAAAATTATCATGTTTTCGGATCCGTGGTTCTGATAGAAAAAGCTACTCAAGTATATATACGTCTTGATTAAAGAGACAGCAATGATAAAAGACAGAGAGTGACTGCAAAACGACAACCTCTTCCACAACGCGTTCGCAACTGCAGTTTCTTAGCTTCAGAACTCTTGTGAAATTTACGAAGCGTGTCGAGCAACCTGCCTGTGCTGGACTACATAAGGAAGTTCTAAAAATGCAAGTGCTGTCACTAGAGGCCTGTCACTAGACTAGAACCTTGTTAGGACTACCGTAAACCGGAAGATATTTCCCGCTGACCCCAAATGCAATAAATGAGGTCACTTTGAATGTAAGTGGTGAGTTACCGATTACGGTACGATTTTTTGACGGGTTGGATAATATGGGAGGGGGTGTGTGTGATAGCGCAGGTAACCCTCGGGTTTTTCGGTTTCTATTCCAACACACCTCGGGGTTCAAGTTTTACACTGTCGGAGTGTTATAACCTTTTCTTCCAGTTCAGGGGCCTGCTCTTTATCAGGGAATGAACAGCTTAGCTCGATCAGCCCAGGTTCTACTCTTATAGGTCAGGGTAACTACACCTGCTCAACAAACGTAAAATGCGATTTTTGCGGGAGACATGTTGCCTGTGACCAATAGCAATGCACGGTGTGTCGCCTGATCTTGGTTGCGTCGATGGGGACAGTAGACGGCTGTACTCAACGTTAGGTACCTTTTGTTTTTCGTGGAGAAAATTTGATATATCACTTGCTGCACTGACGTGGCCGTGACCTTACTCCTACCAAGAAAATAATTTTGTACAACTCCATTCTAAAATTACATATAAAATCACACAAATAAATGCGCCAGTGGATTGGAGAAAAGCTTCTATTTTATTGCGTATCCGTAACTATGGCTGCGACAATATGCTAATATAGACAGAGAATCGAAGATTACTCCAAAACAACAAAGTGCATTAAGTATAGGCTTCTACATTGAACTGCTTCTGCAGGTCGTGTTACCGTCATAGCTTTACGTTTGAGCTTTTTGTCGCTGTTTGGGCGCTATCACAGACTTCTCCGTCTATACGAGCATATAGTCACAGCCCTATCCGTAACCAATGGGTCGTATTCATAAAGAAAAGGATATGCTTACACTTGCAAAATATGAAGGAAATCTTTCGACTTGTATTCATAGAATCTCAAGCAAAACTTTATACTTGTAGAGCAAAAGCATAACCTTACACTCGCATAAAAGTAAATGGTTATACATAAACAAGACCCTTTGCTTCAAATGAAGAGCATATGCTTCAAAAAGGCCGAGTCTGCTCAGTAGCAGACTTCAGATTGAAGTAAAAGGCTGTTTTGTCTGATTCTCAGCACGATGGCAGATTTTGTGGATGTGAGGCCTGTTTGTTAATTAAACATTACATGCACTGTTAATCTGCACTTTATCGTGATTTTAAGATGTCATTCCGTTTTGAAAAATCAAAATGTCCAGTGGCTTGCGCACAGATTTTTAGACACCAATAAAGAAACTCGGGGAGCGCCTTGTCATCTGTCCATAGAAGGAAGATATGTTTGCGTTTTCTCAGTGGTCCAGTCTATCAAAAAAGGTATCGGCCAAGAACTTTGTGTTAGCCAAGCTACGGTAGGTATCACATGCACGGACTCTGAATGCCGTTGTTGATATTACACTATAATTAATTACCTCAGCCAAGGAGGTTATGTTTTCATCGAGTTTGTTTGTGTCAGCTTGTCTATCTGTGTATCTGACACAAAGTTAACTTAAAAAAGCATGGGCAGATCTTTACGAAATTAACAGGGTTTGTTAGGTATGTTTGGTGGAACAGATGATGAATTTTTGGAGAAGATCCGCTTATCCGTTTGTGTATTTGTCTGCCTCATTTTGCTTACTGCCATAACTCAAAAAGTTATGAACGGATTTTTTTTAAATTCATATGAATTGGTAGGTATATTACGAAGAGTAAATATCCGCATTATAGAGACGATCTGTTCGTTTGTTTCTGTGTTTTATTTTATGATTGTCAGCAAAATAACTCGGAAAGTTTTGAACGGATCTTTATAAAATTTACAGGAATTGTTCAAAATTATAAAAGACATACTTGTAAAGGATCAAATGTTGGTGATGATCGGCATTTTCATTAGTGGGTTTGACTGATGCTTGTCAAAATTTTGTTAGAACATAACTCAAGACCTTACGGACGGATCTTCAAGAAAGTTACAGTACCTTTAATTGCGGTAAAAAGACACAAATGACCAGAGTTTGCTGCTGATATTAAAAGGAAATATATAGTTTCAGAACCAATTTTTAATTTTGTGTTGACGTACGTTGCTTTGCTTGGCGGGAGTATGCGCGCGCTTTCAGAGTGCTCTTGTTCCTCCTGCGAATGAACGGATAAAGTTTCCAATTACAAACAAAGAAATAGCAGAGGCGAAACAGTTATGGCAAAGGAGGGATACGTTTTCGTCAGCTGTTGGTTTCGTCGATTGTACTCTCATAGGGATACTGAAACCAAAACTGCATGGAGATTAGTACATTAATAATCGAAAAAGCAAGTGTACTCTGAATGTTCAAGCCAGTTGTAATGCTGAAGAAATATTCACTATAGTCAAACTAGCGTAAGGAGTCCGATGGGCGTGGCTAAGGACGCAAGACAACTTGGCCAAATCTCACCTAAGCGCGTGGTATAACTTGTCTCAATCGATAAAATTATATCTATATTCGAATATTCAAAGTGTATTAGTCAATAGATTAGATTTGGCACTATTGCGTTCAATTCAGCCTCGCCCCTAAAGGACTGCTTATATATACGCTGGTCTGACTATAGGGTTGATGTTAGTTGGCCTTGATCCGTGCCTCCCGAAACACTAGTCAACCTTTCACTTCTGCTTGGAGGATATCCTCGCAAGTATAAGGTAATCATTATGAATATGGAAAAAAGGATATGCTTATGCTTCTACATTTTGCTGCAGAGCATTACCTTATACTTCTACCTTATGCTTACAAGGATATCCTTCAATTTTATGAATACGGCCCTATAGTTCCTTATTTTTCACAGCAATGAATGACCGGGTATGATGAGCAGAATTTATACTACTGCATTATCCATCATAATTTTCGATTTAACTAAATCTCGACAGAAAACTAACACTATATATCTAAGAGAGTAGTGCATGACGTACACACCACAGTGCGTGCGAAGACCTTCACTGATATTCTATAAAAAGTACAGCGAAAGACATCCGCTTAGTTCGATGCATTTACTTCATGTTAGGGACAGGTGACGTGGTTATACCTGCGACCGGTCCGCAGGAAACTGTCAGGGACCCTTATCGGTACAGCGCCGCTGCTCTCCTATCTCTTCTACTGCGTCCGTGCACGTACACCGAGCCAGCCGGTGTGGAGAGAATAATAAAGAAGTAACAGAGCTACATACTGCTGGGTGACGTTAGTAGTACCTGCCGTGACGTTATATAGCCTGTAACAACAGAATGCACTTCGGTAGCTTCCCAGTCACAAGAAAGAAGGTTCCCTAATGAATGACTGTGACTTCACGTGCGGCTTTGTTTTGGTCACGCGAGAGTACACTGTTCTCTTTACTGTAAACCCCTAATTACATGTTTATGCGAGTTATGTAACATAAAGTGTCATTCTTATGGGAAAGGAAAGATAAAGGATAAAAATATCGGATTTCCTGTGGCAATAACACGATTGAAAAACGTATTATGTATATATTAAAAACCACCGGGGAAGGGCTTACTTCCCACACTGAATTTTAATCCACCCGAGAGCATGTTTTGCGAATTTAGTTTTTGGGGCGACCAAGAATTCCGTTAGGGGTTGCTGTCAGGACATTAAAGATACAAACTGTAGCTGTGCTGGACCAGAAATCCCTCCAACCCAGCGCTGAGTGCTGGTCCGATTTTCATCGCAGGTCCATACAGCTTTTTAGCTCGATTTTCCTGACACAAAAAGTACGAGCATGCATGGTTGGCTTCTCCTCTCTGGTGTAATCTAAATACATGAATGCCCCATAGTGAATGTGAATTAAATTCATGAATCGGTGATAGGTATCTGATGTGGGCATAGCCTATGTGCCGGTACTATTTTACTTTAAATCACCTTTGGCTTTTTTTTCCTGTAGTATGTTAATTGGGTCAGTTAAGACAATTTACATGAATAACGTTTTCGTCGCAAATTGTTAGTTTTAAAGTTCCTATTGTTTTTCTACGGAAGGAAATAACGGGCGACCCCATACAAGCGAAATTAAGGTTAGCTTAGGTAAGGTTAGCTTAGGTAAGGTTAGTGTAGGTCAGGTTAGTTTAGGTATAAGGTTAGTTTAGGTATAAGGTTAGTTTAGGTATAAGGTTAGTTTAGGTATAAGGTTAGTTTAGGTATAAGGTTAGTTTAGGTATAAGGTTAGTTTAGGTATAAGGTTAGTTTAGGGATATGGTTAGTTTAGGTTAGGTTAGTGTAGGTAAGGGTAAGTTTTAGTTCAGGTAAGGTTAGGTACTCGCCTAAATTTGACGGTGCGGACATTTTTGTCCGTTTTTCGCACTTTAGGCCCTAATTTCGCGTAAACCCGAACTAATTTCGGGTGAGTCGGTAAATATTCGGGTTTTAGGTCGGGTAGGTTAGGGAGGCAAGGCCTGTTTTTTTTTTCATTAGAAATTTTCGGGTACCGTCACGTTTTGTCAATGGTAAAATCGGGTCAGGTTAGGTTAGGTAAGGTTAGGTTCCTTTTAGGTCGCTAGCAAGCCTATAATGACGCCGACTATTTTCTCCCATCGAAAAACAATGTGAACTTCAAAGTGATATACGTATCTCGAAAACTAAACATTTGCGACGAAAACGTTTTACATGTAAATTGTCTTAAATCGACCCAATTGACATACCCAAGGCAAGAAAAAGCCAAAAATCGCATGCGAGCTAATGTAGAACTTTACCCATAAGTGCCTGATTCTGCATGCATGGTAGGCGCTTCATTGCACTCATATAACATTAATTACGCCTTGGGATAGTCATTAGAGAATGAACTACACAGCTGTGTCTGAAATGCCACACTTTTTTATTATTCTAGTTTCTTTCTTTTTCAGCGTATCGTGCTTTACTTTCTCCATGAAACGAACCAGTGCCTATTTATAACTGTAATTGGTGAGCCACATCAGCATGGCGACCTCTGATCGCTATGCTGGACCAGGGCCACAGCGCCAGTCCATATCATTGAAATTCTGCAATTGCTAGAAACCACCCCGCCTCCTGGTACTGTGGACACCACATTTGGGTTCTTCTGTGGACACAATTTGCTTTGTTAACTTCTTGATGACGTAATTTTTTTACTTTGCATGCATCCAAACTTTTTTTTTATTTTTGTGCAGTGACTTGAGAAAATGATATTCAGTACGTTGCAATAACTAGCATATTAATGCGTCGTCATACACGACAAGACGTAAGACAAGACGGATAGCCTTGCCTTGCGTGGAAAGCAAATATTTTGTAAAATAAAGCACACGATGTCTCGCGTTGGGGCGTGTTCGACTGGGTGCCAACTTCACGCATGTGCTTTGACTTCGACTTGTTGAATTGAGATCCACGCATTGAGACTTTCAGAAACTAAATCGTGCTTGGTAAACGCAGTTTCCAGCACGCTGAACGTCGTCGCGTTGCTCCTAACACTTGTAAAACGATTCAAAGTGACATAGCTAAAACATATGTCTGGAGTTTTGGAGAAGTCAGGGCTCGTATGCCTAAGTTTGGTGCTCAATCGAACACGCCCTAAGTACGGTGATCCTTGAACCCTCTTTTACTCAGGTAGCACGTATAATTTGTTCTCCAAGCGACATTTCCCCATAGTATTCCTATTGAAGAAAGTGCCCTTGCATATTACGAGGTAGCACTCCCTGAGTGAGAGATGATTGAATTTTCCCTGAGGTGTTATAACTCTACTAACACTAGCTGTGTCACAGTAGAGATATAGATAGACATCGCTTGTGCAGTACTAGATTACAAGTGAAGATGAATGTCTCGTGGTGCTTACTATCACAGAAGTCCCAGGTATTCAAGAATCCTAAAAACGCGGACGTTCATCTCAAACCAAAAGAGATCAAGTTCCAGTGGTTCTGCAGCGCAACACAGCGAGCGCTTGGTGGATGCAGTGCAGGCCTATGTGTATTGCTTACAACTTTTTTTTGCAATGCATCGTACTGACTGTAAACGGCTTAGTTGTAGCTTTCGAAAAATATAACTAATTTCCTCTTTTCTGAAATAGTTGTTCGAAGGCCAAAATTTCCTTTAAATTCAGTAGTTTTCAGTAAGGTTAATTTCTGTTTACAGTGAGTAGGTTAGCATCGGTGGTCTCAAGTTGTTGACGATAGCTTACTTAGGTACAGTGAATTGAAAGAAAAATGATTACTACTTTTTCACCATAATAGCACATAGCACAAATTATCCTGCATGAGATAAATATTCCTCAGCGCTATAGTACGTCTTGCCTTTGCGTCCTGTGATAATTTTTTCCTCATTCGAAGCATCCATGTATAACTTAAGCCAATTAGTTTGTTGTACTGGTTCCGTCGTTGCCTTTAAATACTTTGTGCAGATAAAAATATAGGGGTGTCCTATTTGACATCATCAACCTTTAAATTCGAGGAGCAAAGTAGGACTTCGTAATTTAATTTAGGCAAACAGCCGTTACTATGCGATGCTATCTTCCTTTAACGTCGATGCCTATCTAATATATTTAAACTTTGGCTACCTTGCGTCACTTAACCCTTTCGCTCAGGCTGTACGAGTCACGTCATTATTTGAGCTTCTGCTCCTTAATGCCGAGGCCACATATCCATTCGCACGCACAACTGAAAGCCAGGATGGGCTCCTCACTCGTCGCCCGAAATAACAACACGGTAGCATAGATACGGTAGCATGAACGACATGCGGGCTGCACATCTTCACGTCACGTCATTCGTGTGAATGCATTGCGTGGCTCTGGCTGTTCAATAGGAGACAGAACCAGCATGGCTTGAGTAACATACTTAAACATAGTAATACAATATAGTTTACATACTGACATAATAGTAGTACAATAAAAAACTTTCTATAAAAAGGTTCTTTTTTATTGTATTGTAGTGTATTTTAAAGAACTTTTGTATATAAAACTTCTCTTTTGAATGGTATGGCTATATGATGTTAGTATGTACTATATTATTGTACTTTCTTACTGTAGCAGTAACACATCAGCGCCTGCCTAAAATAAGATTAAACATCTAAGCAGAAAAATACGTATTGCGCCACCTTCCCAAACTTTCGTTCATGTCTCCTCTGATCGATGACAATACCGCTGCCCCGGCCGGTAGCCATGCTCTTCACATGGCACCGAGCGACCGAGCGTATAAAGTGCCGCAACTTTTGAGATACCTCGCCCCCCCCCCTCCTCGCGCCCAGCGTTACTCGCTTCATAAATCAGAGAAAAAGTGTAATTAGTCGTGCACAACCTGCGGCCCTATTTTAGAGTTACATACGAGCCAGGCCAACAAATTGCGCCGACTTCTTACCAAAATATACTGCAGTGCAAAAACAACTGCTACAGTAATTGCCATGGAACACCTCCCGACCGACCCTCTTCTGAACGTGTCCGGCGATAGAGGTGAGAGCGTCCGCTATTGTTCTTGCGTTAAAAGACTTGAGTTTGTATTACGATATTTTGTGCTATGATGTGGCTAGTGCTTGTGATGAAGGCCGTGCGAAGCGATGCATATGAAATAGCGCATCACGTAACGAAGCGACGTATGTAGGCTGGTAATGTGCGACTGAAGTTCTATCGTGATACAGCATTAACAGCAATGTAAATAAATGTAAACTAATCGATGTATGACGTATCGAATCAATGATGTTCCTTAAGATAATGTGACCGAAGTTTGCCGTAGTACTGAGGATGTGAGCTCGGAATCAATGGATGGCAGATGAAGTTCTACAATTGTTCGAACGGTAGAAGACTGGATAATTCTGTTACGGTAATTTCTGCAGTGATATAGCTGGTTTTAAACACCACCGTCCGGTCTTGTGCGAAATGGATATGTGGTTACTGTCGCTGTGGGAAACATTCGCTTGGACGTCAAAGAACTGGTAATCCCAAATGAAGCAATGAGCAACCGCAAGATGCCCGGCGAGCAGACAAGAAGTGCAAAACTGTAATGTTACGCCTGACATAACCGAGCCCCTATACCGCCTCAAACGTTCTTGCGCAGAATCCTGGTATGAATTGCTTTAAGGCATATTGTACATCAGAGAATAAAATGCCCGACCGAACTGACGCGTTAGATACCGAACAGTCACCTATGTAAAGAAAGCGATGGGTCTTAGTCACAACCCTTGTGTTTCGTTCCAGAGATTTTTGGAGTATAGACTTGGCAAACGGAACGAGTGAAATTTATTATTGATTATCCCGAGCAAAACAAATGCATAGACGCAAGCATCGGTCCGGTACAAACGCACCATATTAATTAGCTATCTTGGGGACACAACTGGCTGACTGAATTAACAAGTTGGTTTGCAGGCCAAGGAGATTGTATGGTAACTGCGAAAGCCCCAGATGAGGAGCAATAATTCAGCCGAGGCTGGAAGCTAAAAAAGCATCTGGGGACCCATGGAGTTACCATCGTCGAATACAACTTTGATTATATGCAAGAACCCGACCCTACTAGAAGCTCGAAACTGCCGTCAAACTTTTATATCATAAGTATTAACCAACTATAATTTACATTGTAAAAGGAGTATGGGATGGCTCTGAAGATTTTAGCAATTGATACAATAGAGGTAAACTTTTATTAGGTATACTCAAATTAAACGACAGTTGCGTTATGTTATTGTCTATATTGATACGCATAGCTATGTATAATTAGTGTAACTTCAAACTGGATGATATCATAAAAGTGAGTTTCCGAATGCCAGCTGTTCTTGCGACGCAAGACTGAAAATTGTGTTACTACCAAGGGCTACTCTAAACTTTTGAGTAGCCCTGGGTTACTGCACTGTATAGCATAACAGCAATTGTGAAGGCCTACATCAGTATTTGCATCGAATGATGAAATTCCAGCAATGTTTATAGTTCAGCGAGACAACTGTTGTTATATGGCCGGGGTTATTTTTGGAGACCAAAAGTTTGAGTCGGAAACTGCTGAGCCTTGGAGTCCTACTTTGCCCGTCCTGCTCATATGCCCTGGTTATAGCCCCGAATGAATGATTACAGCAAGGATGGTTGTCGAACTCTAGAGCTTCTTGTTTCAGATCACATGGAATCAATGTAATGTAAAATATTTTTATACATAAACTTATTTCGGTGCCGAAGTAACCTCAAACAGTGCATAAATAATATATGTACCAAGGTTTCCAAGTGATGTCGGAAACGGTATTTTAAGCTACGGATGCTCCGTGCACCTTCTATCGGAGAGACGTACAGACGTAGATCAGTGACGCAGGCTACTCCCGCTCAGCTTATCTATACGGAGAAATGTTCTGCTTGTGCATGAGAACATCTCTGCAGCGCCTATATCTGCCATCCAGATACGTTCGTTGTCATCCTGCAAAGTGTATCCGTCTCGTATCTTTAAATTTATAAAGATGGCAGCGTCTAGAAAACTTCGCGAGCGTCCAGATTTTTCCTTGCGGATCCGAAGGGGTTTCCGATAGGATGAAGGCAATTATCTCCCAAGAGCCAACGACAATATTTTTTTTCGCTTGTTTTTTCCGAATCTACACTCTGAGAATGGGTTGGTTGAGATCACCAGCATGTGCTTAATTTCCTGACTGAAACTAGCTAGAGAAAGAAGCACTCTGACAACGCATACTTCTGCCAATCTACACAATAATTCAACAAAAAACTTGAAACTGTTCTGAAGCCAGGATTTCCTTTTGGCTATCACCAAGATGCGGTTATTTGTGCCTCTTAACATTCCTTACAGTTGTTATAATAACCTTGAAAATCTGTCTTGAACTTTTTGAATTATGTGGGGGCAAATATTAGAACAAACGTGTAGTCAAACGCTTTACGGATCATCGCCAAATCTGGTTATTTATCACGCTTAACATTTCGCACAATTTCCCTGGGTATTTCATGAAGATCCGTTCAGAACTCTTTGGTTTTGTTCGTTACTGACGACCAAAAAAATATACATGACGACAGCCAGACAAACAAACCGACGAATTATTACAAAACTTGGGTCGTTGGCTCTTCGTAACATTCCTAACTAGAGCACTCTGAGAGCGCATACCTCCGTCAAGCTAGGCAACGGTTGCGAAAGAATAAAATTGGTTCTGAGACCACAATTTTCTTTGTTTCAGCACCAAAATCTAATCATTTGTGCCCTCCAATAGTGATAGCAGATTCAGTAACTTTTTTGGAGATCCGTTATGACAAACATGAGTCAGACATACAAACAAACCGACGGATCTGCACCAGAATTCAATCATTTATGTCTTTTAACATTACAAACTACTCATATCAATTTCATAAAGATCCATTCTTTATTTTTTCAGTTATTGTGCTAACAAGCATAAAATAAAAATAGTGACAAACAAACAAACAAACGGATCATTCCGAAAATTTGGTCATTTACTCTTCGTGATATACCTAACAACTCGTGTAAATTTCATAAAAATCCGTCCATAGTTTTTTGAGTTATGACATTGAGAAAAATGAGGCAGACAAATAGACAACAAAACGGATGGATGGATCTTCACCAAAAGTTAATCATCTGTTCCTCTCAACATACCTAAAAATCCCTGTAAATTTCGTCAAAATTGATCCGTCACTTTTGGAGTTATCTAGGTGACAGACAGATAAAGCCGACGAAAAGATAACCTTCTTGGCGGAGGTAATAATTCATGAATTTATGAAGATCTCATGAAGATCTGTTCATAAGTAATCTTAAGATATGTTCTTAACTAGATCATACTGAGAGCGCTTACTTTCTCCGAGCAAAGGCAATATCAACGAAAAATTCAAATTGGTCCTAAAACTAGTATTTTCTTTTTACCAGAACCGAAATTTTGTGATTTTTGCTCTTTGACAGCAATAATTGTTTCTGCAATTTTCTTTAAACTCCGTCTTGAACTTTTTGAGTAATGTTTTGAGAAACAGTAGTCAAACAATCAAACAAACCAACGGATCATCGCCGAAATTTCGTTATATGTGTCGTTTAACATATTTAATAATTTCTACAAATTTCATTAAGATCCGTTCATAACTTTTTCAGTTATGTTACCGATAAATTTTTTGACAAACATGTATATTAGTCAAACAATCAAACGGACAAACCGATCATTTGTGTTTTTTAACATTTCTAACAATTTCTGCAAATTTCAACAGAGATCCGTTAATTACTTATTGTGTTATGTTGATGACAAACATAGAGACAAATAAAGAAACAAATGGACAAACAGATCAACCCAAAAATAGTCATTTGCACTTCGTAGCATACCTAACAATTCATGCAAATTCATAAAGATCTGTCCAAAAGGGTTTGATTACTGTTACCAAGAAAAAATAGGCAGACAAACAAATAAACAAACAACTGAAAGGATCATCACTAAAAGTTAATCATCTGTTTATCATAACGTACCTAACAATCCCTGTAAATTTCATGAAGATCGGTCTCTAACATTCTGAATTATCTTGGTGACAAACAGACGCCAGCAAAAACATAACCTCCTTGGCGAAGGTATAGATATGTGTGTTATTGAGCATGTGCATTATTTTGAGACTAAATATAAGGTTCCGCTTTGTTTTTGTATGCGTAAAGCAGTTGCTATATATAATAAGAATGTAAGTCGGGGGCACTCAACAAATAGGTATCTAAACTTTTCGTTAGCAGTTCATATGCAATTAAAGAACATTTAAAATGAGCTTTCATTGGTCATAGAAGTTTATCTCAATTTGAATAAAAAATAAATAAATAAATAAAAATTTGCAAGATTTGCATTTGCCTATTAAAAATGCTGTAAAATTAAATAAAAACACTCTCATTAAAAAAAATAATAATTTTGCTTGTGTCTAGCGATCTCATCAGGAATGATCAGGTTGAGTTTGACCACTTATATGTAGTTTAATCAGCGGAAATTGTAGCCTCGCATCAATACGCGCATAAGAAGTAATAAAATTATAATGCAATAACTCGCTGTATATTGCCTTGCGACCAAGCAGGTTCCGTCATAGTGCCAGGGATATTTATAGTCTCATTTGATATTTGCTGGTAACTACTATGGTCATGTTGAGCGATGATCTGATATTATTTCATACCGCTCACAGTACAGCCGTTGACATTGGATAATTGCCTATGATTTTCCGATTGGGATGAAACCCTTCGCCAGTGTTTCGCAACAATGGGGTATATAATACCCCAGTTGGAAACCGCAGGCTCATAGTTTTTGGGACAATGGATATATATAAAATATATGCAGTATATTGGTATATACAAGCTACAGCAAGCTAATTGACGGCTATTTGGCCTGTATTGTTCATCATGTCACTGCAAAAATGTATATATTACCTGGCTTTATGTTTAAAGAGTAATTGATAATTTCCAAATTTGGTAATCACTCCGAAAATTATTGAAAATACAGTCTCTCTACTTGATGCTCTACTCAGTAATCTGCCTTCGACATTGAATTATTGTTTCCTGTACGAAAAGACACCAATTCATCTGCATGGATTATTTGTCGGAGAGAACATTGTATATATAATAATTTCTAGGCCATTTTCGTGTGCTATGAATTATAATGGCAGTCGCCCACCGCAGTCCTTTCTCAATATATATGTATACATATATGCATTAATAAATTTTGTCAATTATTACCACGTTCATTGCATCACCATGAATAAGATCAAGAATTTCTTCTCGTTTGAAGTTCCTACGAAAGTCGTCATATCCTATACGTTTTCATTATTATTATTATTTGGAGTGCGCCGCCATGTGCAGTTGACTCGAGCATGCGAACATCCGACGTACGAACATTCGTAGATGCGAACAACCGCTGCCTCGCGGACCGATGTCCGTACAACTCCGTAAAATGTTGTATTGTGTGCGCAAGGTCGTATTCTGAACCGCGCACCCACATCAGACTTGTTCCCCTCTCTGTTTGTAATTCTTTCTGGTATGTCTTAACGAATAGTGCCGTCTTATTTAAAGTAGTATAGTGGCATTTAAATGACCTCAAATATCAACTATAACTTTAAACTTAATATATAACGACTTATAAACTATTCAGCGCTCGAATAGCCTCTCGGAAGCTTGTGTCTACGTAAGTCGGCCGCTGTCTATATGCCGTAAAGCTTTCATGACTGTGTGAATGTTGCATGAACACTTGACGTCGTATGTGTGACAAAGGGTAAACATTAACATTTGTTCAGGAACACTTTTGCGCTATTGTACATTGGGTTGCAGAGCTACTGTAGGAGCCAAATTTTTAGTTAGGGAAACTAAGATTCTCAAACGACGTCGACATGCAACTACGCAGTTTCTGTATCATTGCTTTGCCTCTTCTGGTGATTGATACTGAATTTTGCCTTAAGTGGTGAAGCATTTCACCTTCGTGTTGCGATAGAGAATACTTCATTTTAATATCAAACATTACTCAATTCACTCTATTTATCTTTTTCCTTTTATATTTATTAGCATTATATTTTCAATTATTTGGCTCTATGTACATAATTGAAATCTTCGTCATCCGTGCAACGAAACCATCCGCCCGATAGCCACAGTTTTGCAGTCATTGTCAAAAATACTAAATGTTTTGCATTTCACTACACATTGTAACCCTTTCAGAATGCTTGACCGCCCAAAAACGTCAAGCCCTAAAACAGGTTCTGTGGCTGCGAAAAATGCTGTTGCATATACAGTTGCGCCACCCGAGGGATTCCTTAGGTTTCCTAATTACGGGACTACACTATGCATTCGCACTCGCAACTCAATAAGAGGATGCGCAGTTTGCACGTTGTCCCGATACATATTTCAAGTCAGTAGTATAGATACGGTAGAATGAAAAACGTGCGAGCTACACATCCTCGCATCGAACTGAGGCCGCAAGGTCGTATACCATCCTCGCATCGAACTGCTGCAAAAAAATATACTTTGTGTTTTGTACTTCCTCTCCTTTCCAGACTTGCTGTACCCATTCGCGTTGAGCCGGTGTATGAACACCCTTGTGCATGGGTTCCATGCATCTCTCTTCATACTTCACCTTCACTGCAAAAGCAACGTTCGTCCGCAGGTGCGAATTACAACCACGAGTAAACAAACATTACGCAAGGCTGCCAACCTAACGACTACTCCGCTAATAGTCCATTCATTGAGATCAGGCGCTAGAGATGGAGCAGGTGGAAAATAGCAGGCAGTATTGGTGGCAAGACCCTTGGGAACACCTCATACGGAGTTCCTTGATGTTATTCTAAAGAACGGCCGGTCACTTTCCTCTCTCTCTCTCTTCAAGAGCGCATAGATTGGAGAGCATCACGGGCTAGGACGCCTCAGGCTATGTGATCCTTGAGCTTCTTTCTGTCAGACTGAGTCCTGTGAGAATCCTCTGGCAGTCGCTCTAGTTGCCACCTACCATTTTACTTACCTGTTCTTCTTTAGCTGATCGTAACTGCTTCTTCTTTCACTCTCGTGCCCAACGCATGTCACTAGACTGAATTTATACCTTCCATTTCAATAAGAGAAAATGCCTTGTCATGCATATGAGCAGGAAAGTAAGTTTAGGATAAGAAGGTTACAGGAACTGGCGCACGGTGGCAAGGTATCAGTGAGCGGGAGAGCAGGGCCAGTGGCCAATAGCGAGCTCCATTTCAGGTGAGGGCTCCAACCGCTGTTCTCTCTTTACATCAGCCATTGCTGCGGTAACTGCGAGGCGGAGGATACGCGCGAAGCTCCTCTGCCTTCCACCTAACCTACTCTCGTCTCCTACTATCACACCACTTTCATCTTTTGAGTGTCCTCAACCTCTCTCGTTTTGCATTACTTTTCGTCATTCCTCTCATCTACCACCATTCAAACGCTTTCTTTTTCTGACTCGCCCATTTGTTCGTGTTTTGTAACGTGAACTTGTTGGAACTCAAGTTGTGAATTTGCGGAACCTTTCATCCATCGGAACTCTGAAAAGCTTACCGTGCCCGAGAAGTGACAGTGACGTTGTGTTGCAAGCAGCGCTGTAAAAATCTAAACCCAACCTGTGCAAAACAAAGTGTCGATCTTATGGATTTATCATTCTGAGAAACTATGTTTGGTTCATCGCTCTGTGATTTGTGCCTCCCTTCAAACCTAACCTGATTGTCTCCTGTAAAGCTCTTTGTTGACGCAACTGTAACTCCCTCCATAACTTCGCTATCCATCTCTGTGTTTATTGCACCCAAGTGCCATTATGACGTTAGGACGCTCATAAATTTGCCAACTTTTTCATACCAAAATCAAAAGCTTTGCTGACGATGTTCATGTTATGATTCTGAGAATGTTCACTAGCCTTGTGGATCGTTTGGATTTTGTGTGGAGACCTGCATTATCAATGTAATCAAAATAGAGTAAAACTCATCCACTGCTGCATTTAATACCAATGGAAATGAGTGAAAATTGCTCTTTCTGTGATCATGCCAGAAATCAAAACGAATTTTGTAGTAGCATCGATTGAACTATAGTGCAACGAAGTTACAAATGCTCCTAGGCCTATTTATCTAGCTAAACTGTACGCGTGCCATACTCACGGTGCTACACTTTAGTTAGAGTACTAAGTGACCTTGTGCCTGTTATCGTTAGTTGAATAATTTAAACATTGTGAATGTTAAGTGCTAACTAGTTCCTCTAGTTGAAATTTAGTGTTTTGTTGCGAGAATTGAGTGGTGCGCGGTGATCGTGTCAAGTTAGAGTTGAAAAGAAGTGTTTTCTTCGCTGAAACACTGTACCTCGCAACATCTGTGACTTCCGTGACAAAAACGATAGAATTCCGTGTAATTCACGACGCGTTACGTATGCAAGAAACACTTAAACTTTAGCGTGTGTAACTGAAACTATTACCTGTTACGGAAAAAATTTTCTACCGGGCCGTTTTTCGAACGTGAAGCCTTCAGGAAAAAATTCCTCCACAGTTGAACGTGAATCTAACTTCGCTGTGTCATCCCCGTGCGAACTTGCCCTGGCCAATCTGTTTCCTAGTGTTACGAACCTAACCTAGCCAGCATTTCAACGTGAAATGCGTCTGGAGACTAACAGTTACAGTGGACAGTGTTGGTAATAAGTTTTATCATCTGTTGAGGACATAATCCACGAGTCCCTCCAATGTTGTGCCATGGCGGGAGCTGGAACTCTGTATGCTCCCTCCAGCTATTCCGATTCCCTCCGCTTCTGGAACTTCGCTGGAGTGCTCAACCTTTTATGTAAGTACAATAGCTTTATACTTTACTAATTTTTTAGATTGTTGGGCCAGTGATATGTTATATATTGTTAGGTATGTGAACTAACAGTAATGTATTATGGAGAGTATTTATACCCAAGGATAATATACCCATGTATTTTTTATTTGATATCGTGTAAACTGTCGATGATGCTCTCTGTTTTTAACTTCTCACTGGTGTGGCTAATCGTTTGTTCGGTATTTTGCTTCCCTGCAGTGTGTAAATATTCAAAACGACTGAGAAAGTAATGTTTACTCTGGATGGGGTTTGAATGCTTGCTGGTTCTCGCCAGCTACCTTCTTGTTTTAGTTGTGATGATTTTTTTGTTAGGTTAGGTATAATGTTTGTAAATTGTTCTTGAGCGTTAAGATGCTTGACTTGCAAGACTTGCAAAAATGACGTACTTCTCCAATACGTAAATTAAATGACTACTACTTGTTCCCACACAAGTATCGATGTTCCTGATTTTGCACACTATTAATATACCTATTATCTGACCCAAACCTTCTTAGCTTATTTACCGTGTTAAAAAGATATATTGTAGTCGGAATAACCATGAATTCCCACCTTATGTTGCACTCACTAACCTTTTATAAAAAAATTGACGAGTATATAATTTAAATATTTCCTATCAACTAATATTCCTATAGCCTACTTACCTGAAGAAGGTAGCTTGTACGGAACATATAAGTACTATTCTTCGTTTATTCATCTAATAATGCAACTTTTCTTCACCTTCTGCAATGTCGTAGGCTAAATGAGAAGGTCATCAGTTCAACGTTATAATTTACTCCATGCCAGTAGTTTGAAGCTGCTGCATCAATAACTCGCTTGTACGCAGTTTATCTTAAAAGTTAGCTGCCCCAAAACTGGAACGGAAAGATTCCACCGTGGGGCAGTTAGGTACGGTATATACTAGGTACGGTTTCTTTTTGGCAATAAATATGCGGAGAATTGCAGCTCTTTTATTTGAGCGACAAGCGTATCTAGGAACAGATATTCCCATGTGAAAAAGTGATTCCAATATTGATGCTACAAGTAACAATTGAACTGAAAGTGTAAACAATAGACTGAACTATATGTAAATACTGTAGCTACTAAACTGAGAAGGCGAATCTTGTGCAAGAAACGAATCATTTTCCTTTTCATGTCCAATTTGCTTCCTTAGTTTTTTTCTATTTTGAGGACAGTTTTCAGTCCATTCTTCCACTTCGTTGTTAACTTGCTGCTTTCAACCGCGGGTTCGTTCCTCTCTTGTTTCTTTACGTAGGGCTAACTAGCTAACTACTACGTGTCCCTCTATCACCCTCTCTTTAAACATAAGCTAGCGTTTATAGGCCTACAGTTCTCAATTTAAAGTAACAAACAACAATCATGTACAAAGATCTCGGTTTAAATCTGTACTGCGTTCGGTATTAGTTTAGCCTTGCTTGGAAATATAGTTTGGGGTTCCAGATGGTACCTATGATAAGACGGCCGAACTCCTATAGGGCTTGTTACTCGATTGACTGAGTAGGTTAGAGTATTAGTTCTGGAACCATTCGTTACCCACGGGATCTCAAGAGGATACCAGCATCAATATCAAATTTTCAGAACCACACCTTTCCATTTCATAAAGACGTGGGCAGTGTTGCCTACAGTTTATCAACTTCCGTTCATTGTATGAAGTTGAAATTTTGTCTGATCACGATTGATGTTGTCTAGTCTCCCCAGTAAGAATGGTTACACTTTCGATGCTTGTCCTATATACTGTGATGCCTTGCCTTATGCATCAATGCATTGAGTCACCTCTCCCCCAATTACGTAGTTCGTTACCTACATTTTCTCTCGTTTGTTCCTCATTTTCGTGAGTTATGCCGTGACGCGGTCATCTTGTGTGGAAATTAGCTACTGCCTGTGTTGCTCCGTCCGTAGGCTACCTCATTTTCACTTCTCCCATGAGCGGTAAATTGTAATTGCCCTAATCCTTTAATTGTACTAAATAACCGTGAAAAATTGCGATGAAAATTACTACGGCGATTTAGAATCTTGACTAATTCTTTTTTTCCTAGCCGCCTCGCTCCTAGCCGTTCTTTCCATCGATTCTTTATTAGCTCTCTCTCTATTTTCGACCCACAATCACTACGGTATTGTTTAGCTATTGTTCTTTCAGGCTTACCCCTGAACCTGTTGCTTTAATGGTAGCTGAAAGCTCAGTAGTACAGACGTTATCATTTTATTGTCATCATTATCAAGCTTAACATAATATTGCAATTTGCAAAAGCTTGTTTTGCCGCGTCAGGAGAGAGTAAGGATTTAGTCATCTGCACCTGTTCGATGGTGAACCTGTCTGATCTTGGCATCTTCTGATGACCTCGGTCTCGGTTGATCTAGTTCTCTACCCTGCTAGTTGAGCCAACGTTTGTTTATAAGAATACATCGATGCTGTAACAAACGCGTGTGCCAGAGTCGGCGCCGTTAGAAAAGTCTACGGAAACTGTGAACAGCTTTTCACGTCTCGCCCCGATGCTGCTCATGCTAGTAGTGGCTACCGTACTATACACTTTTGTGGGCGTTGCAGCAGATAGATGGTTGATCTATTTATACCAAGTGTGCAAACTTGTCGCTTTAATGTGTTTTTTTCACAAATATCGTCTCTTTTGCATTAGAAGCTAAAAGTAAAGATAAGTAATATGTTGTTCGTTTTATAATATGCTTTTGCAGCACGGCAGAACCTTTGTCCACCGGCATCATAGGCATACGCCTAAAGCGTGTAAGTTTCAATATTAATTTCGTTCGCTGAAGCTAATTCAAACATAATGAATGTATCAAGCCTCGTCTGACATGGATTAAGGATAATTAAATACCCTACAGCATTATTGAACTCAGCATCACCGCCTCGGACTTTTATTCTTTTGTGGTACAGGTTCATTACATAACAGGCAACATCTTTAAATCAAAAATACTTCTAAGTATCTGCAAATGCTTCTTTTTTCCTTTTTTTTATAGTGTGCAAGATGATAGTTTTTGTTCCAGTTTTACACTAGTTTATTGCGGAAAGTAGTATTATAGCTTTAGTTGGGTAGCCTATCTTGTCGACGTTGTCGTAGTTATGGTATTGTGACACACCGCCATATATAAGGTGGTGCCGCACATAGAGTACCGGTATCTAACCAATTAGATAAAAGATAGCTACCTACTGAACGATAGACAGATTATGAGTCCCATTCCCAAAGAGGAGTCAGAGCCGACGATTTCACTCACTATTGCTATTCAATATAATCGTTTTATGAACGACTTCGAAATGCAATTAATTATTCCTGCCCCGAATATCGCGCTCAGTAGCTCATCGTAGGTTTCTGAGTCGATGTGGAACCTTATCTGTTATAGAATAAAGTGCAAATATAATAATTATTCACCGTATAATTTTGTCGCCCTTTGGTCGGAAGAGAAAGCAAATTTATATTTCTCTGTTCATAGCGTTTTATTTTACAAATTAGCTGATAAATTAGCTCAATAATTAGATGTGCAACGATGCAGAGGAACATGACGTCATTACAACGATAGTCGACGTTAACATTTGGTGCCAAGGTGACTAATGGTGCTGTACGTACGTAGGTATTACGTGAAATCGTGCGAAACAAGATGTTATAACAGGGACGGTCTATGCGACTATATCTGCGCCTGAAGTCATCCATCATAGCTTGCGGTTATATGAAATCTTCAAAAACATGCCGTCATTACAGCTACAGCGTGCGCCAAAATTTGGTCGTAACTCATCCATGTATTAGGTATAGGAAACAAATTTGAATCAAACCATACGTAGTTCGAAAAGTGTCACTGCAGGATCAACGAGTTCAAGTTATCGTAGAACTATTACAGTGATCTGTAATTATTGGATTATTTAAACTACTAACTGATGGTTCAAACAGTGGCAACAAACTATGGAAATGACGCATTTACATTATGAATTACTAAGCTAAAAAACAAGTGCCGTGAACAGTGTAAGACAAGTTGCAATCGATTGGAGGTAAACTTCGTTGTGCTGAGATATGGGAAGTGATTCTACTTCTTTAATTTGAGATTCGGTAAAGACTTTCGGCGAATGCGGTTCATGGGTCCGTGTTTATCAAACTATATGGTAAACACCGTCGTGTGTTTAATTTTTTATATATTTATATATATAGGGCGAAATGGCCTATTAGAAGTACACCCCTCTGTTTACATTGCATTAAACTTGCTATAAACGCTATAATGACGACGCTAAGTATGGCCAATCAAAGATTGACGCTAAGTAACGAATAGCTAACCAACTAATGAAGCATATTAGGCCGAGAACCTTGTAGGTTAGGCGGCGTAGGTCTGGTTCTGCTAATATTCTAAGTAATATATGGCATTAGTATGTAACTAGTGGACCCGTGCGTCAAAAAATCCCCGCAATAATCGATTGGCTAGCCTACTACCTGTAGGCGGAATCTTCCCTGACTTACTTCTTCATTTTCTTTATTGATCCTCTGTTGTGCTGTCATCCTTGGGTCTTCTATATCGCAAGGCAGAAGTACAATCTTGAGTAACACTCTCCAATAAACTTGAATGTAACGCCAGTCAGGTTACCTCAAAGCCTATGCAATGTTAGCGCTCCGTAGCAACAATACCGTTGATAGGTACCGTCTTTCCAACTCAAATATCTGCTTCATTTGAAGTGCTGAAATTTTGGCCTATGAAGAGAAAACTGCTTCGTCAAATAAGACTAACAGTAAGCCAGAAGAAATGATTATGTACTGCCCGTGAAAAATCACCTCCTCCAGAGCGCTTCGTTGACCATCTGTCGAATTTATACGTCGTGACCTGAGAAAAAAAGTTATAAAATCGGACTCCAGAAGCTGCATACATAGTGTTCCGATTTCAAGAAGTGTTTTAGGCAAGAAGTATCTTCAGATAAAGAGATATAAAGAATCAGCCGTCGCCATCTTCTGCAACCTGGTCATCGATTTACAAAATCTGCAACCTGGCTTATTTTTCGCCTATCTATTTCCTTCAAAGCGGACACGAAATAAATGAATGCACGAAGCGTTTTAATATATAAGGATAAACGTCATTAGGATTCTAGACAAACCAGACTTCGCCTCCTAACCTACAAGGTTCTCTGTCTCTGCCTAACCGATGGCCTCAAGTGCTGGCAAGCTTCCTCATTCAAGGGTGGTGGTCGGCGGTGATGGGTGTCAGCTTCAAAAAATTTTGGACGTTTATCTGTCGGAAAGTGGGCGTGCGCTCTAACGTAGATTTATATTCCGTCAAATGAGAGAAAACGTGAGATAATCTTCTGTGTATTAAATAGTTTTCAAGCTAATTTTTAGGCTATTTGAACTGCCCGGGACGATAGACGTATCAGATTCATGGAACCTATAAGGAGACGCCAGCCATCTAATAGTCCGTGTAGAAAAATTGTTGGCCATCTAATAGTCCGTAGCGAAATATATATGTTTAAATCTTTGTATGTATGTTTGTTCCCCCCCCCCCTCTTAAAGAAATAGGCGAAAACGGGCCGGGTTCCAAATGTTGTTATTAGGTTGCGCTTTCATGGTGATCGTTGACCAGATTCTATTTAGAAGACGGCGATAGTGGGATCCTTATACCGTTACTATGCATTTTTTGCTTGAATCAGTTTTTGACATCGAAATAATAAAGCTATTTTAAGCATCTCTTAGCGCTGTTATGAAATCTGATTTTTATTGCCACATTTTCCATTCAATTAAACATATGTTTGTTAGCATCATTGAAAACTGATAGGTTGAAAATAGGCCAGGATGGAGATGATGGCAAACGTAGATCTGAATGCAGTTCTTTCTTTTCCAACGTTGAAGTCAACTCAATACAAATAGTACACACAGCTTCTCTATAAGCAATTTCTTGCATCGGGATTCGTAATCTCTCCTGAGGTTTCCATCCCCCGAACTTCAGATGCCCTGAGTTTTCGCTGATGCTCTTATATTGACTGCATAAGCATCGAAGCAATCAGCAAGATATTCGTCTGAATTTCTTCTCAGCAAATAATTTTCTTTAATTCGGATTCTTCTTTCATTATTTCAGTTGAGGAAATTTCCGAGATATATGACAGCGACAGTATCCTATATACCGAGCACGGTATTTACTAGGAGACAATGTCGACTGTGAAAAAAAACACATTGCTTTTCAGCATAATTATGATCGAAGGAAAGCTTGGCGCTGCTCTGCCACATATAGCATTAATGGGAAAATTATAATCAATGAAGACGGATCATCACAAATTCTTGCTGTCATTTTGACAGCACGGGCACTCTAGTTGCATAATATTTCTGTAAATTGAGTCTTGTAGCGTAAATACATTCATTCAAAAATTGTTAGGCGACTATTTTCATGGAATGTTATGAGATTCCACCTTGTACAGATATCGGACAAGTAGGTAGCTACCTATGATTTTCTGATGGGCGTGTGAGAAGGTCAATAATATTCATGTTACTCCAGTCTTACGCAATATGTTGTAGTATGATTAGCTACTGTCTATTATCCCACTCGTTGGGCAAGTGTTCATTGACTGGTAAGAAGAAAGCTTGCATGGTGTGAGAGAGTGAAAAATCCTCGCTGAATGCGTCACCTAGTACAGCATCGGGTGATTAATCACTGATCCTCTAGAATATTATTTTTCATATCCGTAACAGCGCTTTCTGCACGATTGATCCAACCAGCGGACCCGATGAGAGTTAGGAGCTTTTCTGGAGATTGCCGTCGACTGTAGAGCGTGTGTGTGTGTGTTGTGTGTCTTCTCTCCCTGATGTTGAGCATTTGCGTACGACCTTTGTTCTTGTCCTACTCTTCTATTTTTGTACTTCTTCTGCCTATGGAATTAGCCCCGTGTATGGGCTCCACTTTTTTATGCCTCGTGTCCCGTTCTTTTTCAATTCTTGACTGAGACTCAACGAAGTTCAGCCTACTCACTGATTCACTAGCCGATTCTCATTCGAAAATTTCTAAGCAATTATCCGATCCCGCCCCAAATTGGTACCGGATGAATGCCTCTGATATCCCGTTAGGATTTTGGCCATAATGGCATCTGTGACGTAGCACCGGAGAACACGAGTAATTAAGGGTTAGTTATTGAGCCGACTAGTGGCTGCAAATTGGAGATTTGAGAACACAAGGCCTCGCAGCTGCCTGCACTACGTGACCCAGATACGGCATCTGGACACTCCCTAGCTGCACTGGGGTTGTGCGCAGTGTCAGCGTATGACAGCAGCGTCGTGCACGAAGCACGTACTACTGCATTAGTTCTAATACATATTGCACTTTTCGTTCAAACGTTACATTCGATGTTTGTTCTGTGGTCGAGAAGGCTACACCTACGTAGCAACTAGCGCAGAATGGGCTTCTAAGAAACTCACGAATAAGATGGGGAAAATTTCACTGATAATGTCGATCGTACTGTTGCTAGAGCTTCGGTTTGGCGGACAGAAGGTGTAAACATCGTCTTCAGGACTATCTCCTCTAAGGAATATTGTTGAAAATAACACGTGTCTTTCTAATGGAATCTTTATGACGTTATTATCTCCGCAAGTGCTTGACAACTACTGGCCATTAACACCGACGTAGATGAACACCACTTTCGACAGCGGTTCACTGGCAGACTACAAAATAAAAACATGGTTTGTGGACGGCTGGGGTTTGAGAGCTGCTTACTTACGACCGAACCTATAACCATCACACCTGCGGCCGTATCCTACCTACCGACGGTTAGCGGTGTGGCGATAGCAGTAGTTGGCCAGGTAGGCGGGGCGCGTAGGTACGCTTATCAGGACAAAATGTCGGGCCGCCGCTCCCCCGCTCACCTGCCCCGCACCTGTACGCGTCTCACCTCTGCCGCTGCTTTGTTTGTTTGTTTGTTGTGTTGACTCGCGTCAGCGCAACTGGGATTGACTGGGAGCGTGTTTGATTGGTCAGTTGCGATTGAGACGGTAAAAATTCATTGGCTGGAATTCGTTTCGACGTCGGGCCTTATTGTGCGACTCACTACAAATACCTGTATTAAGTTTAAGTTTTAGGCGTGAAATAAACACACTATATTAGGTAGAGGCAGGTACATGGTACACGTGCACAGGGCCCAGCTTGATATACTAAAGTTACGTTAGATACAAAGCAAGTCATGCTATCGTTACAAACTGCACTGCATTGCTTGCCATTCATTGTTTAGCCCCTGTTTAGTAACAGTATACGCTGCCATCAGCTGCAGAGATTAGATGTTTTGTAGTCATGGCCTGTACGGATTGTCAACAGTAATAAGGCGTTATCAAATTTTTCTATCCTGAGCGCTTTTTCCCCTGATTTTGAGGTAATGAGTATACTTTTGAGCAAATAATTATCATCCTCGCACTGGTTGACCTTGGCGCACTGGTTGACCTTGGCACGCCAATTGCGCTAGAAACGGGGAAAGACGCCTGAAACTTGATGCAAAGCGGCGAATCGAGCTCTCAGGATTGATTACAATTCCTCACAATTGAAAATATTTTTGAGATTATATAGCGAGCAACATACGAAAAAAAAAACCAGGCCCATTGCCAAAGAGAGGTCGAGACCTAGGCTTGGGCTGTCTATGAGCTATTGACTCGATCACCGTATATATGCCAAAGGCGTTTCCCCCTTAGGAATTCAATGGAACAAAGAAGTGTTGTAGCAAAATAATACAGCCTGGTGTGATGAATAAATTTAAAGAACTAAGTTGTGTCGCGCCTTCCTTATGCATATTTCCAAACTTAAGAGTTTATTGTTAGTAAAAGCCTGGCTTTACCGCAGCCCCCCGTACAAGATTAACCAATTTGGGCCCAGTGTTGTAAACAGGAAGCGTCGGAAATGAAATTATTTTTGAAAAATGTTATTTTATTATTTGGCCAGTAATGTGCAAGTCAATTTGCAAAAGACAAGGTCAAGGTTATATTGACTGCCATCGATCTACAAAAGCTGCCTTACATTTCGGCCCTGCAACGTATGATTCAGTGTTTCATTTCTCTTAGGCCGAACACTTTCAAACGTTGCGTATGTGTATAATATGCCATATTAGCCACGCTCAGAACCATACTACAGGCTAAGCACCACCGCGGCTGCTTTGCTTTTTCGATTATTACCTCTTCTGCTCGAGTGTTTCTGAACCTACTTTTCGCTAGGCCTATGTTTACAAAAAATTAGTCTTGGAAGCGTCCATGGATGGTCACTGAGATACGGCACTTAGAAAGTCGTAAGACTTTGACTCCGTTTTTCTACGTGGCGCGTAGCTAACTGTTCTCAGCGCATTATTATGGAGGAAGGTTTATTCATACTTTGCGTTTCGACACATTATTGATCGTTGTCCCCAGTCTGAAAGTGTTATTGCTTTTACCGGTTCTTTTGTCCTAATGGCATATTTCTTGTGTTCCCGCATAGAAGTTAATTGTTCCTTAATTACTTAACAGTGCAATTCTTTACATATCTAGACAGTCTTGACCCATTGTCGACAGGCTGAAAAACAGAAATAATATTATAGAAGCGTCCAGGTTTGTTCTTTTGGCCCGAATATAAAGGGTGTACACTCAGTGTCCTCGGTAAGGACACGTTTCAAGCAACGCCACTTCTACGGAAGAAACCGAAGCTTCATTTAGTTATCATCTTATATATAGGGCTGGCAAGCTTTCGTTGTATTTCACTTTATATAAGCATAGAGCATTGATACCTATCAGAAAAGACTGACCAGTCATGTGGCGTGCAGATCGGTAACAGCATAGATTGAGCGACTTATGTACCTTTTCAATTGTACGACCAGCTTTGTTATATGTCCGTGTACCTTGTAGTTGAATAGGCAAAGCAAGACACAGACACACAACTTCTTAAGCGCACTTCAGATCTTTCTCGAGACCGCCGTGACGTCATCATTGTGTATTGTCTCTCTCTCAGCCAGCAATTTTATTGCTATCGACAAGCGAGCAGCAGGTACCCATAGTGTCGACCATTTCAAATTTCACCGACATTTGGAGAGGATGGAGATGGACACAACTTTGGTAGGTATCATAGTTACGAGCATATGATGTAAACAAGGAAGCGATCTGTTGTGGAGTTATCGTTGTCGCAAATTTTTTCCGGAAAATGCTGGAGAAATGCCCGTCTGTGTATCTAGAGAGGCTTAAACACTTGGAAAAATTAAAGCTCTTCGTGTACTCACTATAGTACGCACATACGGTAGTTGTTGCGTTTTACTGCTGGGCAATTCACTGTTTAAATGCCGCACAAATTTTCTCGGTCATAGCTTATAGTTGCGTCGTATAGTAACGTAAGTGGGTCCATAGTGTTTGTAATTTGCAATGGAAAAGTTTTAGGCAAACATCCTATAAAATCCGATGCTGCCGCTGTAGACATCGGATACCGTATTTGTCTTCGATATTCCGCCACAGTGGTTCCGTTGTTTGATTTCAATTTATGGAAAATTCGATGGAAGTCAGAAAGGAATTCCATTATATGCCCTGCCCGTCATCTTAAAGATGTCGAGCTGCTTAACCCTAAATTGATAAAAGTGTTGTTGTAACCAAGATGCCGTTCCCCACGAGAGCGTGAAATGCGTACCGGTCACGGCTACTCTTCTGATTACGTTGCTGTGGACACGGCGTCCATTTGCAAATTGTTACAGTGTCTATTTTTCTTAACGCAGCCGCTATTCTGCATGCGAGTGAAAATTGTCTAGTTTCAAATATCGCTCATAATATATATGAAAGGAGTAGGTAGTTTAAATCTGGAAACAAAAAGACTTTGAGATTAGCGCGATATTCTAGTGGTAGTTGCAGTATGAGATATTTTTACTTCCAAAATTTGGAGAAACCTTTCGTATTTTGTGCTATTCTGGGTTGCGACTCGTTTACAGTTTTCTGAAGCTTGTGAAATTCGACCGTACTACTCGTATATAGAGCGCTAGCTGCTCTGTCTTTCCTACTGTATATATACGTGATACAGAAATCAATCAACCTCCTCGATCAGCATGTTATTACTTTACTTACAGATCCATGTTATTAATCTTGAAGTAGGTATATGTAAATGTGTTCGCCAAATTGCTTGTAAAAGTAGGTGTGGCAGGATGTCTAGCAGTCTGCAAAACAAATAGGAAAAACCTGGAAAACTCAGGGGAAAAAAATCACTCAGGGAAATCAGGGTGAGTGGGGAGTTGTAAAAAAATGTAGACATGGGCAGCGATGTATTTAAGTAGCAGCACAGGGCAGGTTTAAATATGAAATTATTCCTGCGTTCCTTATCATTTTCTCCACCCATGGAACTCTTACAATAACCTTGCGAAGGTTTTGTGACCAGGTGTAGGTGTCAGTCACATTACCTACCTACCTACCTATTTTCGTACCTTGCATCCTGTAACGTTTAAGGAAAATACGAGTTCAAGGTAAGCAACAGAACTTCAGAGAATTTACTGCGTATCTCTCACCCTCCAGCCTCATCCCGATAAGTTCTCTTTGTTCTCTGAAGCCCGTATCATATATACGTGGGGTCACCTAAGTGCCAGATAGGCTCTTCCGGTGCACTGTGTGTCGGTGTTACGCCAGGTTAAGCTGTGCTCTCTGCCTCTGTGCACCCCTACAGTGTACTTGGAGCATCCCTGTCAAACCGAGGTTTGCAGACGGAGTCGGACGCTTTTGGGCTCGCAGGAGTCGGAGTCTAATATTTGCCTATCTGGACCAAGGAGTCGGACTTGGCTATCCGACTCCGTAACCCTCAATTCATAACGAAAGCTTCTGTTGGGATGGTGTAGTGACCAGGACTGACGAGGAACTGCTCCGTTTACACCTTGCTTTCATGTGAAGTCTCTGTGCTAATATCGCGTCACTGGACATCATTCTGATGTAACTGTACACCAGAAATCGCTATCCTGACCCATTATACTGTACAGTTATTGCAGCTTATGTCTGCGATCTGCACGTAAGCACTATCGAAGTCTATGGGCTTGTTGCTTCTGCATCCAACAATAGATGAACGGTGCTCGGTAGTGAGCCTCGTCGCCTCCACGTGGGATGCGATCGAAAGGTCCGAGGTTAAATCCTAGCTCAGAAGGAAATATTGGGAACCTTTCTAAATTCATGCAAGCTGCGCTATGACGAATTACTTTTCCGAGTTACGCGTTAGAAAAAGTTTCCAGGCATGAAACCAAGAACATCAAGGTCTGGGATTATCATTATATGGAAATTTACCCATTCGTTGGTGTAGACGCCTATAGCACTGTAATACCGATGCCAGCTACCTATAGCGGTGACCGACTTTCACAGACGTGGAGTCGTGTTTACGGTACCGCGGATTATTGTCACTTCTAAAAGCACATGGTCCTGAGCATCGAGATGAGGCGCACAACTTGACTGAAGCTCTAGACAACCCCAAAATTCTCGGGTTACTACCATGAAGTTCTATTAACAAATAGTGACATTCAGAGCGGAGTTCAATCCTAGCATGCAGCTTTTTAAGGCCGGTAAGAGACTCCAACAATGATTCATATAGAGACAGAGATCGGGGAATAAAACATCGATGAAACTGGCGACTTTGGCACCTATCAGTCACCAATGTCAAGGGATGGGCCTCAGCTGCAGCTCGTGTGTTACTTCAAAAGACTAAGCAGTGTTGTTCAGTACAGATTAAGAAATCAGCGCTGTTGATCCTCCAAATTTCTGCATTTGTTTTTTTTTAGCAAGTGGCTGTTTGCTGGGTGAGTGTTATCGTCTGGTTACTCGACTGTCTATCTTCATTATATACTTCGATATGGCATACATGTAGTTATCCAGTTTACGGGAGAAAGCTGTTGAAATAACAGCTCGGGGCTGAGAATATAAAGATTTTGTAAAGTCAGCTCGGTGATATGCCACAGGAGTTGGCTGCAAGTCTCGATATGAAGTAAAAATTCGGTGATAAATTACACGAGAGAGCTCTATAAGTCCCAGTGAAGCAAGAAATCCGTGATGAGCTACACGAGAGAGCTCTATAAGTCCCAGTGAAGCAAGAGCTCCGTGATGAGCTACACGAGAGAGCTCTATAAGTCCCAGTGAAGCAAGAGCTCCGTGATGAGCTACACGAGAGTGT